>CM063503.1:129743308-129763308 GCA_032207245.1 Pardosa pseudoannulata | reverse complement strand
ATAATGTTGTTAACGATAAGGACTTTTCGTTAACCCCAAGGACGAAGGTCAAAGGAGGAGGGAAAGGTGACGACCCCTGAAACCGAGGTTTCCTGGGGAGGAGAGGAAGAGCTATGGAGAGTTGTTGTCGAACGAGAAAGTTATATTTTTTTTACTTATTTTCCGTCTGATGCGTAGAAGTGTGTTGGGCCATGTCTTTATTTTTTATGTCATTTATACTCCTTGAAAATAAAAAGACTGCCGTTTTAGTAATTAAAAGATAGGCCTCATCATATTCCAACATTAACAGAACGTCGACTATGTTGTGACGACTCGACCGCTCGGTGCTACAGGATTGATTTCAGTTTGGTTTAGTAGAAACGAGATAGTATTGTTAAAGCAATAAACCCCCGCCTGATTAGCCATACAGTAACTAAACATGGATGAAAGCATTTCCATTCTGACAGCGAAGCAACTGGAGGACAGCATAATCGGCGGAACTGCACCAGAGAGTTATTGGAATCGGATAAACATTTTGTCCAAACCAAATAATTTACCAGTTAACAGATTTGTCCCGGAGATGAATATATTTTGGAAAGGAATTTTCCTATATGAGTTGAATCTTCTCGAATTTCAACTGAAACTTGCGTTCCAATTTAACCCTAGAACCGGGGGATGGGTCATTTGGACCCAAAGTCCATTTTGGGTTTCATTTTCTCGAAAACTTACTGACGAAACTGAAATGAATTTCTTGACTTTTTCTCATCTTATACCCATAAAAATGTATGAAAATAGAAAGTTGAAGAATCTGTGCCTACGCGAAAAATGGTTCATGACTGAGTTTCGAAGTGTGGAAACCAAATTGTAGATTTATTCTAACTGTAAAATACCGATATGTAGAAAATGTTTCAAATAGACGATTGAACTGTGTCAGAAACCTTGACTGTTGAGAAACTAAACAATTCCATTAAAGTTATACTTTTCGATATTGTAATATATTATTTTTTCTCAGTTATTATACGTTGAACGGCTAAAAATGAATGAATGTCATTGCGTATTAATCAGAGTGAGTTTCTTTTATTGCTCATCTTTTTTTATCATTTTTCTATCCTGTATTTTAATTTTAAAATAAAGGATTAAATAATATTAAATGATGTTAAGGCACGTTTTATGGCGTTCTTCCATTTCTCATTTCAATGACAAGTTCCTCGATGTCAACATGAACACTCACTTATCATCGCCTGGCAAAATCTGTCGAGTTCATCTTTATCTTCTGATTCCGTCGGTTCAATCATCAAAGATCCAGTGACAGGCCACGAAACGGTAGGGGCATGGAATCCTGTAAAAAAGAATATTTAAGTGCAACCTCTTGAAATTCTAGCGTTTAAGAAAATATCTTTTTGCAACGGGAAGGATTTCAATGTGTAGGGAATGTTATACAACCCAATGTACCCCAGAAAAATGTTCGGGATGCCTTCAAAACAAATTTCCCGATTAGGTAGAATATTTCCGAATTTCTCTGATGCCCTTTTTGTTTCTAAAATGGACTCATCTAGTTACTTTGGTTTGGAGCACACGAGACCGGGACTGACTGCTTAAAGCCGATTTCGAAAGGCATCGTTCGACCTCAGTGATCAGAAATAGGTTTGAAAAGGTTACTGTTAAGAAGCTAATGTAAACCTACTCATCCACCATTGATGCTATTAACAATAACATTTGTTGTATGTGCTAACTTTTCCGTGTTTTTACAGTTGGTCTGATTTTTCATCTTTCAAGCTATCTCTCCCCAGTTACACTTGAAGCCATTTTCCCCGAATGGAGTATAGAGATTTTAATCCCAAATAACGCTTGCAATCCAACAATTTTTTGATGTTTTCAACAATTGAAACTTTTGTACGAGTGTTACTTTCTTCCTGTGTTTTCCGTTGCTCCCCTATCGCGCAAAGCTTAAAGTGGCTTGTGTAAGAATATTTTTTATTTATCATTTGAGTAAAAAAGGTGGTTATGTTTTTCCGGAATGGAAAGAGTATTTCCAAACTGATAGAATTATTTCCTCTACTCATCTATGTTGAGCGATCGTGTTCTCCAACAGACAAAAACTCAAACGTATTCCAAAAAAGATTTTTTTAACAAGTCTAGCAAGATATTCATACAAGTTTTAAGGTCAAGATGATAGATGATTAAAATAGAAATTAAAACTCGTACTCAAAGGTCTTTTGGGGGATTTTAAAAGTGAACATTTTTACTCTAACGACATATAAACTAATATACAGATTAATAATTAGTATTTTTAAGCAATGATTGATTGATTGATTGATTGATTTGTAGCACTACGGTCTATTTTTTGCAACACGAGGGCTATTTTAAGCAACGAACTTTCAGCTTCACACAATATTTAAACAATGTAGTACTTTTTTAGATGGATATGAAAAAAAAAACAGTCAAAGAAAAACTCGTACACACTACACAAAATTTTCAATTTTAGAAAGTTTGAAAACAGAAAATTTTCAGCTCAGTTCTAACAGGAAGTACAAAAATATCGGTGGGTATCAAAATTATATACATCCAATGGATCCCTTGAAATCATCATTTCGGGATATTATTTTTTCATCTTTCCACGTGGTCAATTCATTCATTCACTTCTTGAAGTAAAACATTTCTTTTTATTTATTTAAGTTTCAAATTTGTATTACTTGGCATTTTACCTTCGAACAAAAATCGTCTTCAGCCCAGTTCCAGTTTTTTTGTCTGAGAAGAATCGTAATCATTCCAGTTAGTTGGAGTTGGAGTTGTGATTCCCCTCTGTTCCCATTAAACTAATGTAGTAGTATTGAATGTCGTCAGATATATCACTCCAGGTCAGAAAATGATACTTCATTTTACGCATATCGATTAATATCACTGAATATTTTAAAAATACCAATTTTATGACATTGTTAACAACATTAAGAAAAAACTTTCCAAAAAGTAGGTTTCGACCAAACTGGCCAATTTATTGAAATTAATTTTTAGAATAATATTTATCTTATAAATAAAACAAACAGTTCTATTAAATGCTTTCTTTCAAACAATTTCCAATTTTAATTTTATATTATGTCGGGGAATATCGGCAGATGTCCAAAAGAGAATATCTGACAATCGTCCACAGATTGTCAGATGATTGGCCAACATTCGTAAGACATTGACCAATATACTTGAGAAGCCTTTGACTGTCTCGTTCATGACATATTTAATACTTTAAACTCTTGTATATCACAATTAACTATTTTGAGAGAAAAAAGGTTCTTTTAAATTTAGTTATATAGAAGGTCATTCGCACTTTATGGAACCGATTTTGTAATTTGTTCTCTTATGTGCATTTTCAGATAAAAAAATTTTATAACTTCAGAATAATCGTCTGCAATTGTTATCTTTTGAATGGAATGTAAAATAAAAGATTTATTTTGAAAATTATCACTAAAATTAATGGATGGTTCGAAGATTACGTAACGGCACTTTCCGAGGAGATACTATCGTATTAACAAATTGTAAAATTGTGTAAAAATCCCGGATATTGCGTTTCAAAAAAAAAGGTGTTTATAATATATTAAATTCAAAAGGAATAAAAACGTCTATCTAAAATTAAAAATGAAAACATTACTTCAAAACCTGATCCTAAAACTATTCGAACGAAGGTAAATATCATGAAAGTGAAGTCTCTGACCCCCCCCCCCCCCCAAAAAAAAATCCGGTGGTTATCAAAACTAGGAATGTATTTGGTACTGTAAGTAAAATAATTCATTAAGATTTGAAGTTAAAAAAAGGTGTTTCAATCTGTTTCTGCCAAAGAATATTGCTGAAAGGAAAACAAATTATATGAAACCCCATCACATGGAAATGTGTGGTTATAGTCAACTGTTATCATTTTTGTATTGCTCAATGACGGAAATTACCTAATGAAAGGAACTCATCAGTGTACAGAAATGTTTCCAAAGGGATTCGTGATAGGTGCAAGATTTTGTTACAGTGGCAAATTTAAAACTTAAAAGAGTCAAGTAAAGCCATAACAAATCACTTTACTATCGACAGACTATTTTAGAAGCAATATTTGAAGAAGAAATCCCAACCTTATATGGAAAGGACATTGGTAAGTTTGAGCTTCATATAAACATAGGTTCTTGCAACATGTCGAAATCATTTATTTAGCAAAGAATTGGAAATAGGAATAAAGTGTATCCTGTTTAATGAAATACCTGTAAAATCACCTGATGGACTTTTGCGCTTATTAAAATGAACCTCAGGAAAACGGTATCCAAGAACAATGTATGGATTTCGGAAAAGGAATGGGATAAGATTGGCATGTCATGGAAAATTGGTGGCTATGAGAGAGAAGCAAAGTGACGACCTTAATTCAATATCAAAATCGTTTCCATGAAGTGAGAATGGTACACCACATAATTCTTCTCTTATATGGGAAGAGCTAAACGTTTCTAAAGCGTAAAGTTGTTAGCCTTTTAGTTTAGGTAAATATTGAGTGAAAGATGTTTGAATGCATTCATTAGGATGGAAATATTTATCAGTAATTAGGAGTCGAATTTTTGACAAATTAAATGCACCACTTATATACTAGTCAAAAAGAAAATCTAACTCGGTATGAAGATTGGTTCACAAGATTTTACTCCAAGTTTGTAATATTTTGCAAGAATTCAAAGTGTATAGCTCTGATTAAATAAGCAATCAATATAATTTAAAAATTTTAACATGTTGATGCGCTTGAAGAATAAAGTAATTGTCAGACCTACCATAATCTTGTAATCGTTTGGCAATGTCCATAGCCTCAATGTTAGCAGTTTTCTTCAATTCTCGGACGTCAATGATAAATTCATGCGCAACAGTACCTAAAAATATTCAAATTGTTATGGAATGAAAATCCACCAGAACTGAAGAAAAGATAATCAAATCAAAATGTCCCATTCAAAGCTAAGGATATTAACACATTCAAAGCCAAGATACGAAGATAAGCGTGTGTTCTGACCGTACAATAAGTCGCCCATCCATCAACCTATGAGTGGACGGAACTTTCCCATAAACGATCTCCCTTAATATTGGGACATTTAAGTGTCACCGACATGAGGAAAAGATCGAAAAGAGGATAGTTTTCACAGAAGATGTTATCGCTGATGAATGGCCTTCTGACAGAGGAAAGAGAAGAAGAGCCAAAAGACTGCAGCGAATCAGACTTTTTTCCAACAGTCGGCACAGTTTCGGGAGATAGTTGGCCTTCGGTTACGGTTATGTCTCAATGAGTCATTGTCGTATTTCAATAAACCATTCTGCATTGTCCACAGAACCAAATGTTATAAAAAGGATTTGCTTTCTAACTGACAAGGAGGTCCTACAGTCATTTGGATCCCAAATCCAAATAAAAGAGGTCACCCCTCACGAAAAATACAACACTAGTTTGGCAGAATAGATCCCGTTCCTCTCTTGCTTTTAGTTTAGTCATCCGGTCCCCGATAAACGCTATAAATAAGCATAAGGTTCTGTGCCATTTGAAGTAAACGACAATACATAAACGTGATTTGATTTCTTATTTTTTAATGCGTGCAAACAAATTTCAAGTTTAATACAACGTGTAGCAATCTACGCTGGAAACAATGCGCCGTGGACGACACACCGCTGGCTGGAGTTTCACCATCCATACACCACTTTCGATATGTTCGCACAACCATGGCACGGGAACAGCCCACTATTTTTTATTCAATTTGTATTTTTCATTGTTTATTTGTAATTCCTACGGTTGCGCTCAATGCCTACGCCACCGCAAGGTGTTACATGACATTGATGTTTCGAATCCTAACGATTTGACTTTTATCGAGGCTGCTTTTCCCCATTAAGTCGCTATGTTTGGAAAGAAATGCATAGCCAACGTCAGCCGTGTACACGCAGGGGTTTTGTTCCCATTCTTATAAATGGATGGTGGTCATAATGTAATGGCTCTTTGGTGTATATACGCTACATGCACCTCCAACAAAAACAACGGCTTGATGGTAGATTTCAACTACAACTGAGATAACCAAGTTCAATGAGTGAGCTGAGCATTTCACGAACTCTACTAAAAAATGTTTTACACTTATTCTGGTTAGTAAACTATAATATCTTCCACTCCCTGTCATCCGATCGAAACGAAGACGGAGATGGGATGGGAATAAACACTTCTTACAAGATGTCGATTTTTTATGGCTTTTATCCGAATGAAGATAAGACACCAGCTAATGAATTTTTGGATGCTCGGCAGGCAATTTTCTTCCAATTTTTCATTATTTGCAATGTAAAACGTTCACCATACAATTTTGTTGCTGAGGCAAGGAAAGTCCCTATGAAGGAACAACACACAACACATCGGGAAATCTCAAGATGAGACATTCAGATGAAGAAATAGACACTGTTAAATAAGGGAGATTTTTATTTCACGACTTCGTGTTATAGCATTTCAGATGAGTCGTTTCTCCGTATATCTGGTACCTCATTTTATATCGATTCATTTGGAAATATTAAGTTGCTAAGTTTACAATAATGACTAAATGGGTCGATGTTAAATTTAATTTTTCTGTTCATCTTCATTTAAAATGTTGTACACTCTTTATGTCATCATTAAAGTTAGTAGATTTTAAGACAATCTTTTGTTGAATCGAAATCCTTCCAACAAAGGGCAAGGCGGAAGAACATATAAGCCTCCTTTCTTTGCACCCTATTCAGATAAAAACATCTGCTTTCAAATCAGTTTCAAAAATATGGACAAGAGAAATTTAGCAGTCCTAAATGATTAATTTGAATCCAAAACTGATTCCATTTACTCATGTCTTAGTTAAATTCCTACTTTATGGCAGATTTGGATTTTTTAAAATATCGATGAATTTAAATTGATACTATAAAAAACCCGACTTGATAGAGAAAAAACAATTTCTTACCATGTTTTCCGTAGAAAAGTATTTTATAGTGATCTTGTAGTTTCTTGCACATGTAGTTGGCATTTAGAATGGCCACTTGAGTCGCTTTTTTAAGTCCGAGGGGACCCATCATTTTAATGTAAGCCCAAGAAATCGGAAGGATGGCTGAGGACCCCCAAGGGGCTGCGCTCACCACTCCGAAAGACATTGCTTTGGAACCAAGGCTCTGCAGAGGGTTAATTATGGGATGGGAAGGCAAGAAGGGAGCAAGGTGAGATTTCCTGAAAGCAAATAATTCAAAACTTGAAATTGAGTGTCTCACGAGATTTCAAAGTGTTGCTCACAGAAAACAACTTACACGCCAATGGGACCCATACCGGGGCCTCCACCGCCATGAGGAATACAAAATGTCTTATGCAAGTTAATATGAGAGACATCGGATCCATAATCTCCAGGTCGACAAATGCCAACTTGCGCGTTCATGTTGGCTCCATCCAAATAAACTTGTCCACCGTATGAATGAACCAGTTCACAAATCTCCCTGAAATTACATTCAAAATAGAATAGAATCAAGCAAAATCCTTCAAAGCAGTGGAAATAGTAAATAACTTCCTGCTACTAAAATTGCCTCCTCTTTGCCACAAGTTCTACCTTTTTGCGAAAGAAGTGACTAATACTCCGAAACAAGTCACTACCTATTCAACCCTCACATTCGTATAAATAACTTGTCTGTTAAACTGTGTCTTTCAACACGATTGCGTTTAAACGAGGAGAGCTACATGCACAAATTCATTGGAACATCGTACAAAACCTCTCGAAGCCATTTTTTATAAGTTCAAAATATTTTTTTTTCATTATTTTATTTTGAAATCATTTTTTGGAGATTACTCTGGACGTTGCGAGTCGGTTCGCACGTTCGTTGGGACGTCACCACAGCCATCTAAACACAAGGCCTGCGCTCTGATTTTCCGAAAACCGGTCACGTGATCTCTCAAAGGCGGTATTCTATTTTTTCTGTTGATGCTTGTTGAATGCTTGCCGATTACTGCTTTAAAAAAAAAAAAGAAATTTATGGAAGTAAAATAACTTTTGCTATTATATGTAGGGTAAGTAGCAATTTTACTATCGTTTCTCCTATTATTCGCTGTTTTCTAATTAAGTATATCATAAGAATGATGGTAATTCTGAAGTTCGCTACTTCCGAATGGTTCAAATGTTTTGTTATTAGTATGTGCTTTGTATCATGTTGTATATTATAACTGTCGTTTTAAAAATAAGTTTCATTTTACTGTTAGATCTCATTAAGGTGTTTATAATTACATAATACAACATTTAATATCCGTGATTTAAATGTATTCTAAGTTATGTTAAAGTTTCGTTTTTGCTGTGTATTGCAACTTGGCTATTGTTGATAACTCACAAATTACAATTTCTGTTTTATTTTAAAGGAAAACTATTTATTATAACCACAATAAAGATTAATGTATCCTTACTTCATTGATTTATAATGTGTTTTTAAGGAGCTTTATTAATAAAAGTTGATGTACAACTTCTTTCCCATACCACAACAGCAACTGGGAAATTTCTATGTAGAATCAATGTTATCTGCACTTTAAATTGTTTCTGATTTATCAACTTCATATTTTTTACGTCCTGAGCTCTTTTTCCAGATTTTCATACTAACTTTCTACAATTTAAAATTTTGAATGTCGAAGCGTAAAGAAGACATATATGTAACAAAAATTAAACTACCAAAAGAAAATTTATGAATGTAAGAAAAAAATTAGTCTAAAGTAATCAACAGAAGCAATGTTTTTACACATTTTTATTATAAAAACATAACATTTATTCAGTGCTGTACTATTTTATAATAGGTAGGTTCTCATATAACATGTAGAAAAGTAGTTAAATAAACATGCTTAAAGTTTTTGAATAGATATGTCCAACAGCCAAAAGTAGGAAAATCCCATCTAAATAAAATTTGAAGCTGTTATAAATATATAAATTTTAATTAATAGATACTTTAGGTAGAGGAACTTAAAAAAAACAAACTGTATTTACACTTAAAGTTACATTTCTGCATTCAGATATTTAGAAATGTTTTATTAAAATATAACAGTAATTTTATAGCAAATGATAATCAACTCAGTCACTTAACCATATCTGAAAAATGTAATAGATGATATAAATAGGTCTTCTAAATTATGTTTGCATGACTGTTTACTTTACTTCAAAAATATGATTTTAACTATTTATAAAATATTTCTGAATAACTACTCTAAAAAAGTGAGTGAAAAATATATTGAAGAAGTTAAGGGAAAATCTAATAAGAGAAAAATAAAAAAAAAAAATTCTTAAATATTTCTTGTAACATTTTTACTTTTTTTCTCTGTATACTATTGAATTATGTTTCATTGTTTATGTAGTACAAATCAGTATCAGATGTTATACGTAAATAAAACTGTAAAAATTTTGCCTCAGCATAATATTTTTGCATGAGTTTGTGAAATTTGTCAGTGATAAATTGTTCTATGATTTACACGAAGGCAGTGTTTTTTAACACTGCCTTTAATATAATCCTTAAGGATTTTATTTATTTTACCTTTAATGTGATCCGCAAAGGATCATATTTTATGAATAAAGGTTAAGATATTTTATTTCCATGGGACCATTTAATGAAAGGTAAGTAAAAAGAAAAAAAAGATGCCAGTTGTGTAATTTTTTGCAAATGTAATTTCTTTGCTTAAAATTTTATCTATCTGTTCAATTAAATCATATCTGTTCTCGTGTAGTGTATGAAATTATTTTGGTAACTAAAATTTAAATATAAATTGACACACAAATAAAATATCTATAGCAAAATAATTTTCTACCAATAAATATTCACGTTACTGAAATAACTGAATATCCTTAGTTAATTTTAAAAGAAAAATATTTTGATGAGTAATAAAAGGCATAACACAATTTACTTGCGGATTATAGGAGGGAAACCGCCATTTTTTTAAGTGCGCAGGCCTTCTATATAGATGGCTGTGTGTCAGCTTGATCGTTTGTTCGAATAATGTCCGCGTGACTTGCAAAGTCCCGAGTAATGCCCTTAGAGGGTTTTTCCCGTTGATTTTAAAATCAGCCGCAGACGATACATTCGGTGTAATTTAACGTGAATAAAATAGCCAGCAAACATGTTTTCAAAATTAGAAATGACATCACCTCATCTCCATGGTTAAACATTCAAACATTTCATATTCTCCCATTATTTAACTATATAAATCGTTCGTTTTAAATTTATTCTTCAATCCAATTTCATTGCCCAATAAATGCTCTCTGATTAATGTTTTAATCAATTACACCCTTTATAGTTTAATAAATGAATCATTCCTTTTTCAATGAAATCCTAATTGAACTGAGACTACTGATATGTAAAATCGTTTGATATCTTCTTTCAAATTGTGGCCATAGAGTAAATACACTAAGAGACGGCCTAGATATGCGCGACCCCGGTGTCAGACCATCTGAACTAATTGGCGTCTGGAACCTTGGCGAGGAACTGCTGCTATATCTTAAGTTTGAAGACTCATCCGTTGGCGATTATAGAAATGGTTACTAGAAACTTTTCCCTGTTGTTTTGGAAGAATATAACAGTTTGATTTATTTATATTATCACTTTATTGTAAATGTTATTTACATAGTAACTATTAACTGATTTGTTTTCTAGCATTTTTGTTTGAGAAAGCTGAAGAATTGTTTCCTTTTTGTTCCCGAATGTTCTAATGGATATTTTAAAATTACTACTTATTGTGTTACATTTTGTTGTTATTGTTTCTATATGTTTTTTTTAACAACTAATCTTTTTTATAGCATTTTTGTTTGAAAAATTTCCTATAAATTTTGTTTAATTTTTCTCCAATAAAAATTGGATAGGGTTTCACTGGTTTTGTCAACGAGTATTTTAATCTTACACTTTGTTCATAAACATTTCTTTATCATTATTTGTGTATTTTGTTATTAATTTATGTCTTTTTTGCAGCTGTTGTTTTCAGGATTACAATTTAGGAGGGAATTGATTTATAAAACCTTTTATGCTTGTACTTCTAATATTTATTTTTAGCCCCAAAGTAGTGTTATTAGGAATAAATTGGAATTAGCAAGATGGTACTTTCAAAAAAGTGCATGCTTTGTAATGTACTCTTAGATTTCCATTAAATCCTGAGTTCAAAATTCAAAGTGAATATCAAAACTTGTTAGTGTATTAAACTATATGCATTAAAGATTCTATAACCAGTTAGTTTATTGCATACTTAGAAAATTATTTCCTTGCAACATGTGACATAAAAATATTTCTATTAAATAAAATAGAAAAACTTGTAATAGAAATGATTTATTTTTTAAAGTGCTATTCTATAAGTATTTTAAATCAGTGCTTGTGTTTCTTTTATGTCATCCAAGTTTTTTATTTTCACTGTAATATATGAATTTTTATAAATTTTTACTGTTTAATTGAATAAATTGATTTTATTCTTTTATATACATTTTAAACAGAACCTAGAAAAATGATGAATCAGAAAGAATTTATCCACTGCATCAGCTGACCAGTAAAATAATTTATTTTATTTTATGGGCTTAGCTGCTGTTAGCTTATCATTTACTCAATGCATGAAAATTAACTTTCAGAATTGGTTTTTCAGTTTGCTATTTGTGTGTATAACCAATGCTAAAAGTTAACAGATCATTTCTAAACACATCATTTCTAAAAATAAAAATTGATATGTTACTTCGCTCTTTCTGGCACCAATTTCAAAAATGAACTATTTATAACACACCCATAATAAAATTGATTATGTAAACTATTATGTATGCTTTGGGATATAAAAATGTTGGTGGTCTTTGGTAGGATAGTGGTTTTTTTCTTTTTATACTACTGTCTTATATTTTTTAAAAATTATTATTGGAATTGCAGTTTTCATTTTGTTGTGTTTTTACTATAAAAATGTTGTACTTGACTCTTTCTCTAGAACTAGGCACCTTTAATTTTCTCGGCTATAATTGAAGGCTTTTGCTAGTTAAATGGGCAAATGTCTTAAACACAAACTCATAAATGTATGAACTGTAGCTTGGGTTATTTTTAAATTGCTATGAGTATTTTATTTGCGTTACATTTTAACTGTTATTAGCTGTACATATTTTTATAAATCTTTTATTGAAGCTGAATTTTAGTCATTTTTATTCTACTATAGTTTATAACAGTAAACATAAATGCATTTAGATCGAATTTATTTTAATAATTAATATGATTGTAACTTTATGAGGTATATCATAGACCCAAACTCTTATGTCAGAACATATGACTAATAGAACATTTACATAGTTAATAGAATATCTACTAACAAACATTTTCAAATTTTCCTTGGGAAGTGTTTTACATTATGTTATTCAAAGCATTTATCATTTTTTAAAGTGGATTCCAAAAAGGAGCCATAAAAGTAGCATTGTAGTTATGTAGAATTGCTATCACTTGCTATTAACATAAGTTTGAAAATCCTGTTTTTTTCTGTTACTGTCATAGAATTAGGATGTTGAAGTGGCTGCAGCTTATCAGTAAAACATCTGTTTTAGAAAATGGACAAAGAGAAATGAAAACTTTACCCTACTTGGGCCTAATTGTTTGCAATTTTTTTTAGTCAGTGTTTCAATATCATGTATCAACGAGCATTGAAATATTTATTCTATCTATGGTTTATTGTTAATAATTACCTTTTTTTATAAAATATATGTAGTGTCTTAGTTGTATCCTTTAACTTGCCATTGTTATCAACTAAGATTTTTCATTTTTTCCTTTCAGAGGGATTATTCACAAGACAGAGCGGCACTTGACAGCATCATAAGGGAAAAAAATTCTCCACTATGTACATTTTAATATTATTAGTGTTTTATTAATATATCAACTGAAACTAACAAATATGTACATTTTAATATTATTGTAATAAAAGAGTATTGTATTGGTGCTTTGGTAATAAAATATCATTACCTATCATTTTAATTCTCTCATTTTTTACACTAATTTATACTTGCAAATAAAAAAGGCAGAAAAATACTGTCACTGTCTGACCATTTTTCTATAAAAGCAGTAAGTTTTTGCATAATTAATACAAAGTATCTACACAGATCAATTAAAAGGACTTTACAAAAAAAGTATGTATATTAGTAATTATTAAAGGGGAAATTTTCCACAATTCATTTCTGCATAAAAGTATCGATATTAGATTTTAAAAAATATTAGAAAGGAATGGGAAAATTAAAAGACTAATAACATTCCATGGGATTTCTGCCGTTATTATTAGTTTATAAAGCGTATGCCCTGTCATTTTTAAAGTAAAAAAGTCGCCAAAGAGCGATAAACATAACTATCTGGTAACCACACTTTAGTTCTGATGGTCTGGCACCTTTCTATGCGAGTCCCATGTTATAGAAGCGTAACGTCTATGGGAGTGGCTTGTGTATAGTCTGTGATTGTGACAGAGTGTTCAAATTAAAACGTGATTTCAAAAAATAAATAAAATGGTGGATGAAGAATTTAAAACTGTATACTGTTGTTTTAATTTTGCTAAAGTGTAATAAATTATAAAGAAACTATTCAATTTTAAAAAATAATTCATTAAGGAAGATAACGTGACCTTTGCAGTTCCAAAATTTTAGATAAATTGACACGGAAATTTTGAATTGTGCCAATTTTCATCCTATAAGTTCTAGAAAGAAATGAAGAAAAGCCTCGAACGTAAAATGAGTCCTATAATAAAGCTGTTTTGAAATACTTTTTTTTTCAAAAAAGTATTATAAATTGAAACGAAATGAAACTAACACTCAATAATGAAAGTTGAGATAACTTTCGACACAATTTCTGAGCTGTTTTTTAGGAAATCAATTGGGATTGTGTACAATAAATTGTTTACTTTAATTATTAATGTAATCGAATATCCAAAGTAATTTGAATTAGTAAAAAAAAAAATATCATTTGGGAGTTAGATCGAAGGCTGGGTTAGTGTATATAATTAAACTAAGAGTGTTTGCGTGTGTAGCAACATGCATGAGATTGGGATTTTTGGAGAACACTTTTTTTAGTTCCGATTAGTTTTCATTTATTTTATTTTAAAATTTCTAGAAATCAATATAAGAAAAGCCCCAATTGTAAAAAGTCATAACTAATGCTGGTTCTTTAATAATTAAAAAAATGGATTATTTTAAATTCGAATGCAAAATCAGTTAGTCAAGCTCTTAATAATAGTTCGCAAATTTTGCCATTACACAAAATTGAACAAACTTTATTGATATTGACAAGGCAGCGAGTATTATAAAAATGCTGGTATGTTAATGAGTTGTTTGCTTCTATTGTTAACAAATGGAAATTTTGAAAACAATAAACTGAATTCTAGTAAATAATTAGTCATTTTAGGAAAATAAATACGTTAGTGTAAGTATTCGTTTCACCATCTGTTAGAAAAGCATTGCTTTCAAGGTGGGTGTATAATTACCTGACCCCATCTTCGAATATCCCGTTCGTCGACGGATATGTTATCATCATGCACCCCACTGTGTCCTTGAACTCTTGAAGCTAAAATGGCAGAAAAAAAGAAGGTAAATAATAAAATCAGTATCTATTAATTTTCATTAGTTTAACTTGTGTTTGGATGTTCATGTGAGATATCTGCAACAAATATTTTGAAATAAAGTCAAGCAAACTAGAGTCAACAGATCCTTTTACGATTTCGAAGGAGACATATTTAAATCTTTGAAACAGATTCACGTATTATGAATTTTTGCTCAAAATTACCTATAAGTTCCACGTATTATGCCATTTTATTCTGGCATTCCTATTCAAATATGAAACTTAAATAACTGTCGGATATTTGAAATTTCGAAGCACAAATAGCGACTCCTATTTTTTTTCTGAAAACGTCTTAATCGTAAACAAACAAACGGTTATTTTGCTTATTTTTTGCTTGTGCTGATTAAGGCGAACAGGCCATCTTATATTTTCTAACATCTCCCGACATTGGGGATAAGTTTCGACTCCTGTTGAAAAATAATTAGCTAGACACAGATCTCATTCATAATTAACTGGAGAGGGCTTTATGTTACAGCGGTAGTATTTCAGTTGCCCATTTTTGTTTATTGTGTGCAAATGGGTTAAAACAGCTGTCATACTGCGAAAAACATCAATAAAAAAGTGTATTTATTAAGTCATTAGGTTCATAAATGCCTACGTTTGAGATGAAATCTCTATCCCTAGAATATACAAATGTTTCCAGCTAGATGAGCTTGCTTGTACTGATAATGTCCTTAATACAAAGTGAATGCATGTTGTTAGATTATTTTATAACCAATGACTTGTCTATCGACTTATTGGTTGCTTCCAAAATATTTTTTTGTTTGTTTTGGACGTGTATGTATATTAATGACTATGACATTTTAGGTTCATTTTTCATTAGGGAAATTGGGACGAACCATATTTTTTACCATTTCCATGTTATTACCCTTGTTTAAAATTCCATGGTGGATCCAAATCCTGTTTTTCTACACATAAGATAGAATAGAAAAAAAATGGTATGGGGATAGAGTGAAATTTTACCTTAGTCGAATTTAATATACACATGAAGTATTCTTCCAGACGTAATTTAGCGATAAAATGTTAATATTTTGCGAGAATATAAATAATTTATATTTTCAAAGTTCATGCACAAATAGATAACTCTTTACAACACTGAAAGAAATAATTTTTAAGTAAAAGGGAATTAGCAAATTGATACTTTAAGCGATTATAAAGTATTTGTATACTAAAAGAAGTGCAAAAATTCAGTAGTGAAATTTTTATACCATTTTTAATGCGATCGGATAAGTAAAAATCGAACATAAGTTGTAAAGATAACGAATATTTCGGAAATATTCTTTTTGTAAAATTGGAAAATCGTTCTATGAAATTTGAGTTCTGAGTGGTCGTACAATAATATATATAATATGTGTATATACATACATATACACATATTATATATATTATTCGTTTCAGAACAATGCAAAACACAGTTTGATCTAGATTATCATTTGTACTGATAGTAGATTGATATTTAGAATTTTTTTATGCTCTTTAAAGATTGATACAAAGTGAATTGAAAACCATTCGAACATTCAGTATTCTTAAGTACAGGGCTTCAATTGTCATATAGCGAGGTGAAATCAGAAAGAAGTGGGAAGTGACGATTATTAATGATTATCGACGATTATTTTTAGTGACACCAAGCAATAAGTGCACCATAGAATCTCTCTATATTACTGCATTAAAGTTTTCTTAGAGAAGCCATTCCTCTATATCAGCACATTACAATTTTAATGTAACAGTTTTTCCTAAAATTTCTCTTTTATGCACGGTTTTTAAATTATTTTTGACTTCTTAGTGCATCTTCTTTTTTTAAATAAAAGCGATTTTTTATATTTATTTTATATTCGAACTTTTAATCTCACATTTTGTAATCAATTTTCATCAGAAATTTTTCAACTTATATTATCAATCACTTATCAGACATTTATCATCAATGTTATTATCAGACATAATCATCAGATTATCATTATTTATCATCTATCATTGATAGCGCTTCCAGTAATTTGAAAATCACATCCGTTCCCCTATTTTGAAATTTAACTTTGAATTAATGTATTCCCTTTGGAATTATCTCCTGCAAAAATAGAAAAAATATCAAATATACCAAATAAATATTAAAATATTCTTAAAAGTATACCAAAAATTGTACAAGACTATATAAAATATATATATGTCGTGCTTATGACAGGTCAAAGAGCCGATGATGTCATTATTCATGACTTTTGCACATTTTAACAGTCAACCATCTAACATGGCAGCCAGTGGCTAGCTTCCACATTCGAACTTAGCATGAGTTCATCAGCAACTCAATATATCTATATGTATATATATATATATATATATATATATATATATATATGTATATATATATGTATATATATATGCATGTATATATATATGTATATATATATATATGTATATATATGTATATATGTATATATATGTATATATATGTATATATGTATATATATATGTATATATATATATATATATATATATATATATATATATATATATATATATATATATATATATATATATATATATATTGTAGCGAAAATCGTTCCTTTCAGCAAGGACGCCGTGGCACAGTCGGTAAAGCGGCGGACTCGTGAACGAGAGGTTCCGGGTTCGAAAACAAGCGAGGCAAGCTGCTTTTAAAAATTGATTTTAACTTGGATTTAATTTATGTTAATTTAATTTTATTATGCAAATTTATGTAAATTTAGTTCCTAATTTTCTGCGGGCTTTCCAAGTCTGGAAGGTTCTAAAAGTGTATATAAGAAGGATTTCCTTCAGTTGCGGGGTAATAAAATCTTGAACTGGTCTTGAGCGTTTATCATTCAATTCACCAAGTTCAATTCATCTCATCTACGCGACAGTTTGGTGGAAGCGCCGGGTAAAGATCGTATTGAAATCAGTCTGGAAGAAACTGAGTGTCGTCGAAGCCGTCGACTCCAAAACCTGCCCCCGGAACACGGACTTTACGAAGGCAAGGCGAGGCAAGTAAAGGCGAGGAAAAGGACGGAGCCGGAATTTAAGTCCTCACCGATCCTTGTTACTCCAACCATGATTAGGGAGCCAAGAAAGCCGACTATCTTTAAAGGCGAGCCCGGACAGGATCCAACAGAGTGGTTGAAGGAATATCTTCGGGTATCAAAATTCAATCAATGGGATGATACCCTGGGTTTAGCAAATGTGTATTTCTTCCTAGACGGAACGAAGAAATGGTTTGAGAATAATGAAGACATGTTGCTATCATGGAAGAAATTTGAAGATGAATTAAAAAATACTTTCGGCAACGAGGAGTTGTATATAAGGCAAGCCAATGATAGACTCAAAAGTCGTGCCCAGGAATTTGGTGAATCTACCCAATCGTACATTCAGGAGGTTTTGAGACTTTGCCAACAAGCAGACCCTAGCATGTCAGAGGACAACAAGATATCTCATCTTATGAAAGGGGTAGCCGAGGATATTTATTAGGCACTATTAACAAAAGAAATTAAGACTGTAGCCGATTTTATTAAATGGTGCCAGCATATTGAAGAAATTAATCAGAAACGGATTAGGCATCAAAAGTTTACAAGATTACCCAATGTCGTACCAATAGCCTCCATCGATTCATCGGACCTTGATTTGACGTCCATAATCAGGAAAATCGTTCGTGAGGAAATACAAACCCTCACCTCGTCGCAAACAGAGGAGCAGGAAATAGGACTACAATCCATTGCAGCCATTGTCCGAGAAGAAGTGGGAAGATCTTTAAATCCTATTTCTGACGCAGGCTTCCAGAAACCCATCTCGATACCCAAGCGCCGCATCCAGCCGACGTATAGGAGACCGGAGACTACCCGGGACCAGTTTCGACATGTAACGTACGAAAAACCTAGGAAGACCGGCGTATGGCGTACCACAGATAATCGACCCGTCTGCTTTCACTGTGGTCGACCTGGACATGTTGTAAGATACTGCAAAGATCGAAAGGCTATTTTCGATGATTACCGTCGAAACTTTGGACGTGAAGCCCTCTCAAATTACAATAACAGTCGCGCCGCCGGAGAAAGCAACCGATCAGCCGCTAGATCACTGTCGCCAAGCTCAAATCGAGGTCGTTCGCCGAATCGCCGCTTTAGATCCCCATCACCATACCGAAGGCCCAGTCTGTCGCCGAGTTGCCGGAGTGAGGAAAACTAACTCGGGTGACCTGTGCAGTAGGTAAGGCCGCAGTGAAAGAAAATCCTCCGACGTACACCACAGCCAAGTTAAAAGCGAACACCACCTGTATCACCGCGAATGGACAATGTGTAAAAGCTCTCGTTGATTCTGGTGCCGATTATTCTGTCATATCCGAAGAATTAAGCCGACAATTGAATACTCCTATGTTTATTGAGAATGGACCTATACTGAAAACTGCTTGCGTTAAAACTGTATCCGCCTCTGGACGCTGTGTATTAAAAATAGAATTGAACGGGACTGTGAAGCCGTTTGGATTTCTCGTTTTTCCGCAGTGTAGTCATCAAATGATACTTGGTTGGGACATTTTCCGAGCCACCGATGCCGTTATTGATTGTGGAAATCAAGAGCTCCAACTTGCCGAAATCCTTCCATACAATACAGTCTCAACTGAATCAAATTGCTCTCTAATCGCCGCATCGAATTACTTAATTGAAGCTAACTCTACAAGACAAATATCTGCTTTGAATTCAACAGTGCAAGAAGCAAATGGAGCTATGATTGTTGGTAGCGAAGTTCTGAAGTACGAAAAAGAGTTATCTGTTCCAGCTTCAATTGTCGACATTGAGAATGGCTGTTGTAAAGTGTGGGTAACGAACTTTTCCCGACGAACCCAACTGATACCGAAAGGGATAAATATAGGCTATTTTGCGACAATCGAAAATAACGCCATCTGCTCTCTGAGTGACAAAGTGGAAGAAACTCCCAAGGAGCACAAGTCCCGAAAACGGGTAACTCGAGAAAAGTTAAAAGAAATTCTCGATTCTGATCTAACTACCACTGAAGAAGCGAACTATTGAACCTATTAGAAGAATTTAGTGACATATTTGATTTTAAGAGAAATTCTAGGAAAACTCGATGTAGTTCAGTGAGGCACAAAATCAATACAGGTGATAGCGCCCCAATCAAGCAACGACCTTACCGTGTATCAGCCATCGAAAGACGCTTGATTGCCGAAGAAGTACAGCGAATGCTAAGAGAAGACGTGATACAGCCGTCAGATAGCCCATGGTCATCTCCAGTCGTGCTTGTGAAGAAGAAAAATGGTGAATGGCGTTTTTGTGTTCATTATAGGAGATTGAACAAGATAACCAGATAACCAGAAAGGATGTATATCCATTACCTCGCATCGATGATGGCCTGGACTGTCTAGCGGGTTCGAAAATTTTCTCTATGATGGACCTAAAGTCAGGCTACTGGCAAATAGAGGT
>CM063503.1:129724669-129743208 GCA_032207245.1 Pardosa pseudoannulata | reverse complement strand
AGTAGCTTTTGAATTTTACTACACTTGGAAATAAAGTGACGTTAAAATCAGTTCCGCCAAGTTCTTGCAAACTTTTAAGACATTTTTGCTAAGCGGGATTTTCCACACTTGTCGCGATAAAAACAAAACATCGAAATCGACTGAATATCGCGCGTTTCTTTGTCGAAAACCATCCATCAATTCAATCTGTTAATCAGAAGCAATAGCCTTCACATTAAAAATTTTAATTTATTAAAATTTTTTATACTATTGAAATAAAAATATTAAAATAATTAAAAAGTCAAACAGATTTTTCTTTGTAATAAATGATGTTTAAGCAATTTTTTTTCCCAGAGGGGTCCGTGACATATTTAAAATTTTGAAAGTGGTCCATTGTGCCAAAAAGGTTAAGAAACACTGTATTGTGAAATGGCCAAATAATCAAAAGTACCAAAGGAAAACTGGCTCCATGAAAATCCTACAAAAAAAAAAAAAACGAACAGTGGGTCCTCAATCTACACTGCAAAGATCTATTTAGAAGGGAATCGTAATTTGAACCATTGCGTGTTCTTTTGTTTACATTTTTACAATTTCAAAGCATTCTCAAATACAATTTTTTTCGTATTTTGTAATACGATACAAGTTTTTTAAACAAAAAAAACCTCCATTTTTTTAAGGGAAGGAATATTAAAAAAAATGGAATTTTTATTAAAATTGATTTAATTTTACTAATTGGACAAGAAAGAATAAATAAAAAAATCAAACAGCCAAGAATCTCCTTTTTTACAAAAGTGGTGACTACAGCAGTTGTGTGACAGAATCTGTTTAAAATCCATGAAAAATGAATAGAAAATTGCGATATGAAGAAAAAGAAAGCTATAGGGAGAGTGGATCTGAAGCAACACAACAGATACTGATAAGCCCTTTCGAAACATCTGCATCAGCTTTTTCTAAACATCTGAAAAGCAATCGCTTCAAACATCGAGCCCATGCAATACGAGTCTGAGTAACGCAGGCCTTGAAAAGCGAGGAGTCATAGACAAAGTGGATAAAGCAATTTTTTAATAACTTATCCTTTTTTCGAATAAAATAAAGTAAATGATTGAATGGTATACTCAGCGATACCTTGACCGAAACCATTGCAGAAACTGAAACATTTCATTGCATTGATTATTTTCAACAGAAAAATCAGGAAATTTTTATTATATCGACTATTGAAGCCAACTGAATAAAATATTTTCTTTAATTAAATGTTAATTTTATAAAATTTTATTTTCTGTGATTAAAGAACTCTTATTCAGTCCCACGCTTTT
Source organism: Pardosa pseudoannulata (assembly GCA_032207245.1). Lineage (NCBI taxonomy): Eukaryota > Metazoa > Arthropoda > Arachnida > Araneae > Lycosidae > Pardosa > Pardosa pseudoannulata. The sequence continues at coordinate 129,741,916 of CM063503.1, read as the reverse complement.
TAGTCTTTATTAAGAAATATATTAGGATCAACTAAAATTCTTTTGTCCAAATTTTGAGAGGTAATGTCTGCCCATTTCTAATTTGTCGTGATATCAAATATTGTATTTAAATCATACTTTGTCTAAAAGATGAATGTCGATGTATTCAAAAAGTGTTACAAACTTATCCAAATACATATTTACTTTTTTTTTTACGAAGAATAGTTAAATAATAGACAAACCAGTTAGTGATTTTCAAAAATTGTCTCCCCAAATGAAATGTTTTGTTTTCCTTCACAGAAGAAGAAAAAAAAAGTTTTATAGCTAAAATAAAAGAGAATTTATAGGTGGAATAATTTTTATCGGAATGAAAGTCAATTCCATTAGCAAGAACCGTATTCTTCCATTGATGTGTTTGAATAATTAGATATCGGATTTTGTTTTTAAATTCTAGGTTCCTCTTGCAAGGGACCTATAGAAAAGCGGTGGGGGAGTGAAAGCAGTAGATATATCCATTAAGTAATCGAATAGCATTGTACTTACTATAATAAATACGATATTTTTTATACGATATTTAATTTTCTGTCACTTTATCAGAAGCATTTCGCTACGTCCCATCGTTATTTTTGAGTTGCTTTTGAAATTAAGTTCGTATTTGCCTCTATAATGAAAGTTTGACAACCAGAGTTTTGTCCCACTATAAACTCAACTGAATATGCCACTTAGAATAATTATGAGTAGATAATTTAGATTCATTATGTATGAATTTCTCTTCAAACAAAGAGCTTTTATCGTTAATTATGCCTTTGAAAATTTGGGAACGTCTAAATGTTGCTGTTACAAAAGCATAATAAATATGCAGACAGCTACAAATTTCGCGAAAATAATCTTTTATTGTTTTATATAAAATCTAAATGCAGTAAGATTTGTATTCTGATTGCAGGACGACGCAGTATACGCCGTACCAAGCCGAAATAGCCCAAGGAAGATTAGAAAGTTTGCTGAATTATCAGACGATGGTGGCCGATCTGACTGGACTCGATATTGCGAATGCATCTTTGCTTGACGAAGGAACAGCCGCTGCAGAAGCCATGGCTTTGAGTATCAGGTGCGGTTTTACAAATTTTTCAACGCTGCCACCATAATCGGCCAAATAACTGATGGCTGAGGAATTAAAATAAAATAAGTCCTAGATATTCGTTCTGTATAGTAAATTTTCAGCTGCAAACATCCATAAACAATTTGCACTCCAAAGCAGGATTCGACCTATCAAGGTCATATTATTCAGTATCGAAATAGGATATTTTTCTAGTTTATGACATTTTGAAATTGAAAATACACTTTCTTACCGATTAAACCATTTTCTAATGTTCGTACCGGAAGAAAGGAACGAAATCCGTTTCCGATATTCAAGACTAAGATAGTTTTTCCTCGATTTAGACAGCAAGCAAATAAGTTATTTCAATATGATTTTTACGTTCACGTAAAAAGAAACGCTGTAAAATTGTTAAGGTTAGAGAATCCTTTTTCTAAATATTTTTATGAATTTTTAATAAATCATTTGATAGAGATATTTATCTTTAGTACTTTAAAGTAATATACCTGATACAAATAGTATCAGAAAGTATTTTTTAGTTTCAAACTTGGATTCATTGTAGGGAAATGAATGAACAAAATATCCCATGCAGAAACTCAATAAAGAAAAAGTGACAAAAGTATTTTCCTTTTTCCGTAACAGGCGGTAGAAAACTAGTGAGAGACATAAATGATTTTGTTTTGAAACTACGATGTTAGTTGACGTCCTAGCTCAATAGTTTCCAAGAAATTGATACCATTTCGCTGGAAATTATACAAGTATCTTTCCTCTCAAAAGTTGAATCAAAAAATCTCTTAATGAAGCCTTTTGGAACGTAGACATGGGCTTTCTATACTTCCTTTAAGACAAAGGATGTTTGATTTTAATTTTGAGTTCAAATCTTCCTATGATACGGAATGCAAGAGTTATTGACTGATAGCTTCGTAAAATAATCTCCGACGTATTTTCCGAAACATCTTATTTCCCAACTTTTTCTAGATTTGCCAAGAGGAAAAAGTTTTATTGTTCCAACAAAGTTCATCCTCAAACGATAGCGGTTGTTGAAACCAGAGCCAGGTAAGAGACATTGATTTCTATCATTACACTTATAGCATTCAAATAATCTCAAATCAAATAACATTATGATTACAATTAATATTTAGTTAATAAAATCGTTAATCAATTTTCGAGGTTTATTCAGTGGCAGAATCAGTAGGAGGCATTCTTAAACATAAAACACAATCAAATAATGCTAATCGAGAAATCGAACGGGATTAAGTCACTCTTTTTGATTTCGGAAATTTAAAAATTGAATTCAAGATGTAACGCCCATTTTATTACTAATGAATCATAAAAATGGTATATATTCATTACAACATAACGTTTTTTAGAACATCTATCCGTTGCGGTCGCTTCATTACTACAAAATACACTTAGCCACTTACAGTTGCTTTTACCAGAATCAGAAATGGAATTTATCAGTTATTGGAAAAACAACAGCAAATAATATTCGTGTTCAATAGTTATAATATATATATATATATATATATATATATATATAATATATATATATATATATATATATATATATATATATTATTATTATTATTATCCCCACACTTAAAATATCACTCTGAAATTCTCGTTTTCCCTTATCATTATTTCATATCTATTTTCCTATTCTATCTTATTTAGAGGCGTGTTTGCCCGTCATCCCAAACTAACTGTTATAAATTTTTTATTTGTCCCAAGAAAATGATTCCCAATTATTTCCCACTCTTAATGACGCAGAGAAAGAATTCGTCTCATTTCTCGTTGTTAGGAGAAATTTCTTATTGAAATGTGTTTTTTGATCTTATCTCCTGTGGGGTCCATTCGTTAGTGTTAAGTGCTGCTTCCTTGTAATGGAGCCAGTAGGGGTTCATTCATGTCAAATTCCTAACACACATATAGTGGAAGCCACTTAAGACAGTCCCTACATCGATACTATACATCGATAGTTGTAATTTAAGATTTTCTCGATGTTTATTTTTCCATTTTATTAGATCGATAAAAAACAATTCGTAGGAGACTTCTTACTTCAAGAGTTGTCATCATGTTAGTGGCTTCCCAATTCAAACACAATACGATTTGTAGAGTGAACCTTCTCGTTCACAATTCCAATGCTTTTCTGTGACTATAATTGACTCAATTCAATTCTATCAATGGACTCATCTTCATGTTGCATGGACATTCAGTACATACGGGAGGATATCTAAAAGTGAAAACCCTTTCACATTTTCGACACAAATCTAACTTATTACAGAGCAAAGAAAAAAAAATTACGAAAATGTCCATTTGAAAGATGAAAAATTTCGTTCATTGCTATTTTATGAAAACACAATCTTAAAGTTAAGTAAAGTCCCGTATCGATTCAAATGGCAAAGTGAGAGATACTTAGAAGGTTGGGATCTCAGAAAGAGAATGAAAATTCTCCATACTGTTTTGCAGTAAGGTGTTACTCAACGAATAATTTGTACAGAGTTCGACAGAAGAAATATTTTTGAAATACAAAATTGTTATTGGGCTAAAAATGAATGAAATATGTTTGTTTTTCCTTTTTAAACTATTAAATTTCTTAATATGTTTCAAAATAATTTTGGTATTTTCTTCCGAACAGTGCTATGGGTGTGAGAATAATTGTGACGGATTTTAAAAATGTGGACTTGACGAAAAAAGATCATTCGGGGATACTTTTCCAGTATCCAGACACGGAGGGGAATATTTCCGATTTTACGGAACTCATCGAACAGTGCCAGAAAGGAGGCGTAAGTACTTTCAGATAGCACATCATACAACCATTCTATTACAGATGTCACCCAACTCTACACACATACTGTTACAATATGTCAGAATAAACTCTATGGACCTCAATGACATTTTTTTTATTTATTCAATTGAAATACACACAGGAGCACTAAAACTAAAACTCAGAAATGCTACAGTAAGAACTAATTAATAAAAAATAAAGATATTTTCGATTTCTTTGTGAAATTAAAATTTTTTTCAATTTCTTGTGCTGAATTTGTTTTCTTTTCCAATGGATCGATCATTTATGTTAACTGGATTATTTCCATGATTGTTAAACAGCCCAATTCTTGCCTATTTCAGATCGAGTTTCCAGCCTTTCGTGTAATAATTTACAAACTGAGTGTAACCGAATGATGGCTGAAGGGTTAGGTACCGGAGTTCGTGGGTTTGAATCCCATTGCAGCATGGATGTTCATAGCCATTCGGAATCTCGTGTTTCAAAAGAGTAGACCAAACAAGCGCAATTCTGCATTTGATAATTGATTTCAGCAATAAAATGTTTTCCACACGAGCCTCGTGACAAAGTAAAACATTTTCGACACCGAAAGAAATGTATTTGATAGGATGCGTCATTTTCCATTTATGCAAATATTAATATGCGCGACACTTCTGCTTCATAGATGATGACAGCGATGAAATGAATCAGGGAATAGTGGATGCCCTATCAACGATTTTTTTCTTCTTTTCCGGCTTTTTCAAGTTGTATCGAAATGTTTTTGTTTCAGGGTGTGACTGTATGTGCGACTGATCTGCTGGCGCTCACCGTCTTAAAGTCTCCTGGTGAATTTGGTGCCGACGTAGCCGTAGGAACAAGTCAAAGATTTGGTGTGCACTTGAACTATGGAGGACCTCACGCCGGTTTTTTTGCTGTCAAAAGCAAATTTACCCGAATGATTCCTGGACGAATGGTCGGAGTCACCAAGTAAAACTGAAAATTTATTAATTATCAATTGAAAAAAAGTCTGTGTCTCTTAGGCACTTATCAAACGTCACACTTAGTTTTGCTTTTATTTTCAAGTACTTTTTTTTATTTGTGAAGAAATTTTTCTGCTGTCGGAACTGAACTGTATGAAATGAAAAAGTCTGACACGCGAAGCTCGGGATCCCCTCTGTGTAAAGGGGGAAACTGAAATGAATATCATTTCACTACTAACGGGATATAGAAATCTGACTAAGTTAATATAAAGACTACAGAGATAAAAAAATCATTGTATCGAAGTAGTAGAATGCAACCAGCCTTTAGCTTGAAAATAATTTGGGCAAAAGACGAAAATTCGAAATAATTCATGACCTATATGGAAAGGAAACAGAGTAATTAAAAGGCACTTTCTGGCTGGAATTCTGCAGTCTCTAGCCAATCCCAATTAAAGTAAAAATATCGATAGCAATATGCCATCAGCAGTTCACGTTTAAGTTTTTAGTGCGCCTATTTCTGTTTATTTCGGTTGAATTTTTAGTGAAATTCAATGGAATGCTCGATTGTCGTCCACGTCCACGATTTGGTGTAGACGCGGTGAAAATGGTAATGAAGAATAGTACTGTTCGGAAACTGTACTCGCATTGGAGATACATAATAATTTTGACCTCACCCTTTCTCGTATGGTGAAAAGGCTCTAATTATCTCTCAAATCTCTCGATTGAAATGAACTTGATAGCGATATTATTTTATTAAGTATAACAATATGGTCTTTCCATTTTCCTATGTAGGATACTTTTACAGTTAGGTAAAATATATATAACATGCCAAGACAAAGAGAAATCTGTTAGGACCCATATAAAATAACGCAATAATAATATAAAATATTAAATGGATCGACGGCCAAATGGTAGGGTACCGGAATCGTTATACTTCATGGAGCCAAACCAAATCAATCGTCGTGATGAGCGGTTTTGAAATAGACGCTGGCAAGCCACAAACTGAGACATTTTCAAAAGTAAAATAGGCCGAACGCTGGCCGACTGGTTAGGGCACCGGAGTTCGTGGGTTCGAATCCCACTATGGTATGGATGTTCGTAGCCGTTCGGAATCGGCTTTAAGCAGTGTGATTAGCCCTCGTGTGCAAAACAGTAGATCGTAGCGCTCCAAACCAAACGTAAAATATCTGGATACGCAGGAAGAAAAGGTCCCAGTTGTTAAGAAAATAATCTCGCCATTGTGTTTCGCAAATAGAAATTTTCACGATCCCAATCAGACGGGATTTTATAGAACTGTAGTCTGTACAAAAGAGCAATGCCAATAATTACGGTGTTAAAAAAGAAAAAAAAATAGACACGGTAAAGAGATTCTATGAGTAAAATAAAATCTTTCCTTTGTCAATTCTACTTTCGGTGTCTGATGGCTGGTAAAACACAGAAAAGTGAATGACGCTTAATTGATAGATTTGAAAACCAGCCATTTCCGTGGGATATCAATGTCGCTGTACTAGTTGGTCCTATCGTGTGGATAGTAAAGAATGCACAATTCAAATTTTAAGTGGTATGGTTGTTATAAAGTATTAATAATTAAGTTCTTTTCTCGAGAAGTTTGAGGTTTTCTTTGGAAATAAATTTCATTCAGTATTTAGAAATCAAAGGCCCAAAACATGGAAATATTCAATAGAAGCGTTGCTTGCCTTACACATTGATAAGCAGGTTCATTACTAAATAGGTGAACAAAATATCAAATGCGCTTTTTGAGAATAGATTGTATTTGTATATCGGTATGTGGCTATAATGCATTAACATCCATCAAGTTTGAGGTAAATAAAACCCTTTCAAAGCTGAAACAAATTTTTGAACGATAAAAAAAGAATTCTATTGACGGATGAAATTGTTCACTCATCAGCACTAAAAATGGAATTCTAAGACATAATAGGTAGTAAGAGGTCAGTAAGGTATTGGAAAAGAGTAGTAGATATAAACGGTTAATGGCTATTTCTTCATGCTATAGTTGTCATCAAATAAAGGGATTTCATTTTACTGTAAATAGTTTGGGATAAAATCTCAGCAATAAGTGGAGAAAAAAAAAGAAAGTGTAATCGTTTCTTGAAATGTGTCCTTTTATCTTCAGAGACTCTTCTGGCAACCAAGCTTATCGTCTGGCCCTGCAAACCCGAGAGCAGCACATCCGAAGAGATAAAGCGACCAGTAATATCTGCACGGCTCAAGTACGACACATTTCGTAACATTTCGTGTTGTTTTAAAAAAAAAATTAACGATGTTTTACTTTGATGGTTTCACCACCACATGTTCTATTGTATTGACAGTGAAATAATTTGATAAAAATTGACATTCTATTTATTTCAACTCATATCCGGTGTCAATTTTCCCTCATCTAACGACACTTTTTCCACCTTTTTTATATTTTTTTGGTTAGATTCAATAAGAATAAACAATGGAAAAATACATTGATTTCGAATAAAAATTGTTCTAGGAGTTTTCAACTTTAATCTTTTTTTAAAGTTTCAAATTTAAAGGCTTTTAAAAAAATCATTACACATTATTATTACTTTTTAAAAGAGTACCCATTAAGTACTCTACGTTAAAAATGAGTTCAACTTGTTTATCGAATTCTGTGTGGTAGCGGAAAATGTATTATTTGACAATAATATTTATTTGGCTTTGGGGTCAGAGAAAATGATGAAAGACTTCAAAAGTAAGAAAAATTGGAAAGACATTTTTTGTCGCCCTCGATCTTGTCCTTAAGACGGGTTATTTTTCCTCTTTTTTATAGTTCGAATTGTTTAAGAGTACCAGAAGTAAAAATAAACGTTGTGAGAAAAAACCAAGGTCTAAATAAACGCGTCTATTTATTTATTCAAAGTTTTATTATTTCAATTTATAATTTTGAGTTTTTGTTCTCCGTTATTTGAGTAGTGTTGAGAGATGAATTGTTATTGAAGCGAAGTGTTTTCGTTGTTTAGGCTCTGCTAGCAAATATTTCTGCCATGTACGCAGTATATCATGGAGCGGAAGGATTGATCAATATTGCTACCAAAGTCAATAATGCCACCAGGTTATTAGCTGAAGGTAAGATTTCCCAATATTCTTTCCAGTGCAGGAAGGTTGTAAGTTAGAGAACTTTTCGACTTGAAATATTATTCGAGATTAAGTAGAAAAAATACGTGCTTCTGCATTATTCTGTGAGGGGAAATCGGAATACTTTACTATATCCATCGAGCGCAAAAACGTATTGCCCTATGTCGTACAAATGTCTGCCCATATTTTGAATGGTGAACATTGCCAATATTCTCCGACACAATGAAAAATTCAAATTCAAAATGTTTTAAAAGAATAGTAGTATTCGAAAAAATGAAATTGAATAAAGTGTCCAGTTTGGAAGAAACTTACTTTTTAGAATTATTTTTTTAATGTTGTACCCAGATGACAATGCCACACAATATCATAAAAGTGATATTTTAATAATATTGAGGATATCAATCGATATTCATAAATATAAATATCGTTCTCTGACATCTAATGATATCTCTCATTCAGAATACTACATTGGCTGAATGGGAACGGAAGTGAATCGTTTCTGCTAATAACGAGTAATACAACTAAGTGGAATGATTACGATTCTTCGGAGGCGATAATGCCAGACAACACAAATCTGTCTTCAAGAAGTCAATGAATGGCAAAATAACATTGCTTAAGCATTTTCAGAGATATCTCGGAAATATTGAGCAACATTGCTAAATAACCAAAAATAATTTTCAGGAATATCATTTGATGTAGGCCAATATAGTTTTGATATTGGTCAATATTTTTGTGCTGCTTGGATAAGTGATAATTGAAAAAATTGAATGTTTTCACCCTTCTACTAGAGAGAGCTGCATCCCGCTCTGAAGATGACGATCATTGTATTTTTGAAACATTATCTCTTTGAATTGAATAAAACCTCTCAGTGTAATTGGATTTCTTTTGGGCTCATCATTTTTTTCTATTTCCCGCTTAAACTCCTAAAATTAAATATTCTTTGTAAATTTATTCATTTAAAAAAATTTATTCATATAATTAATTCTTAGAAACACGACTCATACTTTGGTAAATAAAATATACGATTATTTCATACTTATTATATACCGTGTTATATTTCTAAATTGTATAATTGGTAACGTTTTACAAGTATTTGAATTTTTTCTAAACATATTTTGTTTTCATTGTTATATTTGTTTTCGTATTCGAATATTTTTTTACAGATTTTGTAAATATCTCAAAAAAAAAAAAATTATCATATATATAAAATTTTTGTGAGTATTTGAATACGTCATTTAATTTGTATTTGTTTCCATATATTTTATCCTCCACATTTTGAGTAAATAATATAAACATGTTAGAGAATAAAAGAAAAAAAATATATATATGTGTGTAAATATATAGATATTTATTCATTTAAAGTTTTACATGCAACTTAAGAATTTATTGTATTGAATTGTTTGTAAACACATGATTTTCGTATACTTAGCCTAATCAATTCTTTTCGAACTCATTTCTGTATGTATTGAAAATATTTGTTCTTGATTTTGAATGCAATCCGTTTGACTCAGTTGGGTTTTCTGAAATAGGTGTGCAAGCCGGAGGACACAAGCTGCAGCATGAGAAGTATTTTGATACCATCAAAATTGTGCCTGAGTCGGGAGTCGCGTCCATCAAGAATAGAGCCCAAGAAAAGAAGATCAATTTCAGATATTTCGACGACGAGACGGTAAGATAATTCATACCTTTTCCAAATTTAAAAGTTAATCATTTTATATTATTTGAAATGGATTTTGTATTAAGAGTATTAGAAATCACCTATAAAGTTTGGATGCTTGAAAAACAAACGAGGCAGTCCTCATAAGCAGGCAACTCGTCACAAACAAACTTTAATCTAAAAGTTTAGTTTGGGAAGATGATATGTGACAAGTTTTTCTCTACAGTTGTTGGTCATTCAATGACAAAAATGCTTCGAGTAAGATAAGCATTTATTTTAAGATTTAAAAATTCTGTTTTCCAAAAATTACCCGCTTTTTATCATTATACAAGGTCGGTTTCATAAGTGATGAGAAAAAGATGATATAAATTAAATAATAAAGAAAAACTGCTATTAATCTTCAAAGTTTGTAATTTGGGTAAGAAATCCAGTGGTTATAGCATTGTTCGAACTGATTTTGGGGTTCCGGCTCTTTGGACATCTTAAAGTGTGTTCAAATACCTTCCTTGTTCTGAAGGTAAGAAAAAAGTCTAGGTTGGAACTGTATGGTAGAAGTGTTCGCTTTCTTCAAGCGCTTGAGCCAAATTGGTGAATATGGGACGATTAAATGGTAACTTAAATGTGATCGTCCCTCATTCATTTGATATATTTTTATAGCGTCCTACGCATGGATCGCCTTCAATGTTCCTAAACGTTCTTATTAGAATTCCGATTGGGACAAAACGTGATATTTATTTTTAACCTTTGCAAGGTTTCATTATCACTTTTACCGAGTTGAACTGTATTAGCTCAATAAATTGCCAATCTTATGAGTAACCCCCAATGGATCCCTATAAGGCCCTAGAAATTAGGAGCTGCTTAAGGAATACGTCACTGAAATTTCAATAGAAATTTTTGTTTACCTTAGGGATTTTCTAGGTAAATTTTCTCACTAAGTGTTTTAGTAAAGCAAAGACTTTGTTTTCTGTATATTAAGTATGCCTTTTGGATTTCAGATAGGAGTATCTTTGGACGAAACAATCGAACAGCAAGATCTCAATGACCTTCTGTGGATTTTTGACTGTCCGTTATCATTAGTAAGTAGCAAAAACAGATTTCAAAAGGAACCAATTAAAGGTTTTGTAAAAAAAATACTTGAAAGTTGATAAATTATAAAGAAATTAAACACCTTTTTGTTCTTCTTGAACCAGTTGCTATAAAAACCGAAATAGAGATTATTTAACATCAGTCAGTCTAAATATTTACATGGGGTTCAAATGAAAGTATTTTGAAATAGTTGCGTATTTGCTGAAGGATACATTATAGATAGCTTTCCGTTATCCTGGTTGCAATGGAACTAGATCCCTTCTTCATCTTTCTTGCACAAAACACTTATATAATGAAGGGGAGTAAAGAAAATTCAGACCCTGCCAACCCGAAAAATTTGAAATCCTGCAATAACTTATGTTTATTGATCGATGTTACGCCCTTGAAACTAATGAAAAAATGCAGAAGAAAAAAAACCAAATTATATACTATTCATTTTCTATATACCTTTATTTTGTACCATAGAAATCAGGACACTAAAACGATGAAAGAAAGTGAATGAAAAGTTATTAAACAATGAAATTGCCATTACAAATAATATTACAGAAAAGTTAATTAGTGAAAATATTGCCTTTTTTTTCAAAAAAAAAGTTTTCTTTTTTGTACTGTGTATTTTGCTTTCTTTAAAAAATTGTAATCCCATTTTGTTCGAAACAAGGTCCCTGTGGGCTTGATTTTATCTTTTATTTATATGAATTTAAGTAGTAAGTCCCATGTTAATTTATGATCAAGTGTGACTCCTAAATATTTTTATAGCTTTCTTACATTTTATTCTATTCCCAATTTTAACAGTCGGAAAAGTCTTGACATGTTGAAATAATGTATAAGACCGTTTATCTTGACTAAATTCCAATTAAAATCCCAATTACTATTTTTATTCCTGATAGTTTTATTTGTCTGTTAAAATGACTAGCCACCAAAAGCTTGAATTAGATATTTATCAGAATATGTCATTTCTAACCATAAGCCCCAATTTCGTGCCTAAACTAAAACCCTGTGCTCTCCACAGTTATATTCTTACAAATAACTTCTCTATTGGAGGTACATGAGTTTCTACAACCTGGGAGGTATTCGGGAATGTTTATTTCATTAATCTTTTTTCTAATACTGACTTTGTTAAAAGCCCTTTTAATATCTAAGACAATCATTATTGTAATAATATCTTCATTTTTCGCTGTTTTATTACTATCTCACACGTTATGCATATCGCCTCAACTCAAATTACAATTTATTGTAGAATTGTTTCTCGAGATAATATTCTAGTCTTTATCCCAGCGTACAGGCATCTGCAAACTTTAAGTCTTAGCCCGTTTTGGAAATGTGCACCAATTAAAAATATTCTTAAAGAGATCTTTATTAACTAAATCGAGTTGATTATAGATTTCTTAGTTAAGTCCATCCAAACCCGGAGCTTTATTCTTCCCCATACTGCAGGTAGTTACTTGAGCTTCTTCGTATCTTATTTTGTGATAATAATTATTCTCCTGATGGTCAAACTTTCACTGGTAGTTTTCTTAGCTTTCCTTCTATTAATCTTTACTATAAAAAAATTTCGATTTTTGTGTAATATGTTTCTTTGTTGGGGTGTATGTCTTTTTAGTCCTCAACTCATGATGAGTTTCACTTTGATAGTTCCTTCTAGAAGCAGGCCTATGAGTATTCCTTTCATCTTCCTCTTGGAAATACTATAGAGATAAGTTTATATATCTGATCTTACATTATCCGTACTTGAAACTTCAGATGGGAGTCAACTTATCACTAATATCAAATTTTCGGTTTAAACCTAATCCTATTCTCTTCCTTTATAATAATTTTAGTTTTGAAACTTCGAAGTTAGGATCGCTCGCAATCATTTTATCTCTAATGTTAACATTGATATCAAAATTGTCGCAGTGCTTGCTGAATATGAGATTAGTTGAGCTTCCGCCACGTGAAGATCGAAAAGAACCGCTTATACTGTGCATAACTATATCAAAGTTCTCTTTCATCAACCACCAAAGCAGGGACTCGGCATATCTAATTAATACAATCCTCAATGTCCCCACTCGAGTAGCAATATACCGTATAAGTGTGCTTCTGGATATCTTTCGATGTACACATTTAAACTTGGAATGTTTATCACGTTGGCCCTGGACCAAATACTAACAAAAGGGTAGCAAGATTATCAAAAAAGTCTGGCTCATTGACATCCTAAGCCAAGTCCCATCACAAACATTCCCTAAATGAACCTCAAGTGGCAAATTTCCTCCCGATTCCATTCTGGAATTTTTTTCTGCTGTCATTGAGACACAACTCTGTTTGGTATTCTAGTCTGTCGCCCATTTCTTTTTGAAAATAAAGCAATTTTCAGAGCTATGTTTGCAATGATGTTCTGTTCATCTACAAAATTGACCACAATTGAAACATATTGTTCTAACATTCCTAATTAACCCATTAAAATCCATAGGAGATAGAGTAATTGGAATTTCTTTTAATGTAATCTCACTGCTTTCATAATGTCTTAGTTGCGCGGTTGGACTTGTATATCGCGACAATCTCTTACCAGCTTTTTCTCGAACCCCATCAACTACGATATTCTGACAGATAAGTTTTGAGCTTCTTTATTAACTCCTAATCTTCAATAGTTCGTATTCCCTCTTCACTTGACTTGGCCGAAGTATACAACTTTGATTCACTTGGCCGACAACTTAAAATATATTAATGGCATTTGAAATTCAAAAAGTTGAGAAATGTTTCAAACATAAACAATATCTTTGAAAAAATGAGATATATTTTCGCCTGACTATTTGCATTCATATAATATAGATAGTAACATATTTTCTTTAAAATTAAGAGTAGGCTTTTAGCGTGTTAAATGAATGTCGAATGGGTAGGGTGCTGCTATCTGGTAGCGGGTTCAAAACTCGATGTTCACAATCTATTTAATTAGTAGGTCCCGGTCTGATTAGACAAAAAAAAAAAATAAATCGCAAACCAAACCAAATGAAGAATGTAAATGATTTTTAAATGTTATTTTTTAATACGCATGAAATTTCTCGTTTTTGTCCCAAATCTCTTACTCTTTGAATATCAATGAAGAAAAAAAAAGTTGTTTGCACCAACATCTATTTCAAATAACTAATATCCCTGTATTAACACATTGTATGCCGGACGTTTTCTGACGATTGATACTTGAGCGAGGTTCATCTACAAGTACGGGTATATACAGGAAAACGAAGCCGAATGTAAAAATTGACACAAATAAAAACTAGTTTTTACATCAATCGATGCGACTCATGTAAAATGAAATAATTTTCGATCGATTGAGATTTCCGTTCCGCTGCGAAATGGACCCGTACACAATGTGTTAGCCAAGAGCAAAAAATAAATAAATAAATAAAAAGAATATTCTTATTTATTCGACCCATAACGTTATCAAAACTTAAAAATGAATTCTTATCGTCAATATAAAGTAAAAGATAATTTGGTTGTTAGTTGATTTTCTATTCCCGGTTTAAAATATTGAATAAGATGGTCGAGAATTGTTGTTCGGAATCCGAATTTCGAAATTTCCGAGTCGTAATTTTTTTCCTCGAACGCAGTGTCCCATTGAAATGTTGAACAAAGATATTGATTCCTGTAAGACAACGTTTCCCAGCCATTGAATAAAAATGATTGGATTTCGTCAATTTGTTATTGGGTATGCATTTTATAGGGTGGTCATGTATATCAGACAAAGGACATTGAACGGATTAGAAATTATAAACACACACTCACATATATATAATATGTTTGTTCAAAAAGCTCTTTCTGCTCATTCCGTACTAGTAAACGATAATAATAATTTAAAAACTTTCTCAGAAAGTTGTTATTATTTATCGATGTTTAACCAAAAATTGACTGGAATGTGCCGTTTGAGTTATAAATGTCAAACTGTCCCTGTATGATTTCAATTTCTGTCCGCCATTATCGATTATTTTTCGTTTAGCACAGTTTGGGAAACGTTATTCGAAAAAAACATGATAATGACATACGTTTTTACAACATGTAAGAAGAACTGATTGGTTTGGTCTCCTTTTGGGCCACCTGATCTGATTTCGAACTCCAGGAATATTAAGAAACAGAATCTATTTGTTGAAAAACAAAAGATTTCCTCTAGCAAATAAAATTGCCATAGTTTGGGTCCGAATAAGTTTTGTTTTTCGTAGGAGGAACTGGCGAGAAACATTTCGAGCGAATCGAAGAGCGTGATAGTGGAAGGATCCCCTTTTCGTCGTCAACTGCCGATCCTCACGCACCCCATCTTTAATAAGTAAGTAAAATCAGACTCAATCATTGGAACAATGATTGAGTCTGATTTTTGAAAGCCGATTTAATTCTTTTTTCAGGTATCGATCGGAAGCCAGCCTGGTGCGATACATGAAAACCCTCGAAAACAAAGATATTTCACTCGTCCACTCCATGATCCCCCTGGTTCGTACAATATTCTAAATATTCTCAATTTTTGCTTTGGCTCTCGCTATTTGTTTTTGTTATTCTTGCTAGCTTACGATGGAGAAATCCAAGCGATTCAATTCGTGCGTCTTTGTCATCGAGTCTGCTTACTTACGGGATCGTTTAGGATGCACCGTTGAGTAGACTGTTCCATATAGGGTATGGGATGGTGTTCCTCCCTATGCTTACTTGGGGTTTTCTACTCGATTGGAAGATTCAGTCTATTAATATTTTCGCAAGCTACAGCCGAAAGTTATTTATCGAAGGGCTGGGTAGTTCTTTCATTTACAGATGAATAATTTTCGTAATAAATTATTGTTTCACTTCATTTAAACTTTGGATTGAATAACTTTAACTCTTTCTAGTGTATTGTCCCCCTACATATTACTTATAATAGCCTTTAAGTAAAAAAATTAAAGTGGACATATCGCACAGGATAATAATATATTGAAGTTTTACAAAATAAACACGAAAAGATTCTTCCTTAAATCCACAGTAATGTCAAATATTGCCTTGCAAACGAAAACAGAGACATTTTAACACAGTCAAAATCAAACTAGTTTTCACTTATATTTGGGTTTTGCCCATTTTGGTATCAACAGCTTGAGCTTGATCTTGAATTGGTAAACTTGTCGGTAAGATAAAAGTGGGGTGAAAAAGGAAAAAATAGCTGAATCCATCAAATATGAGATTAATTGTTAAACATGTCTAACTACGTCTAATTTGCATTTGCACCACGAACCTTTGAAAAGATAAAATAAAACCTGATGCACAACGTTTTGAAATTGTCAATACTATCAGGATGATATCCCGAAACATTCTGCTGTGATTACTATAGGATTGCTCTAAAATCATAAACACCTCACTTAAGTCATCAGATTTGAACTTTAAAAGGAAATCATTTAGAAATTTTACTATTTTTAATAAGAGCTACTTAAGAATGAATAGAATAAAATCGGTCCCTATCATTATGAAATTCTCGTTTGATTTCTACCAATACTTTTGGAGACAACAAAGAACGGAGAAACTTTAAATAATGGAGGATTTGATTTTTCATTTATATTTTTGTTTGTGCTTGTTTATTTGTATTAATATGCATTGTAACATACACACATACATCTTGTAGCGTCTTCAGTCAGGTATACTGAAAAGGTAGCAAGAGAAACAAAAAATCCTGCTCAAATGAATCTTCCTTCAGCAAAGAATTATTTCCAAATGACGAGGCAATTCAAAGTTCAAAGAGGAATATTTGAAATTCAGGAACATGGTCTTAAATTCCAATCTTTTTAGGTGATTCACTAGAGTGGGATGTACCTCTAATCCTACACGATCTTCTAGAACTGTGGCCAACCCAGAAAATCCTGCAGTCATGTTCACCACCTTCTACCTTGCTAATAAAAATGTATAAAAGAAAGAATGTAATATTCAATTTTTATGTATCGCTGATTTTGTAACCTACCCGAAATATAAAGATACAAAAACACTGAAGAAAAAACCAATGAAAAGTTATTAACACAATGAAAATGGTTTTACAAATGACATTCAACAGAGAAAAGTTATTTAACGGTAACAGGGTTTTTTGTCTTACTGTTGTAGATTTTGGTTTCTTTAAAAAATTTGAATCCAATGTTTGTTCTAAGAAGGATCCCTGTTGCTTTGATTTACTAATCAACAAGTTTTCAGTCGTTTTATTTATTATTGAGAACGATAATATGTTACTATTTTTGGGGTATTAATGGTTCTTATACTTTTCCTCTAGGGATCGTGTACGATGAAATTAAACAGCACTACTGAAATGATGGTAAGATAATAAACTGTTTCTCTTTGAAATGTTTTGAAAAAATTGAATAAATTCTTAAATAGCCAAGTGTATTACATGGGCTTTCAGTAGACTATCTCCGTTAGCCTCTTTAACTCTTTCTGGAAAAGATTTTCGATTGAGTATGCAAAAGTAGCTTAATTCATCTTTGAATTCCTTCTCGAGTTCTCCTTAATAGATACCTCAGTCATTCAAAATAAACTCCAAACCCCGCTTTATTTCCTCTTGGTGGATTTTTGAAATGCCCCATGTTACACTTAATATTTCTCTGCTTAACACCATTTCTATCCC
>CM063503.1:129582876-129709569 GCA_032207245.1 Pardosa pseudoannulata | reverse complement strand
CTTTAACATAAAGTAACTAATATAAAGTTTTTCTTGTATTTTATGTAGTTAAATGACAATAGAAAATTGAATTCTTTAAAATGAGTAAAGAAAAAAATCCAATGAATAAATTTTGACCCCACCCCTCCCCTACCACTTGGCCACCCCACCTCACCCTAAATTTTTATCCGCTCCCCTATACATAATCCCTAAATCTTGACTGATTTGAATGACTTTCAAAAATCAAACTAATTCATTCTTGTGCATTGTAAAAGGAACCTCTGTTCTATACACAAGAAAGGAAGCGTATGTAATAAAAAAAAATTGCACGTGATGAAAATATTCAGAAAAAACAAAATTAAAGGAATAAAAATCTATTTGTAATAAAGTTTTACAGTAAAGAAATGACATGCATATGCGTTGAAAATTGACTCATGTTCTACAAACAGTCGTGCAATTTAGTATCATTACGCTGCGAGTCTTGGCCAATATTTAAAACTGAAATTTTCTGTCATATTTGTCAACATACGAGATTTATTAGGCATATAAAATAAACAGTTGAACTCACCTTTAGGGGATTCGATGTCTAAGAGACGCTTGAGTCGGATGTTCGAAGGAACTGTATCATTGATAAGTTGATCGATATTCTGAAAGTATTTTAAGCAAAAGCTTCATTTTCATTTATATACACTACCACAGACATATAGTTAAGGTTTTTGAAATAAATACCCGAAATACTGAAAAAAAATTTCCCTAGCATTCATTTTTTTCACAGGAACGCCAACTTGTATCTAAAATATCTACTAGAAGATAAGCTCTAGGTAGATAAAATTGAAAACTCATAAATCCATAACTTTTCGATATTTGGAAGATTTCCCCACCAAGACTTTTGGAACAAGA
This sequence comes from Pardosa pseudoannulata, assembly GCA_032207245.1. NCBI lineage: Eukaryota > Metazoa > Arthropoda > Arachnida > Araneae > Lycosidae > Pardosa > Pardosa pseudoannulata. The sequence continues at coordinate 129,708,690 of CM063503.1, read as the reverse complement.
GTAATACTTTGTAATTTTCAGTTGCTTTAAGCAATTTGCAAAAAGAAATTGGATAGTAAAGTTATATCATTTTTATAAAAGGTCATTCGAACTTTATGGAAATGTTTTTGTAACTTATTTTCTCGCCTGCATTAAATTCTTGCTAATGATAATTGTAATGGGTCTTCTAAGTATTGCTGTATCAGCGTGTTGCATACCCAAAAACTAAAGCCATTTTCCCTGGAATTGAAGACGGTTTTGTTGATGGCTTCTGTAAGCAGGACGAATTTCCAAATAGGGACAGCTGTCGAGAGGAGGGCGAATACATATTATATTGCCGCATAAACGAGCTGAGTGGCCGAATGGTTCCACACCAGAAGATTGGGAGTTCGATGCTTGCTATGGCTGTACGGAATTTTAATTTAAAAATGTTATTTATTGTTTCCTTATGATCTTGAACATTCTAGATCTTTCTTTAATATGTAAATTAGTTATTTCTCGAATATTCTGTTCGGGTATAAAAGTTGTAGGCAACTTCTCGATCTTATAAAGTTGCGAGTTGCTACTTAGCTTCAATAAATTCTTCTGTTAAGTTAAACGGTGTGTTTATTCGAATCTTCGTGACAATATTAAAGCAACTTTAAATAGAAGATTTCACATCTTTTTTAATTATTATTGTAAATACATGGGATCTTCATTTATTCTTTATTTTTATTTCATTTATTTACTGAACTTCCTTTGTTCTAAGAACTTTTTACATAAAGTGAAAAGTGACAACTTGTTTCGAAAATGTTTTTCACCCACTACAAACAACACAAAATGAGTTTCATTAAAAAGTTTTCCTTTCTTGTAAACAATCATTCTCCCCCTATTCCAATTTTTACACAAATATTACGCAAGGGAATTGAATTTTCAAAAAAGTTAAAATAATAATTAAAAATTCCATTTCCAATACTATAAGTACTAAATGAAATAACAACGAAAAAATAGGGGGTCTTTAACGTGAAAATTTGAAATCATTATGGGAAATGTTTTTTATACTGAAAAAAAAAATACCATTTTCAGTAAAATGGATTTATAGTTTTTAGTTTAACGAAATGCATTTATAGATTTTTTTTTTAACAAAAAGATTGTAAAGTTTTAATTTCCCAATTTCAGTGGGGTTTGTTTTAACTGATTCAGACCTTTTAAAAGTGTAAAAATAAAATAATCGAATTTTTAAAGATTTAAAGTTGATGTGTTCGGGGAAAGAAAATAATCCTTGAAATGCAAGTTTTTTAGATTGAATCTTTCCTTTCGATACTTACAAGAAACGTTTAAATCCATTTTTTCTTAACTGACAACGACAAATATAGGATATGCTACCATATATCGTTAAGGGCTCAAATACTTCATTGGAAATTTAAATATAACAAACGTTAAAGAAAACAATTCCATTACTCTATATGTCCAGTTCCTACACAAATCGTAGAGTGTAGAAATATCAATTTTAGTATCGTAGAAATATCAATTTTAGTAGTAATACTCGCTCTAAAATAATAACAAATCCTCTCGTAGTGGACTTACAACATTTCTGCACAATTCAACCCTTTGTTTTTTCCAAAACAAGTCACATTTTTATTCATTTTACAATCGAAAATAGGAAAATGTTATTAGAATTAACATTTCTAATATTTTTATGCATTTAGGATTATTGTGACTTGAATGAAAATAGTGTTTTTTTCTGTAAATTTACTTTTATCTAACATGACTACCTAAAAGGAAATTTGTCAATATCAGAAATTAAAATTACTTTACTTTTTTTTTTTTTTTTTTTTCATTACAATTACATTTACTTACCTACTTTTTCTGAATTTGAGGACTATTACAAATAATTTCAAAATCTGCCATGCTTGATTGAAGCCATTTGTAATACTATTAGAATAACTAGTATTTAAATAGTTATGTAAACTTTCATTAGTATCAGACTCATTTACAGATATTTTAGATTCTGAATCACAAAATTATGAGCTGTAAATGCTCTAAACCAGCCATTATTTTATAATAATAATAAATTTCATCTAATATAACAATTAAGCGATTAGTAAAATACAAGCAAAATGATAAGCACTGACAGATAAAAATATGTCTGATACAAGTGAAAAATCAGAAGCACTCGCAAGAGAAAATACAATAGAAATCCAACTATCATTTAGTAGCCATCAATAGTACGAATTTGGGTGTTACTTAAGAACCGGGTACCTCTTCCTAGTTTTGGCGATTTTTAAATGGCGCCAACCCTTTCGCGTGAAGGCCGACGGAACGGATTTTCGGCGGGAATCAAGCAGCTATACTTATTGTACATTATGGAAAATGAAACTTATAGTGCAATTAATCCCAACAAAAGGTTTAAAATTCTTATAAATTTGGTTTTTTTTTTCATGTTCTTTGTGAACATTTAGTGTGGAGAGTTAATTTTAAAACTTTAAAAAGTCTTAATTCTTTTTTTTTTTTTGTTCTTTTAGATTGTTAAAATAATTTGATTTTTATAAATAAAACAGTTAAAAATTTAATTTTATTAGATATAAAATCAGTAATAAAAATTACTCAAATTTTAGTGAAAAAAAATGTAGATTGCAAAATACTTTTGAATCATATTTTAACTTACAATAAGGACTAAAAAAAAAAAAACTATTGTACAGAATTATTTTAAATGGTATATGTATATTAAAATGTTAGTACTTAGTTACTTTTTAGATTGAATTAGTAGTTATATTATTACAATAATTTTTTTAACCAAGGGGAGGCGAAACACCCCTTGATCCTCCGTAAATGTTGTTACAATTAGTATAAAAAGTTCTAGTCTCAATTTAATGCAATTTTTACTAATTTTTCATTTGAAAATAAATTAATCACTCATTAGTTAATAGAACTAACTAATAAAAAAATCCTGAAATCCGCCCCGATCATCAAGAACTTTCTATTCCCGCGAAAGAATTTGCACAGAAAAGAACTTGAAATATCACTTTAGAATTAAAAAAAAAACAATTACTTATTGGTTGGATGCATGTCCATAGCCCTTCATTCACAACAGTTTTGATTCCCAAAATTATTCTGTAACATCCAACAGTATCCAAAGGGAACATGATAGAAAACGATTTTGAAACGAGTTTTTAAAATTGTCGTTGACATTAGAAGCAATGAATTTAATTTCACCCATTTCAAACCCAATGTTAATTAGGCGCATTCCATACGTAATGAAAGGGTTGCATAAGGAGAGCGAGCTCTGAAATGAACATAAATTAAAAAAAAAAACTGACACGGAGTAAACAGCCATACTCTGCGGTTTATCGCCCATTTGGCAGTCAAACCCGAATTTGATATTAAAGATCGAAAATATGCAAGCGAAACAGAAACGGCAAATCAGTAGCGAACCAGTACCCGTGTGGTTTAATGTTCCATTCCTAAAATGAAACTATTTTCATACATAATTTCAACTTGTATAGCTAGCTCTAAACGTCCATCATTCTCAATAGCGTTGATTTGTATTCGTTGAAAAAAAAGCAAACCACATGAGGCGGAACAATTTTTCTTCGATCTTTTGGAATGCATATTCTTCTAATTAGTTTGGATGAATTTACTTTGTTTTGTACGAAGTGAAAAATGAGGATTGGTATCCAAACCTTTTTTGTCACCCTGCGCGCAAAATTACAACGCAAAGTGAATTTTATTAAAAAATTTTGTTTTCTGTAAACCATAATTATTACACCTATTTCAGTTTTTAAAAAAACATATTACACCAGGGGATGGAATTTTAGCTAAAATAATGTTCAATTCTATTTTTAGTACTAAGTGAAATAAGCCACAACGAAAAAAGTAAATAGAATTTCATCGCAGATGTATAACATATTTGCTGTGAAAATTTGAAATCTATATGTTTTATATTTACAGTGCGGGTAATGCCTTTAACATTTTTATAGCTATGATATTAAAGACAAAAGTTGTAAGCCTCGAATTCGAATATTTTAACAGGCTTTGTTCCATATATTTTAAAAATGGAAAAATAAAAAAAAACTAAAATTTTTGAAAGAGATGTATTCTTTGTTGTGGAAAATGAACACAAAAAGAAATGCCTCAATATAATTTTTTGAATCTAAATTCTTCATTTCACTGTTATTAGTTAAATAAATTTCGGCTCGAATTGACATAGTACAGAAGAATTGTACTATGGTTATATCAAGGATCTGAAATTAAGCTTCAATTTGATCCAAACCAATGTCCTGGTTTATGTACTCAAAAAGGAAGATATCAATATATATCCACTCCATGCGCCATTGAAAAATTCAACCTTTTTCATTTTTTCATTCACGTAGTATAATTCTTCATGCATTTAACCACTTCTAGTTTGGCCGTTTAGAGAATCGGTTGAGACTCTTTGCTTTTATATTTTCTATTTTTAATGTCAAATTAGCCTATATTAATTGCTACTATATGACAATTTGCTTTATATGAGAAAACAGTAAATTAAACGTACTTTTTATAGTTACAACTGTAAATGTACAAAAAAGACAACTTACAGGAAAAATACATTATTTTCATTAAGTTAAAAAAAATTCCTCAATGCTGAGAAATATAAATATCATTTTTCTATTTATAAGTGTGCAATAAAGATGTGACTTTTTGGATCCAATTCTGAAAAAAAAATTATGAAATTGTTAAAAGGGTTAAACGGACAAAGCCAATTTGGAATTGGTTAAAAAAAATAAATAGAATAAAAAATGAAAAATTCTTTACCATTTTTTTTCGTATACGTTATTGAGAATACGCGATTCGTATTTTGAATCGGGCACTAGTAACTAATATTAAATCATTTGACAGAGATATCATTCTAAAGGATACGTTTCGTATTCCTGCCTCGTTTTACCGATGCATTTGTAACGAATCTTTTATATCTCTTTTCAATAACACGAGGGAAAAATATAACGTTATCATGTTTTTATCGTAAGTTATTTCTATTGTGACGCAAAGGGAAGTAATAAAAAGAATGACTGATTCTATGTTAAAGGAACCTTTAAAACTTCGATTTTGTGTTTCAAATTTTTAGACTTTAATAAATCGTTTAAAACAATCTCCATTGAAATATTAGAATTGCCAAACTATACAATCTTTGCATTTAATATCACAGCAAAATTTTGAATAAATTTTACTAAAAATAATGTTCCATCCACTTGCGAGCAGTGTAAACACAAAACACCGAAGAAGCACATATTGATTTTACGACAACACTCTACCTACTTTTTTCGTTTAGCACTAATAATATTTTAAATGGAATCTTTAAACATTATTTCCGAAAGTGTTTCTCCTAACATAATATTGGATTCTTTTTAAAAATTTGAATAGACAGAGAAGGATACCTAAGAAAAACTCCCTTTCTGTTGTTGTCGAAATATTTTTCAAACAAGCTCTCTTTTTTCACTTGTTATTTTTCTCAAACAAAAAAAATCCGCAAAGCTAATTAAATAAAAATATAGAACAAATTATCTGTACTGACGTTAATAATAAAAAAATCTTCCATTTCAAATTCTTAAATAAGATACTTTTTAGAGAAAAAAAAAATGTTTTTATCATTAGTAAGAAATCCATTCACGATGAATTGGATTTCATTTCCAGTTGATAGGCACACAAATATAATCTACTCCATCCATATCAAAGTAATGTAAACAATATAAAAGTTTGGCGTTTTGTTGCAGTTTCAAAATGCACGTTTTATACGATTGTGGCATAAAACAGTTTGACGACGATCACCAAAAAAATTAACGAAAAATGGCTCCAAATCAAATGTTGGGAAATTGATTTTCATTTCTCTCAAGTGCTTTGCAATAGTAGATTAAATTGCGAAAATATTAAATCAAAAATTAGATTAAATCGCGAAAAAAATTCAAATCCCTTGAATGTTTTTAATTTGAAAACTAAAATGGAATCTCGCTACTTTGAAAGCTGAATATTTTGTAGCTTTGAAAAAGTCTTAAGATTTTGGCAGTTCATCGAAACTTTACTGATATGTTTGTTATCATAATATTATTTATAATATATAGTGAGTAGTTAGTTTTTTCACTTTCTATATCCCTACAAAATTTAGCTAATTTTTGAATTGGGATGAATTGAACTGATTCATATGAATTCGTTTTTAGACATTATAATAATTGAGAAAAAATAATAACAATATTGAAAAGTTAGCAAACTATACTGACAATTTTAATGGAATTATTTAGTTTCTTTGCAGTTACACAGTTCAGGCAACATTATATATATATATATATATATCAAACTGTAAAATACCAATATGTACAATATATATATATATATATATATATATATATACTTATATATATATATATATATATATATATATATATATATATATATATATATATATATATATATATATATATATATATATATATCAAACTGTAAAATACCAATATGTACAATATATATATATATATATATATATATATATACTTATATATATTGTACATATTGGTATTTATCAGTTTGAACAAATGTCTACCGTCTTATCTCCACTCTTTTTCTCGGAAGCACAGATTCTTCAGTAGATTTTTCTAAGTTTTTATGAGTAGGAAATAAGGAAAAGTCAAGAAATGTCTTTCGATTCCGTGAGTAAATTGGATCATGGTTGTGATGAACTTTATGTTTCAACATTATTAAATGGGCGTGAATTCTACTAAGGGTCCTTACCTCGTATCCCAAGACTTTAAGCATTTCATTTTGATGCGATACTCTTGGGCCGATATGTCTTGAGCTGAATTCGTCGTGAGTTGGTAACAGTGAGTTGACGACCTTAGAATAACACCGTAGAGCATTGAATGTCCTAAAAGGAACTCTGGCGAGGGCCCGTTGCATCTTGATCGACGACTGGGAAAAAGGTAAAATTCCTTGCTTTCAAATCGAGCTGCTCATTGCGAGATAACACTAGGAGATAACGAAGGGAAATTTATCGTGTGAATCAGACTAGTGTGTGTGACAATGAGATAAAGCGAAAACTTTTATCTGCGAAAGTCTTCGACTTGAGTTTGGTTACATTTTCGTCTAGAGATACAAAATAGCATTGAAAAAAAAAATCCTTTATTAATGGTTAATATTTTAACACATTTTATTACAATATCTATGACAAAAGATGAAATCGAACAACATGAGATGACAGAAAATTTTCTATTTCAAGAAAGTTTTCAAGCAAGAATATGTCAAATAGTAATTCAGTTTCTACGAACGATTCCCGATCCAACTTTTAATCTGCCGAACTGAAATCGAATCTAGAATGGAATCGGACTCGAGCAGAACAGAACGTTCTCCAACATGTAGCACGAAACAACAGGTAGCCCAGGTAGCACGAAAATCCCCCCCCCCCCCTCAATATCATTCTTTTTTCAGCACATAGTCTTTGTAAGGCTTTCCCTGCTTGTTTCGAAGCTTTCCTTTTCCGATGCCTTTGTGCAGTCGTGGTCTAAAGAAGGCAGAATCGATTCACTTCGATTCTAACTGAGCAAATGTAGTATCTATAAAATTTATTTTTACTAATATTGAGGATATCTCTCAATATTATTAAAATATCATTTTTGACAGTGTATGACATGTCGTAAAATATTGAGCATTTATTCCAGGGAGGTGAATTTCAACCCATTATTGTAGTTATAAATATTTGTCTATTCATAAGTTTTTAAGTATTGTGCTGCTGATTAATAAATATTAACCAATAAAGCAGTCTAATCATGTTTATTATAAAGTAATATTTGTTTCAATTTCACGAATTCTCTATTTGGTCACCCATCTCCCAATTATAATAAGTAGGCAGTTCAAATTCATTATCTTATTCAAAATATTATGATGTCATCACTCGCCCAGATATCCGAATAACCTTTCTCATATTAACTGTAACTGCCTGTATTGTATGTTGTGTTGCATGTGTAACGTGTTTCAAAGATAACTATAAATTCTAACAAGTTATGGAACCAGGACAGCTTCAAATGCGTGACTACACATATTTTAAAAATATATAGAAATATTCGCTAAACGAATTTAAATATTGACTAAGAATATCGTTTTTTTTTTCCCTCAGAATGAGACAAAAATGAACACGTCTTCTGCGTATCGTATAGAATTCGGATAAAAGTAATTATGTAACTTGGAAAGTCCAGGCACAAGCAGTTTTCATAAAAAACGGACTTTGGGGTTATGTAAATGGCTCAATACCGAAACCGAAAGAAGATGAAATTGAAAAATGGGAAATGAACGATTGAAATGCAAGATCAGATTTAATTCTGATAATTTCTCCAAGCGAACTGAAACAAGTGAAAAATTGTGCAACATCGAAAGAACTTTGGGAAATTCTAGAAAATACATATCAAAGCTGAGATCTTGCTCGCAAAGCTACACTATTATAAAGAGACTTATTCTCATGAAAATGAAGGAAAACGGTGATGCTCATGATCTTGTCAATAAATTCATGGGCAAACTGAACGCATTAGAAATTGAAATTAATAGTGAACTGCTCTGATGCTGTATAGTCTCCCAAGTATCTATGATGCCATTGAAACACGGGACTATGGCTTCTACTGAAAAATTAAAAGTAAAAATTATTGAAGCAAATCAAGCCAATAATGCAAATGGGGAAAAATAAAAGTGCTCTGGACTCCAAATTTCATAAGAATTCGCCTAGAAATACACTTTTTCAAAGAATAATGCCAGTGTTCCAAGACAATCTCAATTCAAATTTCGAATCCGTAAATGCAACACACTTGGACATAAGATAAGAGAATGTAGAATTAACAACTTTAAACCGAAAAATGAAGAAACACTGTATTTAATGAAAAGAATGGATCTATGTGGTAGAACGTCTCACATATGTTCACAAAAATCACAATTTTCTGATTTAAACACTAAAGAAAATACAAAATGTTTGAAATTGGCGGCGGAAAACCAAACTACGGAAATATTTGGTAAAGGATTTGTGAAATTAAATAATGATGGTTACACACTGTATATATCCTCTTTGACATGAAATTTATTGTCTGTGAGCTGACAAAGGTTTTTTGAGAAAAATATAGCTTCAGTATATGACGTTATTCTAGAAGCTAAAAAGAATAATGTTGAACCAAGAAATAGTCAGGAACATTTGGAAACTTCAAAAAATGCTGTGGAATCCGAAATTCAAATTAGGCCACATGAATGAAAATAACTTAAAATGAGCTCTTCGTGAAAAAATTGCTTAGGAGAACTTAAAAGAATGCGAAACGTGTATTCAAGGTAAAATGACAATATTGCCATTTCCAAAGACAAAGGAAAACTGAACCTTTAGCATCCTGATGTATGTGCTCCAATGAAAATTGTATCACTAGATACCTCGTTACATCCAAATTCAAGATATTCAAATGTTTATTTTATGACACAAAATCAAATATTGAAATATTTTAAAAGGTACAAAAGTGAAACGGAGAAATCAATCAAAAAATTTCCAGAGTGACAAGATTTTACAGAATTTTTAAAACATCACGGAATAAAAAGAATAAAAAGAAGATTGTCATTCTCTGCTCCTTACACACCTCAACAATATGGACTCTCCGAAAGAAAGTTCTCGATAAAGCAACGTAGATTCAAATTCACCACCAGATACAATTCTTATAGATAATTACCTAATTAATAGAAATCTTTCAAAACAAAACAGGTTGGAAAAGTTCCATCAGTATATCATTTACATGTTTGGCTTATGTATTAAATAATCATAGAAAAAGGAAAATTCAAACCAAGAGCAAATATAAGTATGTTCTGAAGAATCAAAGGCTTACAGAATCTGGATGCCAAATCAAAGGAAAGTAATTGTTACCAGACATGCAAAAATTTTATATTCATATTTTTATATAATCTGTAAATAGAGACTATGTATTCCTTGAAAAGAAGAAAATATTTACTTTCACAAATCAGAAACTGAAGCTGAAGAAAGAAAAATTAATAGCTCCATGTTATGAAATAAAGGTAATGAAAAATATTCAAACTGTGATGAAAGAAAGAAGCAAACAAATGAAAATAAAGAATATGTAGAAAATAAAGAATATGAAGAAAAATAAAGAATATGAAGAAAATACAATTTTGAAAGACAACTCAAACCCAAAGAATGAAATACAACCACCACTTTCAACATATAATTGTGATATAAAATACGGGCAATGACCCAGAAATTTGGAATAATTTGTCAAACGGACCACAAGAACCAGAAAACTTCCCAAATGGACTGATGACTACATCTACTAGATGTCTTTGCTATGTTATCTAAATGTGAAATAAATGAAGCTCTTGGAGGTGAAGAATAGGAAAATGCATTATTAGAAGAAATAAAAGCTCATGTAAAGAATGTCACATGGACAATTGTAGACAAAGAAGATAATATGAATGTTGTTGGCTCTAAAATAATATTGAAAGAAAAATTTAACGCTAATGGTCAACTAGAAAAACGAAAAGCTAGACTAGTAGCCAGAGGACTTAGTCAAAAACCTGGGATGGACTTTAAAGAAACCTATGTACCAGTAGCCAAATTGAGTTCCATAAGATATTTGTTAACACTGGCAGTTGAAGAAAATTTAAACTTTCATCAACTTGATGTTTCAACAGCTTTTTTGAATGGAGAAACAGAAGAGAAAAAATATATGCAAAAGCCTCAAAATTTGGAAAAATTCCTAAAAAAAATAATTGTTACAGAAAGCGAAAATACTGATAGAAATACATTTTTAAGAGCTAAAGAAATGCTGAATGATCTACGTAAAAATACAAGATCTGAAAAAGTATATTTGCTAAAAAAGGGTATTTATGGCTTAAAACAAGCTAGTAGTCAGTGGTTTGCAAAATTGATAGGAAGTTGAAAGAACTATGCTTTGAACAATCCCATGCAGATCTTTGTATATATGTATGTTGTTCAGGAAAAGAAAAAACTGTTATTGCTGTTTATGTAGATGACATTATTCAAATCATGAAACTTTAAATAAATATGAAAGTCAACTAATGACAGATTTTGAAATCAGAGATCTAGGAAAATTAAGTTTTTGCTTAGGAATTGAATTCCTGCAAGAAAAAGAAGCTATTTACCTGTCACAATAAAAGTATGCTGTGCATTTGGATGATTGTAAACCAGTTCAAATTCCGATGGAGCCAAATATGAAATTGGTTGAAGGAAAAGATTTCTCATGTATTTAGCAGTTGCTACTAGACCTGACATTGCTCATTCCGTCAGTTATTTAAGCCAGAAATGTTTTGCTAAAGAACATTGGCAAGCTGCTAAAAGAGTTCGTACTTAGCTCTGAAATTCCAGAAAACAGGAAGAAACTTAATAGGAATGATTGATGCTGATTGCCAAATTCGCCGTAAATCATATACTGGTTAATGCTTTGAGTCTGCTGGATCTGTTATAAGTTGGGAATACAAAAAACAAAGATCGGTTGCTTTATTAACAGCATATATCGCACTAACTGAAATAGCAAAGGAAGTCATTCACTTGAAACAAGTATCACTCGCCCAGATATTCGATTAACCCTTCTCATGTTAATTGTAACTGCCTCTATTATATAATGTTAGTTGTTATGTTCTATTAAAGTGATGTTTTAATGATAACCATAAATTCTAACGAATAGTACATCAACTTTTTTTGTTGTTGTCTTAATTTCTGCTATGAGGAGTGACTCGTCAAGGTGGTCAGGCCTACGCAGCGAACCAAAGGGACTCAATTCCTTGAGGTGAGCACCGCCCATTTTTAGAGTTATTTTTTTAAATTTAATTCAAAGTTCCTCCCCCGTTTACGTTTTTTTCTTCTTAGTCTATGATTCCTGGAGCTAATGCGAGGCTCCAGAGGCTCGTCTATAGGTGCTAAGCATCCATTAGTCTTCCAAATTCATGAGTAGTTGGACCCGGTTTGGCGCTTCATTCGATATTTAACACTTGGTTATTGGAGTAAAAAATAACAAACCAAATCTCAATTGCTCATAAACTACTTAAAAAACTGAAATTTCATTTTTTTTATTCTACCATTTAATTATTACCCCATTAAACTAGAAATGGTACTTAAGGAAAAAAATTCCCTTCATATTGAGTAAAATTTAAAAATCTTTAATAATTTAAGTGTTAAAACTGCATCCAAATAAGAAAATACATTGTGAATAACAACGATAGTAAGACTGAAGTATCAGCATGTCTTTAAGATGGAATTCCATATTAATGAGCTCCAACAATAGTGGAATTGAAGTAAGAACAAAATTGGTTTGGAATTTATTAATATTCTATAGTATAGAATTGTCCTAACCAAGATCAACTTGAGGTTAGATATACGAAGCGCAATAAATACATTATCGTGCCCTAGATTGCGTTTAAAACAAATAAACCATTTGAGTCCCAAAGGGTTTTGAAAAAACAATGTCAAAGAAACAACGCTTTATCTACATGGGTAGAAAGCCGAACTGGAGTTCGTGGGTTCGAATCCTACTGTAGCATGGATGTTCGTAGCCGTTCGGAATCGGCTTTATGCTGTAGGTCCCGGTCTCATGAACCCTCGTGTTGCCGAAAACTAGATCCAAACCAAACCAAACTACATGGGTATAGCAACGACAGAGCACTTATTTTATGTCAATAAATTCAGCATTTCTTTATTTTATATTCGAAACAATTATGCTTCAATATTGCACTGTTATTATAGTAATGTATCTATTGTAAAACGTATTATTTACATAAAAAAGAAAAGCTATGGGATGTACTTGCATTAGTAAATGTGACTTGTACGTTAATGGAGTTGAAAAACTGAACAGCGTGACCGTACTGCTTCGGACTCAAATGGTTAGAATCTTAAATAGATTTCGACACAATTTTTAAATCTATATTTTATTTCCTAATTGTTCTTTAATTATTAAATAAAATGAGATATTTAACAAAAAATCAGTTAATAGGAGATGCATCCACCTACTATGATGGTAAAAAGTGGACTGCTTACCATCCTGGTGCAAATGCATAACATCCTCCGTGTTACTCAATTTTATGAAAAATAAAGGAAACAGTTATGTTCAATAATTAACTTTAGGGCATGGAAAAAGTAATATATATATTTATATCTGTTGGGGTGAAATTAAAAACTTCCCCCTTTTTCGATTTAACTAGAATAGCTTAAAAAATGAAGTCAAATAAATTGACGACGATTAGAACTTGATAAAAAAACAAAGACCTTTTATTGCTACTTGCATTCATAAAAAAATACTATTAGAGTACGTAAAGTTTTAGTCATTTTGCATGTTGTTGGTAATTTAATTTGAAAAACTCGCGCTGTGCCTTGGTGTAGCTCGAACCCGACTTACAAAAATGGGGGTACACAGGTAGCGGCTTAAACTATGGCCTCATCAATGTCGTTAGTAAAATAAGATTAGTTTGAAATAAATTGAAAAATTATGAAAGAAGTAAAATTAGAAAAAAAGTCCTGTATATTAGAATTTTGGAAGTCCTTACCCGAGTAATTTTCCTGCCTGAAACAGAAAGTAACTGCGTGTTTTATACTTACATTTGTGAACAAGCTAAGCTCTCTAATAGGTCAAAAACTAAAAGAAGAAATTGTCGATCATGAGGAATTTTCACGTTTTCTAATTTTAATTTGAAACCATCGAAGACAAAAAACTAAGGAGGACAGTACCTATTTTTCTTTCATTTGGGTGCCTAATGAGTGATTTCTAATGGCTTTTATAGCGGACTCTTTAACGTCTCTCAAAAACGATACTTTTCCTCAGCCGAGTTTGTGATGTCATAGTTCATGAAAACACTGACCGCCTATGTTCTTTACATATTAAAAGGCGAGTTTTAAAAGTGTTTCTGTGTAAAGTATCGCATATAATAGAAATTTTTTTATTATGTATGACATTAAAAAATTATATTTTAAATATTGTATTGTATTGTGCCACTCTGTAAAAATACAACTAATTGCAATGAGAAGATATTTTTCAGCGTTCCCAAAGATCCAAATAAACGTAAAATCTGGACAAATTCGATGAAAAGGGATTTGAAATTAAACCCCAAATTATCATATAAATCATCCCTATGGGTTTGTGAAGACCATTTTTCGGTAAGTAAATGCTTGCTTTTGTTTAAATATTACTAATTTAGAACAATTAAAGTATATAAAAATACATCTATCTCTTTAAAAGGACTGTTGATTTAACTTTTAAAATTGCTAATTTTCAAGTATTATCACAGAGTTCAAGTACAATAAATGTTTAATAAAGCATATAAATATCGTAAAACATATATCTAAAGCATATAATTATCTAATAAATAACTCGGGGGAGGGGAAAGTTATGTATTTTCAAGGTATTACAAATATTTTCTTCAGAGATGCATACTTTCTTAAGTGTATCAATTCACAGTGATATTTTTCGATTAAATTGGTGACTAATTTGAAAAAAATATAATATTTTTAAAATACTTAATAATGATATTACTTTAAAAATTTAATTTAATTTCAGAAACTTTATACATCTTTTAATTTAACATTAATATTAAAGGAAATAAAATTGTATTACTATTTAAAAAAGAATAAATACTTAAGTAAAGCCTTTTAAAGATTTTAAATTTCTTTTCATCAAATTTAAAATACTTAAGAATTAAATTAAATTTTTTAGATTTAAAATATTTAATAGTGATTAAAAAATGTAAATTTAATTTCAGAAATTGTACATATTTCTTATTTAATATTGATATTAAAAGATAATAAAATTGTATTACTTTGAATGTAAATATGAAATAATTGGTATTTTACACACAAAAAAGTAAACATCTAGGAATGTTAATAACTTTTAAAACCGTAATGGTGGTTTTAATACATAATTTTGATATTTTAATCCAAGAATGATTTTTAATACATTTCAAACTTCAAAATTAAAATAATTTTCAGATACTTTTTGTTTTAACCAAATCAAAATAACTTCCAATGAAATTAAGTATAAATACCTCCTCTAATTTTTATTTTAATATTAAATCCATCTCTATTTATAAAAAGCGATGCTACTACAAATGTGTGTATATGATATATGCATATTTATTTGATTTGTCTTTCTCTACAAACATAAGAGCTGTGATTAGCATGAATAAAATATTAATACATGTTAAGTAACATTGGATAAATATATAAATGATTTTACATACCTTTGGGTTCTGCTCCCATAAAATCCGGGTTTTTTCCCAAGAACGAAAACATTGAAATGCTGTCAATTTTTGGGGGGTTGTCCGACTGTCCAGGTAAATCCAGGTAGAAGAGACATTTATAACAAATTGAGATCGATAAAATAAACCTTCAGATTTAAATAAAAATAAATTCGGATAGCTAGAAAATTTCAAGAACTTTCAAAAACAAAATCGGAAAATAGTGCGCGCCTACAAGCAATAAGAAAATATCGGATATCATGAACTATGACGTCAAAACGAATCACGGAGCTTTTTGATGTCACGTGATTTTAGCTTAGCTTTAAAATTAAATTTTTAAATGATGGACCCAGTTTTTTACATTTTTCAGAACATTTATGGAATCTACTAGTCTGGAATTATCAGAAAAATACTAAGTTGTTCGAATCCCCTACATGTGCAAATGTCTCATTTAAAGTGAATTTTAGTCATACGCATCATATTTTTTGTAATATACATTGACTTTCAATTATACCTGAAAAACATGTATACTCATATATAAATTATTATCATTTTTCAATGCATATGTTTAACATTTCGACTTGCAATTTTTCAAAAATACTTTCTACTAACTATAAAAAAAATTCTCTAAGGGCCTTACTCTGGAAGTTGCGGTTCGTACCGCACGTGCGGTGTGACGTAGTCGCGAAAACTTGGCGTAACGATACCTAGTTTCCGCAACTAAGCTCAAACCGTACTCTGGGAGCACGGAAACGAAGGTGCGGGAACTAGTTTACTATCGAGTTTGAGAAATAAATCCCGCCTTTGTTCTTGGCTTATTTTAGAGGCGGAGTTTAATTTGATCTTCTTCTTTACACCCTTTAAACCAATCAGAAATTTAGAATTACAATTCTGATTTTCAGTTTCGGCAACAGCAATGTTTGTAAATATAAACAAATAAATAATTCGTATTTTTCTTTGCATGCGTACGGTATTGGTAAAAGTGGCATCCAAATCTCAAGAGTTTAAATCGAAGAGATTGTCTTTTACCCATGATTAGTGAATTTTATCAAGCATATAGAGGTGCTTTCCATAAAATGTATGACTATTATAAAATAAATAAAGATCATCCCATAACATGCACCGATTCCTTTTATCGTTGGGTCGGGGTCAATAATTGGAATTCAATAATATTTAAATAGACAGCTTAAGTAGCGCATTAAATAAGTATTTTTTTTTTCTTAAATAATTATCTTTCCTTTCTGTGAAAAAATTTATTTAACTTTCTAATTAACAATAGTTTAAATGTATTACAAAATAAATAAATAAACACAGGCCATATTAAAGTTAAGTTATAAGTAAGAATTAAAAGTATTTAGTTCAATTTAAAGAAAAAATGTTTATTTCAAAATGTATTATGATATATTATTTAATAAAAAGAAATAGTGTTCTAAATTTTAAATAATGTATATCAAAATCTATAAGTTTGGTAAAGTATCCATATGTGTAAGAATACTTGACCAAATTTGAAAAGTTGAAGGTTTTTTCAGTTGAAGCATGTACAAATTTCATAAATAAAAAAAATTATGAAAAATTGTTAAAAACAAAATTGGCTAAAATAATAGGCAAGATAGATATATAAGAATTATTCAAACTATGAAAAATTTATTGTTAAACAACAAAATAGACTGAAATAATATGCAAGAAGGATATTCAAGAAATGATCAAACTGTCAGTTTGTGCTCCTTTAAATTCTACAACACACAAGAAAAGTCTTGCAATGAGTTAACTTTATCATTCAATTAATTGTAATAAATCACTAAAAATAATATTTTACATGTAACCAAAGTTGCATTAAAAAAAACCTTTATCAATATGAAGTATGTACCTTTATATATAAAGTATGTTACATTTAAAGCATTCACGGGAAAAACAAAGTTTTAACAGCAAAAACTGCATTTCAATTTAATTATTCAATTAAAGTTTCATTTGAATTCAATTCTAAACAAATTATTTGTGAATCTAGTGTGTATGATCTATTTAATACTGAGTTTGAGTTCAT
The DNA here is from genome assembly GCA_032207245.1 of Pardosa pseudoannulata. NCBI lineage: Eukaryota > Metazoa > Arthropoda > Arachnida > Araneae > Lycosidae > Pardosa > Pardosa pseudoannulata. The sequence goes on along the minus strand of CM063503.1, from coordinate 129,691,460 downwards.
TTTTACAATATATATTTCCATATTTATAAAATAATGAATTGCCAAATTAAGTGATGTAAAAGGACTTTTGTGTTTAAAATCTTTATTCCAAAGAAAACTTTTTTTTCACATTGTTTATTTTACTAATTTCATGATTTATTTGTTTATGTATATCACAGAAATTGAAATCTGTTATTGATTTAAAAACTACCCCCTTATCTTTAAAATACAAAAATGATTATAGTTTGAAAATGTATCTACTTATTAGGAGAAATGAAAAATTGAAATTGAAAATGAGAATGATAAAGAATGTAATTGAAACCCATTGTCAAAGATCAATTGTAATAAATCACTCCCAATTTTCCCATGCAACAAAGTTCTGCTCCCAGAAACATATGCATTGAAATTTTCTGAAAATCAAATAATGTATTATAAATTTTAAAATAACGAAAGCAAATTGCAAAAAATACATTTGAAATTATTTGACTTTTTTTTTCATTCTCTCAGTAGCCCTGATAGCTTTTATATGAAATATTAGCCATTTATAAAAAATTTACTTATTTTTGAAACTAGATCACCTTGATAGGAATGTTTAAAAACACATATTATGGTAAATCAAGTATTTAATATCTTTTCTTTCATCACAACTTTAAATAAATTTAAAAAAAACCTTATTTGGCATGCAAAAATGCCACTGTATATCTGTACCATGGTAAGAGCTGCTTGTCAAAAAATATCAAGAGCTATGTTATTGCTTTCCATTTGCTTGTTTTGTTTCACTAAATTATTTAACATACTTGATTTGTTAAAATCTCTTTCATTGAGCTATTAAAGTTTCAGGTAACATGATATTGAATTATTGAGTCAAAATTGATGTAATACACTCAATTAGCAGGAAAACTAAAAAGCACTCGAAGTTTTGCAACTACTGACATATCATAGCAGTTTAGATTACATTCTGTATTGTTTTGATTTTATATCATTTTCATGCAACACACTACTGAAGCAAACTTTTGGAAAATACTGATCAATTTTCAGATTTTACCATGTATATTATAATGTAAATCTACATGATATAACAACTAAGAAATAAAACATTTATTTTTTAATACAGTTCATACCTAAATGGCAGGGTAAAAAGAAAAGAAACATTTTCTGACACATTATAGTAATCCAGATTTAGTTATTGCAATTCTTTGTTGGTTTTATTCTAAGTAATTTTTTAGCAATGTATGGATTTATGCAGCATTACCAAAGCAAACTTTCTGAATTTACTTAACATTTTCAAGTTTTACTACTTTGGTATTAATATTATTAAACTACGAAACTTATTAAACACTCCAATCAAATATTAATACCTGAAACTTAAAAAAATAAATAAAAAGCCGAAAATTATAAAGGCTTCGATTTTTTTAATACTTAGCATTGTTAACAACATTTCTACTAGTATGAAAAACATAAAATATAAGATCAAAACTGAAGATACACAATATTTATATCATACTTTTATACTTTAATACTCAAAGTACAATAAACGTTACAATTCGTGAACGTTATTAAAAATTAAAGTATTTACAAATTGCAAATAAGTTATATATTTTGCTAATATAATTATGCGCACAAAAGCATTAAATATATTGCATATTTGGAGACAAATTAAATATTTAAATACAAAATATTCAGTATAGATACAGTTATTCAATACAATGTGAAAATCAAAAAAAAAAAAAAACTTTGGTTGGTTTATAATACAAAATTTGTGTAAGATTCTTTATAAATCCAAAAATCCATTAAAAAAAAGAAAAAAAAAAGTTTTTTTTAAAACAAAAAATATTTTCTTTTAATTTGAGGATAGTAATACATTATCCTTGAATTGTTTAAACCTAAGTTTACATGCAGCTTTAGTGAAGACATCGGCTAAATTTAATTTACTTTCGATATGCCTCAACTGAAAAAGTTTTTTTGTACACTAAGTTCCTAATAAAAATAAACGAATATCTATGTGCTTTGTTTTATAGTTTATAATAGGGGATTTTGCAAATCCATCGAAGCCTAATTGCCACCGAACAAAGTGCATAAGTTAGAATTACTTTTAATTTTCAGTTGTCTTCTACATCCATCGGTTACCCCCTTTAGCCAAATCAACTCTTTCGCAGTTTCCGTAAAGGCCACGAATTCACTTTCCATCGAACTTAGACATATGCATTTTATTTTAATCGTACACCACGGAAATGGAGAGCTGTCGATAAATAATATTTGACCCCCCCCCCCCATGGAAGTCCTGTCGTCCTTGTTAGTTGCTCAGTCAGCGTCTGAATATGCAATTATATCCATGTTATCGATTTTCGAAATATCTAACTGGAAATTTGAGATTGCCTTCACGTATCCTAAAAGCTTAAGTAATCCTAACCAATGTACGGTGCCTGGGTTTTCTTGGTACTGGGAAAAAATGTTTACTGCACACATAATGTCAGGACGTGTTCGGTTTGCCAAGAATGCTAAGCTCCCTATCAAACTTCGGTAAGGTTATTTTGACATTTCGGACTTTGGTTTTTAGAATATATTACCCTTTTTGGTATTGGTAAGGATGAAATAGGGAAAAAATATTTTTCGTACGTTTCACACAACTTTTCAATATAAGCCTGTTGGTGAATTTGTACTTTGTAATCCTTCTCACTAAATTCCACCCCCAATAGCTTTCAGGTTTTCCTCAAAGCATTAATATCAAAGTCCTTCCTCAACAAATTTCAGACGTATTCAATCTTTTCAGAATCACTTCCAAAAATGACCATGTCATCGACATTAGGGCAACATTTTGTTTAAACGTGTAAGCACAGTTACAACAATTTAGTTTTTTAAATCCCAGACTGTTTAATGTTTTATGCAATTCAAAGTACCATTCTCTACCGCTCTGCTTTAAGCCGTACACAGCTTTATTTAGTAAACAAACCTTTCATGGATCCACTTTAAAACCTGGTGGTTTTTGCATTAAAATACGTTCTCTAAGAGGAGTGTAGATATACGATAATTTGATACCGCATTGAACATGGTACCATTTGTTGAGACACGCTAAAACAAAAAACATCAACCTAATAATAGAAAAATTGACAACAAATATCATGCCGCGAATTTTCCGAAAGCCTTGAACGACAAGTCTGTCTTTGTATGTTTTACACGACCATTTGGGGTGAAAACCAACCTACACCCCAGAACTTTACCGTTTTCTTTCTTAGGCACCAAAGTCCAAACGTTTCCTTAATTCATAGTCTCAATCTCATCCTGCATTCCTCCTTTTGAGGAGAAATGCAGGTAGTTATTAGGAATCGCACCCACTTAAGTTAAATTTGAAGTATCATCGACCTTATTACCTACAATCCCCTAATATAATATCTGGGTATCTAGCTTGATGTTATTTTGGGTACACCGTGCATCGACCGGATGTCTTTTTATACGGTAGTAGATGTCAGTCCTATTGCCATGTTTCGATTAGTGGACTTCCTTTTATTCGGGTAGATGGTCCCCTAATTGTGTCGGAGCTGTCTGATGAACTACTTTTATCCGAGAGTGGACTCATGGCATTAACCTGTTTTCTTTTCATCAGGAATCCTCCTCGTCTGATTCTTCTTGTTCATAGTCTGCTCCACACAGGATGGCTTCCACTTTCGAATCTGTCATTAATCGTCTCTATAATTTTGTCATCTAACGATACCCTCTAATATACATTGCAAATCCAACTACGATTTCTATTTTTGATCTCATTTCAAGCCTATTTCTTAATTGCTTTCAAGTATTTAAGTAAACCTGAGTTCCAAACGGTCTTAAGTGTCGGATGGACGGGGGTCTACCACCATATAACTCAAATGGAGTTTTTGCACGTCCTTTACGGTTTACTCAATTCCAAGCATATATAAGATGCAATAAAACTTTTGACCAAAATTCGTTACATAACCCGCTATCTTGAAGTAATGCTTTACATCTGTAACTGTAACCGTTTATTAGCGAATTCGAGGCCGTTATCTGAGCGTACATTCGTAATCGCCTCATGTACCTTTTAAAAGTGTCAAAATCCTGAGATTTTTGTTTTAGCGGATATACAACGGTTTTCCTCGGTAATTGTTAGACAATATCGATATCCTTCCCTAGATTGGTCACATAAGTCCATATGCAGCAGCTCTTAGGGTTTGGTGGACTCCCTCTCCTGCACAATATTTAACCTGACCTAGCATTTTAGGTTATCCTATTACACTGTTCCTTATGTATGTGGGAATAATCCTTAAAAGTAATTGTTTGCTTATGTAAACATATCGCCCTCGCATTCTCATTCCCATGTTTAAGATAAGAGGGGTTGATTACATACAAGCCTTTCTCGAATTTCGCTGTCATTAACAAAATTTTGCTTAAAAATCGAAATTCTACCGTTTTTTCCTTGAAAGGAAAAGCCTTTTGGTCAGTTAAAGATAATAAATTTCTTTTAAGTTTAAGGGAGTATAACACATTTGACCTCACTGTAAACTTAACCTTACCGACTCCCTCGGTGGGGCATGTAATTTTATCTATAGCAACTGCCATACTTTTGTTGTCAACCTTTTTAAAGTCAAAAAACATAGTCCTATCATTGCAGAAGTGAGAGGTCGCCGCTAAATCTACTACCCACAATATCTTGTTTGATGTGAAAGTCTCACTATTACTCGTTTCTGCGAGAAGGCTAGATTCAGGAATAGAGCTCTTACCTGTCGACGGTTTCTTATTTCCTTTACTGGGCTTATTCGGACATTTGGATTTATTAAGTACCAATTAATTACATCTATACCATTTTACTTCTTTCTTCAATCTGGGTGACTCATCTACTGTTCGTGAATCACGAGAGCTGGAACGGAATTTCGGTTTCGTACTTCTGGCGGGAGTCTTGCTTAAATTCGTTGAGGTAGTGGCCAACACTTCTTGATCTCTCTGTCGTTTCTTGATTCTAGCTTCTTCCTGTCTTAATTCTTTTCCAATCTTCTCAAAAGTAAAATCTTTCGGCCACCGGTAAAAGGCCTGGATAATGCCATCGAATTCTTTAGGCATAAAGCAAATTAGCTGTAATGCTTTGTGGAAGGTAGACACAGGTTCGTCAATGTCAGCAAGTTGTTGAATGATGCGTTTTAAACAGGCGATATACAAGTCCACACTTTCACCCACTTCCGGGCGGCAGGAAAATAACTTATCATTACCGCTTTTGTGTCTGGCTGGAAATGCTCCGTGCTACAGCGCCATCTGTGATGTCTTCTATCAGAGTTCTTAGTTCTGGCTCAATTGATAGGTATAAGGTTGGTATAGGCACGTGTCTTCCTTATTTTGTAGTCGAGAATTTCTTTTTGGGAGAAACCTTCCCCTGTTGGTTCTTTCTCAGTCTTGACGATTTCCCAGCAGTTGCTGTCAAGCAGCAGCAAATTTTACGACAGCTGCCCAGGACATGTAGTTGCTCTCGTTCAACTTAGCTATTGATGCTTGGTTGATTACATCCGTGCCCGACATTTTCGTTGGATTTTTCTAGCTTTGCTCCCCCCGGTTTTTCAGTTCTTGCAGTTGACTGAGTGGATTGCAGCTTCTACCATTCTAAATGGGCTTATGGCCCGTAACCATTTTGTTGGGGGAGAAATTAAAAACTTAAAAATTCTCACCCTTTTCCATTTAACTAGAATGGTTTTAAAAAATTAAGTCGAATTAACGACGATTAGATTTTCATAAAAAAAGTCCCTTTTATTGCTACTTGCATTTATAAAAAAACTATTTACAGTACGTAAATTGAGTTTTAGTTATTTTGCACCGCTCAATTTCAATTCGCACTGTAAAAAAATAAATTGGCTGATGCCTTTGCACCAATTCGGCTTTCTCAAAAATTGGCGTCGCTCGAACTAGTCAAATAATACTTGCATATCCCTGCTAACACTCAGGTGAAGCATACTGTTGTTGGAAAAACCAGCCACGCCCCTAAATTACGCACGTTTACCTTTTCGCCTATCACGTAAACGTAGCCTGTTTCATGGTAACAGGCGTTCACCTCGATACACCGTTTGAATCAATGGCGGCAAATGAAATGACTGATTGATAGCGTTAAGCCTAATTCGATAAGTTCAAATTTCGCAGAATCGTAAGAATAACTAGGGTAAGTTGAGATTTCCCAACAATATTTACATATATGTGTATATATAATATGTAAACCAGCAGAATTTACTTCATATTGTCACAAATTATTGTAGCCTCTATTGGTTTTACTTGCCCGGGCTACTGGGCAAGGAGAAGCCTTAATAACCAGCTTCATAATGAATAAAGCAGTCATGGTTCCATTGAAAGAGAACACGCAATTTTGAGGAAAACTTAAATCTTTACCGAGGAGTTGCTAAAAGGACATCTATACCAGTCAACGGCGGCAGACGAGAGTACATCAAAACACATGCTGGAACAGGGGTGAACCCAAGAGCGAGACAGAGACAAAATATTTCCCAGAGAAAATAGCTTAGTTGGCATAATAACCAGAAAAGGAAACTTAGATTTAATGGAAAAACTAGGACATATGCCAGCAACAGCTGGAAAATGCAATGAGTGAACAAAAAATTTACTATCTATTGCAGCTTTGTCTACAACTATTCAAAGGTTTGGGAAATGTGTTGGTAGAATTTTAAGTCAAGGGTATTCTAAGACATTTTGTGACTGGGAAAATAGAATGGGAGAGAGGAGGTTTTTTAAAGAGATAGTTTAAGTATTATAATTTTGATATATTACATATAAGTATATATATTGTTCCATGTTCCTAACGAAAGAAAACTGTGTTATTGGAATCCATTTGGGAAAAATTACAAATTTAGAATTTTAGAAAACGGAAGGGATGCAATTACGCTATAAGTGTAATTAAATCAAATATAGTATACAATTGTCACTATTGAAGAGAAATACATGCTGAAATGCATATATTGGTCCAAGCTACTCAAAGAAAGAAAATCTCTACAAAGGTGATTTGCTCCTAAATAGTAATAAGATAATGTTGAAATAGAACTTTTCTAAATTTTGGTTAAAAGATGATTTATTAGAAATATCGAAATAGGGATGAATTGTAGAACACTGAAAAAAAGGGCTTTGATGCACTTTAACTAAGCACGAATTTATAAATTTACACCAGCTCATTATAAAGTGGAGCAATGACTTATTTCATAACACTCATCTATGGAAAGAGCATTGTATGCATGTAGCAGTCAGTTTTTGTTTTGTCTTGTTAGATGTAACAGCCTAAGGGAAGTAGTTTCTTACAGTATTTACTCTATTTCAACTTGAAACTGTTTTGCTCATTTTTTAATTATAAGAGTAAATAATTGAAAATACAAAGTAACAGACAAGGTTGAATTTTTTTGCTGATTTTGAATTTTTGAACTGCTTCCCTCTCCCTATCCCCTTTCTGTCACCCTAAATTCTAACAGGATTACAACGTTTACAATTTGCTGATGATTAAAATGAAATATGATCAGCAAATTCTGCTTACTGAGATCTCTACAAATGGCTGGAAAATGATTTTTTGAGTAAAGGAGTATTTTTTTGTTTTCGAGTAGTCTAGTGCAATTGGTGCAGCTGTTCCATCCCTGTAACTTCTTTTTATGAGGCAGCTCTTGAGATTCTTGAAATAAGTGATATAATAAACTGACATGTTTTGGAACCACGTATGTTTTACAAATATAAGTCAACTGCAAGTTATAGGATGCCACATATTGAGGATTTTATTTCTTACCTGGTTTGCAAAAAATGAAGTACTTCATAGTTTTGCAATTTAATATAGATAAAGAAATGTCAACATAATGAAAAAGTTTATTTTTTAAGACAACCAAGACTTTAATGAGAGGTGTAATGAATTTATTTTTCTGTCAATCAAATTCCATGACTGAAATTCAAATATTACAATCACAGAATGATTGTCAAAAGAGGAATATAAACAACTTACATTAAATACTTCCAACATGAGTTAGTGAATGAAATATACAAAAATCATAAGTAACTTGGCTTTAAAAAAAAAAAAAAAAAAAAAAGATACATCTGTAAATCTAATGGTGTTTCCCTTAGACATATTGAACTAAAATTCTTTGTTTTCAGTCACTTTATACCTGACCACAAATCTAGTCTTATCTCATCCCTATAAACAATGGACTTCTCAATTAAGGCCTCTACATGAAGCTCTATTATAACACAAAACTGAATGTAAAATTAACAACTAATATGAACTGAAATTTCATTTATTATTATACAGTATATAAAATTAAGTTTTAATTAAGTTAAAATTAAGTTTTAATTTAAATGGATTCTCAAAATTTCTAGCTTTGAAAATTATTAGTTGACCTTTAAAATTTCAACTACAGCCTACTAATGGTTAAATGTCTCAATGTCATAGTTTCAGCAGTAAATAATTTACATACACTGTATTATTGTCATAACTAGGCTTATTGTGAATCTCAATATAATTTCAAGCAATTTTACTGATACTTAAATAATTGAAAGAGTAATACGAAATTTTAACTACCAGCACATTTATTAATGCAATATTGACATGAATAAATTACAGGATTTGAAGAGTGTTACATACTATATTAATTAAGCCTCATCCATAGGAGATGCTTAACAGTCACTCCCTAATCTTGACAGCACTCCACTCTTGCAAAACTACGCAAACGTTATGTATTGGTGACACTGCATGAAACTCAAACATAATTTTAAAAAAATCATACAAAACTGATGAAAATATACAAACAGAAAAGTTTCCTGGAGTCAACTCAGCAATGGATTAACAAACAACAATAGATACCCCTGAAGGAAAGCCGTAAAATGAGGCACCAGTATAAATGTATTATTGAGGAATGCATATGGCAAATCAAATATACAGTATCTTCATTGTTTTCCTTTCATAAAAGGAAACCATCCATACAGAGTGCAACTAATGTCACAAACATGCAAATAGAGAAAGAGCTTCTCCTCAGATATCTTTTAGATTTAATTGATATCGCTGCATTTCAATCAATATAAGAATGAAACCAAAGTTATAAAATACAAAGCAAAAATTTCTACACTAAATTATTTTTAAAAATAAATCTTATTAAATTAGTTTTTATTAAATTAAATGTCACTTTTTTGAAGTGTAAATTATTTTCATGATTGATAATTAGAGCATACAACTTATACTTTTTAAAACAAGATAAATGTGATTAACATTTATTTTTAATATTCTCCAAGGTTTATACAATAGATTTTCCTAAGATGGCCATTTCCAAAATACCCCCCCCCCTTAAATAATTAATCAGCCCTTATATTCGAACAAACTAGACAAAATTTTGATTAGACCAACTGCTGCATTAAATATTTCACAAAAATATCTTTTTAGAAGCAAAATAATCACAGATCCAGAGTTCTTTTATAACAATTAAAGAGCTTCATTTGTTTCCATGCTTTCAGGAGGGACCAATTTATAAAATGAAGCACCAGTGTATGTTATATTAAGGAATGCATATGGAAAAAAACAGTACCTTCAATGTTTTCCTTTCATATAAGAAAAACATCCATACAGAATACAACTAATGTCAAAAACATGCAAATAGAATTTCTCCTTAAATATATTGTAGGTTTAGTTGGTGTCTCTGAATTTCAATTTTTTTTTGTTTAATCAAATATAAAAATGAAAGCACAATTATGAAACACAAGCTAAACTTTCTACATTAAATAAATATTTTATCAAATTTGTTTCTACTAAATTAATTGTTGCTTTGAAAAAATGTAAAATGTTATTCATGATTGAGAATCCAATTTAACAAAATGAACTAAATGCAATAACAATGCTTTCCAGGGACTATACAATAGATTGGACTAAGAAGGGGATTTCCAAAATAAAACCCAAACTGATGTCAAAAAGAAGAGCCCCTGTAATATGATGTATTTCAATTAACTAGACATAATTTTGATTAGACTTTAGTTCCAACTGCTGCATTAAATATTTCACAAAAACACCTCTTTATAAGCAAAATGATCACAGATCCAAAGTTCTTGTACAACAGTTTAAGAGCTTAATTTGTTTCCATGCTTTCAGGAGGAGCCGGTTCAGCTGGAGGCACCTCAGTCCCTTTTTGTTGAGAGTCACTTGTAGAGTCTGTCATTTCACTATCGGCAGGAGGCATTTCACTTGCTTTAGGCTCTTCACTTGGAGGCGGCTCCACTTTAGGTTTAGGCTTGCTAAGGATTGGTTTCACCTGATTCTCGAAATTCTGAAAAAAAAAAAAAAAAAAAAAAAAATCCATCAACTTAACAATATAAACTATATATTTGCACCTGTCATTCATACATGCATATGTATATGTACACACATATACAGAGCTGGGGACAGCAGATGTATAGAGGCAGGAAACTTCTAAAGTGGCAAAAAGAATACTAGGTATACAACCAGATTCTACCAACAGTCTAGTGTACATACACACAGACAGATATGAAAATATGCAAGGTGTTTAAAAAATTTATTTTGAGTGATTATGGTTTAAAATAATGCAGAAAGCTTTAAAATTTAAACTTTTAATAGTACTTACAGATTTAAATATTATAAATAAAAATACATTACACAGATATTAATAAAAGAAAGAATGATATTGCAAATTTTATACTTTCCTTTTTTTCTAGAAATGGGGGTCAAAGACATGTTAGCATTAATTAAGGCAGCTGAATAAGAAACTCCTAACTAGAAGATTCGATGAAAGCACTGTTTGTTGTAAGTTATGTTAATATGGATTTCAATTGCCTACAACATTCACATGAGTGGGATCCTCCCACCATATTTTTCTCACGCTTTATTTGGAATTATACTTAAAAGCTTGAACAGCATCTAAAGTATTTATTTTCAATGATGCTTTTGTATCTGTTGTAATACTATTCAAAATATCTAAAGCACTTTCTATTAAATAAACTCATGGAAACAAGTTAGATAGATTTTAATGAGAACTTTAAATTTTTAGTGGTTCCTTCATAACGATTCTCACCCATACCATGCAATATCCAGAAAATTGCAAACAAAATTTAAATTTTAGAAATACCTCAGAATTCTAGGAAGGTAAAGCAGCTTTTAGAATTCTACAAATATATCCAAGGCCTAAATACCATGGAAGCATACACAGACACAGAAGTCAAAATTTTGGGAAAAAAGAAGGAAAAAAAGGAGAAAATTTTAAAAAAGAGGAAAAAAAAAGGAGGAAGTTAAATAACTATTAAAAATTAATGTTCTGATTTACTTAATGCAAAAACAAGTGCCTAAATATGAAATATGGAAGTATCTAAATAACTTTTTATCAATATAAGTAAGTACTCAAGTTCCCTAGTAAAAAAAATATATTTAAAATAGATTCAAATCAGATGCTTCTTCAATGTGCCTCATTAAAAAAATAAATTCACCAATACAGTTGAACTTTATTATATTAGATTTTGAGGAACCATATTGTTTGTTGTACTTGAACCTTTAAGAAAAATGCTAGATCTCAGAAAATTATAACTTATATAAGATTTACATAAGGGTATATATTATCTTGTATAAGATTTATAAAAATATTATCTTTAATGATTTTAATTGACCTTAACCAAACAACTGAACGATTGAATATTAGAATGACCAAAAATGTAGACAAATGCAAAACTAGTTTTGTCTTCTAGTTATTGCTTACTATAATACTGAGTTAATTTATAATCTTCTATATCAAGATAGTTTAAGGAATTTTTTTGTCCAATACAACAAAAAACATTTTCTTTCCTTGAATGTCTGGACAAGATGTTATTAATTTCATGCACTTTGTTTTTAAATCTAGAAACACATATTTAAATCTGATTTTATAACTGCAAAAAAGTTTTACAAAAAATGAAGAAAAAATACTTAGTAAATTTGATGTAGAATTATATTATTGATGTTATTATTGATGATGTTGTTATTATCGATGTAGAATTATATTATTGATGTTATTTGATACTTAGTTAATTGATGTAGAAGAAAGGATTCTTCTACATCATTCCTAAGATTTACTATAAATGTATAAAATAGAGATTCACCATTTATGGATAAATTAGCATTGTAAACAAAAGGAAAATCATGAGATCAAAATTTTCATTTGTTATAAGCTGGTTTGTTAAAATAGGGATTTCAACAGTACATCAATAATTTAAAAGCCGTTTCAAATAGCAAAGCTTTAAAATGCACTTCCAAACAGAACTTGAAAACTTTGTAACCGCAAAATTTGTTAACTAGTTTGTAAAATTCTATTAATTTTTCTTACACTGATTTATAATAAATATTTAAAAAAATACAGTATAAGTCTAATTTTTTTAAATGGACAATTCCAAAATTTTTTTAATAAAAGTAGCAGATCCAGAAGTTAAATATTAAGAGGGAAAAAAAAGGAAAATCGTAAAGTAAAGAACAATTTAAAAATATTTAAGTATACATAATGCAAAAACAAGTACCTAAGTATGAAATATACCAGAAGCTAAATAATTTTTACTAATATAAACAATTACTAGAGTCTCCCAATCAAAAAATGTTCAAAACAGATTCAAATCAGAAGTTTCTCAAATATCCTAATTAAAAAAAAAAAAAATCTAATAATATAAATGCGCATTTTAGATATCAAATTTTTAGAAGGCATTCCTACAAACAAATTTTTAATTTTGTGACACTAGAATTTCTTAAATGCAGTAAAATCTATACTTTAATAGTTTGTAAAGATACAATAATTAGCATTAGATTTAATTTTAATCAATGTCTAAAAACTCATGATTTAAATAACATATACTCTATATAAGGCTAATTTTTAAAGTGAACAATTAAAAAATTTTTTTTTAAACAGTAAGATTTTAGGACGATGATCGAACTGGACGGGCTTTCTTCCGGTATCTGAGCCAGTGGGTTCGATTTCTACTTTAGACTAACAGATTTGTAACTCATTTGTATTTCTCAGACCAAACTAAATGTTTGGTCTGAGAGCGCTAGAGTTTACTTTTATGTTACCCGACAGCTAGTCATCGGAGTTTACTACTTAATTACTACGATTCTGAAAGGTTGCGAACAAAGCGACGGGATTCGAACCCGTGGCAGCGTTCTGCGATTCAGCTGGATGGCTGATTTTTATCGGGATTGCCGTTAAAAGTTACAATTTTTCATCAGTAAATTTTTTCATCTACTTCAATACAGATGCAAACTTAACAACAAAAAAAGGTGGGGAATTTTTAACAATAATTAACTTTCGTAAGTTATTTGCAACAATGTTATTTTCTCACAGACACTGCTCATAGCACAAAAATTCAGTCTATAAAATGAAGTATCGTTACAGATAAGTATAAGAGGGATTGAAATCTTAATACTGTTACCACAATATTAAAAAAAATATTGATATATAAAACAGTATTACGACCAGTCTACATGTACGTGCATTCGGGGGATAATCTATAAAGTACGCAGAATGTTAAAACATAATTCTACCGTTTCAGAGCCCCCCTATTATGATAGCAGTATTAACTATAATGGCCCATTAAAAAAATGCGCATTTTCTGGAACCGAAATCCAGAAAACGGTTGTTTTTCACCAAAACATACAGTTATGGCTTAGCTGTACTATTAAAACTAGAACCACACATGTTTTATATGTTTCATTTGTACCGTGTCACACAGCTTTTTGACCTTGAAGCCCGTGTTGCGAGAATCTACTAATAACGCTTTTGTCCTGCTCTTTGTCAAAAAAAAAAAAAAAAAAAAAATTGTGGACGTGGCAAAGAGAAAAAACAAATGAAAAATGGGAAGAAATCTGATTATCGTCAAAATTTAAATATATATAAGTTTAAAAAAATCGCTCCTTTTAATTATTATTATTATTTTTTTTTTTTTTTAAATTTCCGAAAAAAAAAAATCTGTTTAACAATCTCTTTTTTATAATTAAAAAAAAAAAAAAAAGAAACCACAAAAAATTTCGGATCAGAATCATCTTTGAATTCATTCAATATTCGATGTGGCAGTCCATTTTTTAGCGCATAGAGTCAGAGTAACGTTTCTTTTCCCCCTCTTTGGTTCAGAAAAGGGGTAAACAGATTTCTTGACACCACAATCAAAATATTCGGGTCCTCCCTTTAGTTTTTACACTTTGATCGTTATTCGTTAACTTTCAAACATTTGTACCGCCAATAAATCGCCTTACACTTTTTTTTTTGGGGGGGGGAATCTCACAGAAAAAAAAAAAAAAAATAGAAAAACAAAGATGTTACCAAAACATGGAAAAGAAGTGTGCAATCCGTTAGGCCGTTACATAACTCCGTAAACATTGAGAAAGAAAAAAGGAATAAAAGGAGGGAATATGCGAAAAAAAGGAGGAATGCCGTAAAATAAGAAAAAAAGGAGTGATTTCTAAAAAAAAAAGGAGTGCTGCGGTATCTGCATACAGATTACATGCAAGCAAGGATAAAAGTAAAGGGAAGTTTTAAAAGCTGAATACAAATTTAAGTATTTGATTTATTATATTCTGCTGGTACACATATTCAGATATATTTGTATACCAAACTAATAAAATTAATATTTTTGGTCCCATTTCAATTTACTGAGGTGTTACTCATAGCAATGATCATTAAGTTATTTAATGGCCAAAGAATATGTTCTAGATTAAAATATTTCTAAAATGCCTTTATTAAGGTACATGGTAGAAAAGCTTCACACTTTGGCATATTATATTACAAGAAATAATGCTATCACCATACAAAATGTTTCAATGTAAAAATTCATTGTATAAATTTAAGCATTGTCATGAAAAAAAAAAAAAAAAAAAAAAAAAAAAAGGGGACTTGCCAATTGAATGTTACTTTGAGTAGTTACCATAAACGTGAATTTCTGCTCTAAAACAACTATGGCACAAGCTGTAATATGAGAAATGCTTCATATGTTAGACCTTTATGATTAACTATAGGCATGTGAACTGACAAAACTGCAAATACTCCAGTCTTTAAAATTAACTGTTGCTTTAGATAGTTGGCAACTTTACTATACAGATAAGTCTTTGGTTTAAACAATTGGTAAAGGTTCAAATATGTCATACATTCTAAAGGTAATGTATGTTTATTAATAAATGCACATATTGGAATTTTACTTGAATTTATTACATGTACTAAACAGTATTTAAACAAACGTGTCCCATTACTATAGACATATATCTGTACAATATTTATACAGGCATCACAAATAGTTTATGATTTGCTGACATAAAAGCTAAGTGTAGAACTTACTACTCTTTCCTGCTCAATTTGTGCAGATGTAACAGGAGGATTTTCATGTGGCTTCAACTGTGAAACTGTAGATAAATATTGTCCTAATAACTTATCTTTTTCTTCCCATAGTTTACCAACCTGAAAACAAACATGTTATGAGTCTTAAGATAATTACAATTCATAAAAAAACTATTTTGTTGAAACAGAAGGAAAAAATATATACAAAAATTACAGAACGTTCCTTCCCCTCCCCCTTTTTCTTAAAGCAAAGCAATTTTAGTTTTTATTACTTATCGCAAATAAAAATTCTGAAAAGCAAAATAATGACAAATTAGGAATCAATTTTAACAACACTAACAAGAAACGAATAGCTGATTCAAGAAAATAAAATATTTCGTATTTAAAAATTAGGGTTAGTCCTATAAATGCAAAATATAAAAATTTCATTTTATTTTTTTTTTAATCTTAGGAGTTTTTCATACATTTATGCATATTAGAAGTTAAGAGTTGAGCTGCTCAATTAAAGGGCTATCTGTCATAGAATCAGACTAAATTTGCTACAGTTGCTATCTTCTGTGGGGAACAGTATCACATTATTATTAAAGTATTATTGATTATTATAAATTTTGTCTGAAAAGAGTACATAACAAAATGAAATGGTCAGGAAAGTTAATGTTCAAACATTCTTTTCCTTCAGTGTATGATGCATCATCTACAGAAGTTTAACTGTGTCTATATCTATGAGAAAGGAATGCTACAGTCAAGAGTTTTCTTCCAGGAATGAGCATCTGAAAAGATCAAAGCTCTCCCAAGTAACGTTTCCATGACTCAAGAAAAAATGTCAACAAATTATACAATTAAATTATATAAAAAGTAATTCTTTCAATTCTTAAAATCAAACTACTTTAATTAAGTTGAAAAGTATCTCTGAATTCACTGGAGAAAAATAAACCTAACAATCTAATTTTATAGAAGACTCTGAAATCTTTTCCAATAGTCTTGTATAAAAGAACCAGAGAAAAGAGAGGATGACTAGCCACTTAGGTGCATTTAACTGTCCCCAATTAGGATTAGTCAAAGAAATGGCCTTACAATATCAGTGATGGAACAGCAGTAACAGCATTTTGAGAAAATGTAGTTAAGGCTTTTGGAGCAATTAGCAAAAGGGTGGTTAACTTTTTTAAAACATTATGCAATAAATAAAATATAAATATCAATTTAGGCTAATGAAACTTCTATCTCATTAGGCTATTCTAATGAAAAAAAAAGAAAATTTTAAATAGTATTTATTTTTTGAGCTCATATATAAAAAATGGCACATGTAAGTAGTTTTTAGTAGTTATATAGCACTTATAAAAGATATAGTAATAATTCACCTACTTAAGCCACCAATGTCAGATTGCAAATGTTAAAGTCAGCATTTATATATATATTTTTTGTTCCTTAAAAATTTGGTGCTTTAATGTAATTTTTCTACTAATAAAAATTTTAAAGTATCACATTCTTATACAATTTTTAAAAGTTACATACAATGCTCATAAAAGAGGAAATGCCAATTCAATTACATATCTAAATGCCAATATAATCTTACCTTAATGTATATGTGTTTAATTTTCATGTAATAAATATACATTTAATAAAATATGTATAATTTTTTAAACTATACACAGTACTTATAAGAGATGCAATTATATGCAAACACACAAAATTATATTAATTGATGATGCCAACATTTAAATGTCAAAGTAACCTCTATTTCAGAGAGTTTAACCAAAAAATAATAAAAGGGAAACTAAGAATGAAAAATTTAAGAAAAAGGTGGAAAAATGTACTACTAAAATATAAGGAAAAATTATATTGAAGATTTTGAAACAATACAAATATAAGGGTTCTAACTCATTTTAAATAAGAAAAATTAACCAGCTGTATCAGTATACTTACTGAAGCAGATATATATATATATGTGTATATATGTGTGTATATATATATATGTATATATATATTATGTATATATATATATATATATATATATATACATACATACATACATACATACGGCCCCATTCCCTCAATTGAATCAATTTAGTACTAGATGATTATATCGTTTCATTGTGTTAATTATATGTTAATCAGAATGAAACCTCAATTTGACATATATATTGAAGAAACTATTGCTAATCAAAAGAAACCAAAGACAAATTTTGCTTGATATTATTTTCTTATTTAAGAAAACGATGAAAACAGACAGAAAAGTAGTAAATTAAACCAAGAGTGAAAACATCTTTAGTACAAATAAGAAATTAACATGATTATTTCCACAACAATAGTAATTAATATGAAATAGACACAATTTCTTACATTTCATTTATTACAATTAAAACTAATAAACCCTTAATTAACAATACCAATTTTAATAAACTCTGAGCAATCATACTAAATTAGAATATGATCATATCTGCTTTTATTTTATCTTACAATTGAATTGATTTGGAACACCACGGTCATTTAGTTACAAAAATAATTACACATGAGCCAACAGCTTAAAGTTGATTCCGAATGGTTATGAACATTCCAATACACTCAACTCAAACAGTCCTACCAGCAGTGCGATGTGAACCTGCAGATTAGGCAACCAGATGACAACGTCCTATTTGAATACCAACTACTGATTTCTTTTAATTAGTAAAAAAATTATGCATAAAAGAATTATCAAGCAGTACAAACTCTGACCATACTGTTTTCTATAACAACCGAGAATATATGTATAAATTCTAATGGACATTAAAATTTGTATATATTTGTACATCACAGGACAGTGAGGTAGATTTTCTCTACAAGTTTTCAAACAGTCGCCTGTTAGATACTATAATTTCAATGATAATGACACATTTCTCTGTTATAGCATACAGCCAAACGATGGCCGAATGATAGAGTGCTGCTCTTCGATTCCAGAGTTTGCAGGTTCGAATCCCGCTGCTGGATGTTAGTAGCCGTTCGGTCCCAGTCTTGTGAGCAAAACAGTCGACTGTACACTCCAAACCAAACCTATTGTTAGTCTAATTTTGTTTCTCATCACATACTCGATTAAAATCCAATCTCCAGTTAAATGCGTTAACCGAAATACGGTTACATTTAACTGCGTTTTTTTCCAATTGAGAAAACAACGTGCATATGCAAATGGTATATGCACATCACATGATTGGTAGGCATTGGCCATCAGAATATATAAGCTGGTGCTATTGCTTACAATGTGGCCCGGAAGGGAGGAGGAAAGGCAATTATTATACTTTCACTAAGGCTCGCCGAACTTTTGTTTAATCACCCAGCATATTTTTTTTAGATTGTTAGTTTAGTCTGGCTTTACTTAACTTTATTTCTATGAAGCTTTTCTTAATACTGAATAAACAGTGTTTATATACTTTTAACTTAGTATTTATTTTCCACTCTGCTAATATGCCTTGTTCCGTATTTATATCTGTCTAAACCTTCCTCGGTTGACACCTATCATTGCATAGTACGCACTGATACAATATTTTGCAAATGAAACTTTTAATTTAATAATATGAAAAGCAGAGTAAAATCTAGTTATAGCCAATATTTACTGCCCACTGTCCGAGAGATATTTTCAAAATTATAAACATAAACAAAATCTGATTAGTAATGCATATGTGACAATTACAGGAGTAGTCTACAAATGACAAATAGCCAATTAAATCTCATCATTTTGAAAAAATGAAACAACAGCTGTATCACTCTGCAGTAATACAATATCATAACGCTGTCCACCTTAGCGATTCACTTTATCGTCAGGGGCCGAAGAACAGAAGGAATTAAAAAGTCAACTCATTTTGTTAATTACTTATTTTTGTTAATTATTTTGTGATTAAACGACGAGAAAAATATGAAATTACACAAAAAATAAATTTTAGATTTCACATAAAAAAAAAAATTCTCAATGAAAGTTTTATGAGGTGTAATTGTTGCAACATTTTTTTTTTTTTTTAATGTTTTAGTTAAAATACGTAACCCTGTCTTGCATTCTATCTCCCCTCCCAAACTCCCGATGATTCCAGTAGAAGAGGCAATATTCCAATTCTTTAAGAAAGGATGATGGATTCAAGACTTGGTTCATTATTTTTTGTATTTGGACCTTTAACAAATTTTGCTCCAAATTACATTTCCAAATCCTATGCAACCCCCCCCCCCCGCAGTGTGCAGCAGCCACTTGCGGTACTTATCAGTATCAGTTTCTGGAAACTCGCTCTAGGTCAGTTGTTGCAGACAGAAGAACACTCCCTCCTCCTCTTCTAACCATACAACTATTCTTTGATGATTAGCTTACATCACCTTCGACTGCTCATCAATCAATGTCAAAGGCCCCCCTTCCCTTTTCTTTCCTTTAACGGGAAATTACTATAAACTGTATGCTGGCAAAAGAAAACGAAAGATAACTAACTGTTAGAAGTTGCAGCCGAATCGGCACCTTCCGCAACTTTTGGTGAATCCCGGCAATTTGTCTATTAGTTCATTTATTTATTTAAGTCAAACGAGGCAGGAGATTTGACAGCCACCTTAATCGCCAGTTAGATTGTTTTTGTTAAGGAAGCTGACTCTCGCAGTTATTTTGTTCGTGACGTCTGCATGGCAGACACTAATGTGGCTTCTACTCTCACTCAGCAGCTACGATCTGTGTAATTTTGTGATTGGCTGAGTGGGGGAGGAAACTGCATGATTATGTTAATTAGCATGATATACCTGCTGCTGGATATATAAGGCTGACAAGCAGGAGGCAAGGTATCCCTTTTTTGGTCAGCTGTGAGGGTAGCAGTATCAGATTAGAAAATCCTTTTTTTTGACTTTGTATTTTTTAATGGTATTAGGGTTAAATGTTTTTCTGTAATAGGTGATTGTTAAATTTATTATGTTTATTTTTTAACTTTTTTTTTTAAACTTTTAGAACTTAAATAAAAATGTTTAGTTCAAATACTCGATTTTTTATTTCTTGTCATTCTGCACAAGTCATGCTAGCTTCCATTTTAAATATCTTTTGTATCAGAGATGTCCAGCGCTATTAGGTAGCTGGCCATCACTAACAAACTCTGCTTAGCGGGACAGTTGTTACAAAAAATGGGAAAATGATTTGTGGAGAAAACAAAACATTTTTTGTTTTGGAGCAGAATGGTGCAAAGATGTCGTTTTGGCACAGTCTGGCACAGCTGTTCCACCCCTGCACAATACAAGAAGTAATTAGCAAGAGGATATGCTATGTAAACCCATAACATAAAGAGAAGTTTTTTATGACATTACAGGCTCTACTTAGGATCTCACTGTTCTGGTTTGGAAAAATATACATTGGGCTTCATATTTATATAAGGATAATCAGTACCTTACTCATCTCTTCCTCTTCAATATGTGCATACTGCTCTTCCTTTGCAGCATATGATTGTAAAGCTTTGTGGACTAACTGCAAAGTTCTTCCAAAATCATTCAAAGCAGATGGTCTAAGCTCCCATTCATTATACCTGAAGATCACTGGGTCGCCAAATTTCTATTTAAAAAAAAAAAAAAAAAAAAAAAAAAAGATTAGTCTCACTCTGAATAAAATCCACAAAGTCCAAACAGAAACTTAACTCACCTTCAATTCATTTAATCTCTGTACATAAACACTTTTTTGTTGGTCTTCCCCTTCATCATATAACCAATTTTCTGTCTCTTCTAAGTAAGCCTTAAACTTTATACTATCCTGAAATAAGGATTTACAAATAACATACACTTTCATATTCTATTTATTTCAACTCAAGAAACAACTCTTAAAAATTTTAAATTAACAATTGATAAGTCTGTAATTTAAAGAGAAAATAACCTAGATTGCTATTATTTTTGTTACTTAAAACCAAAGAATAAAATATAAAAAATTTTCAGTCTCATAACAAAAGCTGTATGACTAATAATATTCACAGGATTATTACAATAAAGTAATGAGATAAAACTGGTAACAGTTTTTTTTTTTTTAAAGAAGCATTTTATTTCAGTATCAAAATAGAGACAAATCAATACATAACTGTAATAATTCAAAAAACTTCTAATTTTCATTTAAAACTTATATGTTTTCAATTTTAAAAATTTTTTAAGTAAAAACATGCATTTATAAATACAAAATATCCATTTCAAACCTTTGTCTTTAACTAGTATTTATTCATTTTTAAACAAATCACCTGCTTGCAAAACCAAGAATTTAAACAGGACTCATTATTTATAAATACAAACCAAAATACAGAAAAATAAGTTAAAAAAAATAGTTAAATAAAACTAATAAAGAGTTATTTTATATACCATCAAATAGTTTAAACCAAAGTTTATACAGCATATACAAAGTTTATACCTCATTAGATATAAATTTTTCCAACTCTGCACTAATTTTGCCTCTCATTTCATACACATATTCTTCTACAGCATTCTTTGCATCTGCTTTCTCTTTTTCCATTTTATCTTGCATAATCATTTTGCCCTGTGCACAGAAACAATTTCATATATTCTATAATCAAACACGTTTATTATAAATATTTGATTAAAGCTGTGACTAAGCTAAACAGCATAATTAGTTTTTACCCTTCCCCAAATAGTAGAAATATATGAATTTATTTATTTCATGTTTTTTGGCACAAAGTCCTCGGGGGATATGCTGTGCCATACAAGTTCTGTTAGGGTATAAATACAAGGTACATCTAAAAGTTTAAAGAAATATATGAATATTGAAATTGCTATTACCTACTAATTTAAAGAAGTTTAAAGATGAATTTAATGTATGGGCAGTCCCCTAAATTCCTTTTCCTGGCATCTGACAGGCAGATATATTGTAAAACATACAATTATGAATTTGTAGTTGTGAATATGACCTCTTTGCAAGTACTTATCAATATAGTACAGACATAGAACATAACAGCAGTACTGATAATTTTTACTGATGAGTATTGTCATGTATAAAAACTCTAAGTTTTGGTTTCTCATGGCCATACAGTAAATGCTAAATGAAGATGTCTACATAGTTTTTTAAAGCTAAATTCACGAATTGTTAGGGACTCTTTCATGACATGTTAAGAAATTCATAATCTTAATAACTTAATGTCATTAAAATAAATTGTGCATAATATTTTAATATTTAGTGTTTATTCCTTATAAATTAGCTAAGAAATTCAATTTGTGTTTACCCTTAAATTTAATACCCATAATTATATTCTAATTCACATTAAATTTTTTTAAAACCAATACAGAACTTTGCTTTTTATTTTATTAAAATATTAAATATGGCACAAATAAATGTTTGATTTAATGAGGTATCTAAAAAAAAATAACCATGACTAAAAATAAAACAGCCTTTAACATAAATACCTCTTTTAAGCTCAAAAAATAAAACCCAAAGACTATAAATGCAGTTCTTTTTAAAATGCAATTTACTTAAATGAAATAATCAAATAATACAATAAATAAGCAATTCAGATATATGCATTGTCATTTTATAATTAATAGGAACGGGATATATTTGAGGTGTAAATAACTACGTTTTTCCAAAGATGTATATTGGTAAAAAATAGAAATTTTCAAAAATCTCAGAAAGTTAATAAAAACATATTTAATTGAATATTTTGTATCCAGCTTAGTCACTATTCATATCAATAACAAATTTTAAAACAGAAATAATGGATATTAATAAACATTAATTTTTAATTTTTGGTGTACATGAATAGGAAGTCAAATTTTTAAATAATTTGTATCATTAAAAAAAAAAAAAAAAATACTGTAATTTCTTTAAAAATCATAGAACACTGGCATTAATTACTGTATTAAATTATTTAAGATGTATTCATTTCAAGAAGGGTGAGAACACAGAATAAAAAAGGCTTTCACTTATAGAGGGATGTTGTGCTCCTTCAAGCATTTTGGAGCAGTAAAATTTAAAATTTGTGGTAGGAGTAAATTTGTATTAAAATTTGTAGCTCTACTATCAGCATGGGAGCATTCACCAAATGTTGGGATTAGTACAAGCTTATGAGCACTGTGGAGTTACAGTAGCTAGCTGCTTACTAAGGATGATTGAGTGCTTTAATTTAATGCTAGAAACACTAAAAATTAAATGACAGCTTCTCTTCTCATTAAATAAAAATAAACTTCAGTCATTGTATGAGCCTTTGTAAAATACTACAGAAGCATCATTTGTGGACTAATTTTTTAAACTACTTCAATGCATAAACTTGCTTTTAAATACTTAATGCAAAAAAATTCAAGCAAACATTTCAATGTAGATACTTACTTCTTTTTCAATGAGATCATTTAATTCATTTCGGTTAAGTTGAGGAACAGTGGCCTTAATAGGAAGTTCAACTGACTTGACCACATTCTTTGGCTTTGATTCCTTCTTCTCTTCCTTCAGAGAGCAAAAATATAACCAATTGTGAGAAATAGAAATCCTGAGGATAACTATCTAAATTTACCTATAAGATGTCTCATCAAATATTAAAAATTCTTCAAATTTTTAGTCAGGAAAATTAACAAAAATTAAAATTTGCTTTAAAGCAGATATTTTAGGATACTTCCTCTACATTCTGGGAACTTACATGTAATTCTAGAAAATCCAAAGGATTGTTTGGAAGATAGAGGTAACAAGTTATTAAAGATGTAAAATATTAACATCTTAAACCAACCAATAAAATAACCTTCATAAATAAGTCTAATCCCAATTTAAAGAGAATGGAAATATATTATTTGGTAAATCCCAATTTAGCAAGTTAATTGGCCCTTTTCACTTCAATCGAAATTTTAATTCAATTTTATTTAATTGAATAAAATTATTTTAAATGATTGTTTTATTTTCATTTTACTGAATTAAAAATTAGAGATTAACAACTAAAATTAATTTCAATTGCTAGATTTTTTCTATTGTTTAACAAATCAATGACCAAATATAAACCTTCATGAACTGAGAAAAATACAAAGAACATGAGCAGCATGCAAAGAAAATGTACAGACATGATAGTCTAGCAAAATTAAATTCAGTAGTCCTAACATAATTATGTAACTTCCCAAAATATTTTCATACATAAAATTTTTTTTAAAAAAGCTAGCTTTCGTTAACAAAATAAAATTTTACCAAAATTTGGTCTTTCCCCTAAACATAACTTACTTCCTTATCATGAACCTTTTCTTCATTTGTTTCATTCGAATTGAGTTCTCCATTTGGAGGGGCACTATTTTCTGAATCCATGGCTTCATCTGGCTTTGGTTTGCCTTTCTTAGGACTCGAACTTATTTTTTCTGATGACTGTTGATCACTTTCCTGATCATTTGTAACAACCTGTTTTTCTAACATAGTTGCAGAACACACAGAGAAAATGCCATGGATATTCACACGGGCTTTTAATTTTACTGTTGAATTTTCACCCGTTGGAGTAGGAGTAATATTTTGAATTGTGAAGGAACCTATAACATCAAAGTATCTCATAAGACAAACCATATAATATATATATATATCAGATGATTCTAATCAGAAATTTTTCAAAAATTTATCTGGGTTTGTGTTATAAATAAGCTGTGTAACACATGTATGAGGTGAAAACAGTAATGCATATGTACAAATAACTATGAGAGCAGAAATGTGTTATAAGTAAATAAACTTAGCATATTAAATATATTAATAAAGGTTAAGTAACAAAAACTATTTTAAAGCATAAATACCAGGTGATCTGGACATATTACTTAAACAAGCAGTACTATAAAACTGCAGCTAACAAAAAAAAAAAAAAAAAAAAAAAAAAATTTACATTGAGGTAGCCTGGAAATATCAGCAAAAATCTCCATCTACAGAAATTGATGATAGTAAATACTGTAGCATTATAATGACTTAAGCTAGTAGCGAAAGAAAGAGTAAGCAAAAGCAGCTGGCATTTAAACATGAGCACAGAAGCATCAAGGTATATATAGCTTTGAAAACTGAATACTAATAATACTGACTTAAAATTTGTATAGTTCAATAAATTTTAGCTTCATGCAGAAATAGGAAAATAATAAATACATCAGCGGTACATGAGTGCAAAAACAAAAGATCTACCATAGTCAGACAAAAACTTATTGTTGTATGTATTCTCACATAGATAAAAAAAAATTTTCAAGTTTTTCACCCGATGGCGCAGTATACAAATATACTAATTTCTGTGGAGCATAGTGATTGGCCTCACTAGAGCTACTTTAGAATATAAGCTACAAAAGAGCAGTAGAAGTGACAGCTCTTGCTCACAAGCTCCCATGTTGATCAGATGTGATCAAGAAAGCTATGTATAGTGTTTCATTTATGAGCCATTTTGTGCGATGATGCAGTGTTATATTTGATGATCCAGAAGTTTCAACAACTTTGAAAAGGAAGGAACTGAGGAAAAGGAGTTTCATAAAATTGGTTTAACTTAAGGATATGAGGATCTCTACAAATTTTTTTATCAATGAGAAGACCTTAGACTCCCTATCATTACAGAAAGGCACCTGGTGCCGTCTTCACCAATATGATCATGAATCCTAAGCTCTGAATGTGCTGATACTGTTATTGATGCTGTAGAAAATCAGAGATAAGCATGAGCAGGTAATCAATGGTAAACCATATGATAGGGATAGCTCTTCTAAATCCCAAGCTAGAAAAAAAGAGGAAAGCTAATCGTAGTCTGAAGAAAATTATGGTTAGGGAACAAATTAATTCTAACAACACGGAAGTAGCAGAGCTCCCACTTAAAGATAATAATGCTTCTGAGCAAATTGTTGTCCATGATTCAAAAAGCGAAAGCTCAGAACATATAGTGGTTACGACATATAACAATAAGGAAGGATTTTTTTATGACATAACCTGTGAAATTTGTAGTGGTGCTTACCAGAGAAACAAAAACATCTTGCAAAATAAAACTGCTGTTAAAAAGGACACATTAAAAAATTCAAATTTAAAAACACAAAATATTTTTACTCAAGTCTAGTTCATGTACACACACACACACACACACACAAAAAAATTATATTCAAAAACGACCTACAGGTCAAAAACAGTTATATGTCATTTGACGAATACACCAAAAAGGTGAGCTTAAAAAATTTAACAAAAGAAAAGAAAAACAGAAAATACTCTAACTTAAAATGACAACCTCAATCTGAGGGAAAAGGCCAAAAGGTGCCTCCTGCACAAAAATCCCGAGCCAAGCAGCGAGGACCGAAGATGGGAGTTTCCCCCACCTGTTTCTGGAAGTGGGAGAATGAATGTGCATAACCTAAAGAAACTACAGCTTATATATTAGCTGTCAAAAGGCAATTTGCATGCTACGGAGAGGACGAATCCTATTGGTCAAGTAGTAAGTCAAACCTCTGCACAGAATGAAAATTAGCATCTTGCTATATGCATGCAAATTGACCCAAAATTGCTAGTCAATATGAGACTTGTGGATACCAAAAATATTAGCCAAGTTCTATTGTAAATCAGATCTATAATTCACAGTAAAATGCAACTCAACATGTCATCCTTTTGGTTTTTACAAAATTCATTTTCGAATAAAAGTTAACAGCATATATTACATGCATTTGAATGATGGAGAAACAGGTGGTTTAAACAACTTAGATTGAGTCAAAAGCTTTAGGAAACAAAGAATTGGAATTAAGTTATATTATTGTAATTTAAATAGGTAAGCAGAAGTTACATTTTTGTAACGGGATATTAATATGCACATAGTATTTAGAATTTAATTTAAATTTTCAAACAATTGTTGAAACTGCCAACAAAACCAAAGAACTGATCCTGATAAAATAGCTTTGGTAAATGTTGATAATAATAAACTCTCTCCAGCCCTCAAACTAATTGAACTAGGCAAAGTTTTTGTTGAAATTAAAAATCTTTTAAGTCTCTGATATTGGTAGCCTATTAGAACTTTGCAACAATCTCAAAGCAATGACAGACTAACAAGTGCTTTTCTCTCAGTCTCAATTTCTGTACTTAGTACAGGAATTGAGTAATAGTTATAACAGTAGTAATTTGTAAGTCTGTCCCAAAAATTATAGAAAAATTTTTTTTAACCATGTTCTGCCTTCACAGAGGGAACACAAGCTACTCAGTCTACGATCTAGCTCACAAACGCTACTTCCCAGAAGTCAACTCAATCACAGAATGTTATGAAACACTCAACCAATCACACTGGGCTGAAAGGAGTTGAGTAGTCACATGTATAGAGAATTGGTATTCACTTTTTACTTCTTTGGGGAATACAGAATTATTAATAGATGGGAGAAAAAAGTAAAAACAGGATTTGCACGGAATTTTTAAGGATTTTAGAATATACTGCTGAAAATCAGAAGATTAAGTTTTCCAATTCAAAAATTGGAAACACACCAAAAAAATCTGAAAACTTCATATAAAATTATATGTAGTAAAAATATGCTTTTCTTTCTATTCATATTAGCAGTAGCAAGAATGTTTATATCAACTTATATTACAGCTGTAGATAAACAAGATGGTACTTGAAAAAGTAACTGGCCCAAAATCCCCCCCCCCCCCCCCAAAAAAAAGAGAGATGAAGTGCATTTAATTTGCATAATATAGTTATTGTTTTATTAACTTAGAAAGTAGATATAGAATATGTATGAAATGAAACAAGTATAATTTTTTTTTCATCTGATTAATTTGCCCTTCTGAAAGTTTTGAATAATATGTATTCTGGTCAAATATGTAGGGAAACAATGTTTTAAAAAATTGTTAAAATTACAATTTATGTATTTAAGGTAAGAAAGTAATTATTTGTTTTTTAGATAATCAACATACATATTGATATACATGTGTTTGTATTATTTTATACATAATTCACTTATATTTGCACCTCTTAAATAAGGTGATTAGAACATATACTGTTAATTGTTAAACAATATGTCACAATATTTAAATTTACATATCACTCAGCTCTAACTCCAACACCTGGAAATTAACTTTAATATAACTTTTATTTTAATTTAGTAGTACAGTTTTTCAGAATTTTTTTTTTTTTACTTAGAATCACTCATGATATATATAGATACACATATATACACTTATCTTTTAAAAAGTATGTGTTAATATCAGTACTCAAGATGATAAAAAATGAAGATTGTTGAACCAGCTGGACTTTCATATTTAATAACTGTGTGAAACAGCACAAATTTATTTAAAAAGAAAGCAAAGCATGGAAAGGATTATTAAGGAAATACGATTCTAAAACCAATAATTTTCTATTTCTGCAATTTCATGCAAAAAAGTTATCTAGTAACACTTTTTATTCAGGTCTCTTTAAAAAACCTTTAATATATTTGCATACATCCAAACTTAAAGTCTTTATCAAAAATAAACCAGTAGATTTGGAAACATTAGGATATAAAGAGCAATCAAACTAAACTAAAGAGGTTATTCAGATACCTACCTAGATTTCTATTTGGATCATTTGAATAATAAGCATCTATGCAGAATGGTTCAGTTCTGTAAAACGTTAGCTTCTTAGAATAAGGAACTGGGTGAAACCTTGGAAAAACCTCCATTTGGCTAAAAAGAAAATAAATATATGTTTGCAAGTGTATATATGTACCAAAAATATTATTGTTGCTTAATTAGAATGGTCTAGCAGAAACAGGTCTAAACACCCTCCATTTGTCTAGACCATGGATGGCCAATATCAGGACCTGGAAGCCTCCGAAAGTCACCCACGATGCAAGCATTGACAAACTATAATACTGAATTTAGAACTGATTTAAACAGAAGTAAGTTAGTAAAAATTTAAAAGTATTTGCCACAGATTTTTACTCATAATCATGTTTAAGGATTAGTTTAAATTCTTCCATACAAAATTTCGAAAAACCTACTAAAACATGCAAAGTGTCTTAAAATTAAGTCCTTTTTTAAACATTTTTACTCTAGTTTCCTTGTAAAATTTTACATTTAATTTGTTCCAATCTATTAAGTAAATCTATAATGGCACAAAATGAGAATAATTTAAAGATGACTCAAATATTTTATGATTATAGGTATTTAGCAAATTAATGTAAAGCTTCTGTTTTGTTACTTATAACTATTATTATTATTATAATAATTCAATTATCCAAGAAGCCAAACTAGTAAAGGTTACACGAGTTGGAAATAAATCTTATATTTGATTAAATGATTTTATTCAAATTTTAATTACACATTATAAGATTAGTTTTTACATGGCATCATTAATTACTTAAACATTTGAAGCAGGCTATATTGATAGCCTATATTTATGCAGTAATGCAATTGGCAACTTCTGGCATGCAAAGTAAAAAAAGTAGGTCAATATGTATGTATAATACTTACTTTGTGGAATGAGACTTAAGTTGTGAGAGTTCAGCATTGTTATTTATAATGTTGGTTAGTGTGACCTTGCTACATTGATGTTTCTATTTTAATGTTATGTTATATTAAAAGGCCCACAATTTATTCTTTTACTTCAAAAGAAAACTTTAAATCTTGCTATATTTCAGAATGAAGGTCTTAACTATATTTATACAGTGGCAGCCACACTCATACAACTGTTATGGGGCCAAAAGGCATGCAAGAAGAATCGAGACGAAAATCAATACGAATCAATACGAAGTAATATGACACAGAGGCCAGATATTTTAAAAAAAGAACTTGTGGTTTTCTTTTTAAATTTTCAGATGTCTTACACATCCATCAGTGAAAGATTAAATAGGCATAACTGCAGTTTCTTATCGATTAAATCATTTTATTAATAGGTTAAGAATTGTGATTTATTAGTTAATCATTCAATTTTGGCAGTTTATCTGAGTGAAGAGCCTTAATTTTACCTGCCAATAAAGGATAGGTCTGGTTACAGAATCTGAATGTGTGCTTTAGACCAGAAACTCAAACCCAAATTATTCAGTTGTTGGACCAAAAGACAGAAAAGGGATAGATATTTACGCATGCAGACTCCAGAAGGTAGTAACTCAATAAAATCCAGTGAGAAAGTAATAAGCTAAACAATCCAAGGACGAATTTAATACACTTCACAACTTAAAATGTATTTTACAAAGACATTCAAATATATAATACAAATTATATACTGTTGACTAGACTTCACATTTGAGAACATAATATATATTTTCAAATATAAGCCACGAGTTTGATTTTTTTTTTTTTCAAAATGTTACCCAAAATTCAAAACCTGCAGATAAGCTGATATAACACAGACACAGAAGCCAAAATTTTGGGAAAAAAGAAGGAAAAAAAAAAAGAGGAGAAAATGAAAAAAAAAAAGAAGAGGAAAATAGGTGGAAGTTAAATAACTATTAAAAATTAACGTCCTGATTTACTTAATGCAAAAACAAGTGCCTAAATATGAAACTATCTGAATAACTTTTATCAATATAAACAAATACTCAAGTTTCCTAGTAAAAAAATATTCAAAATAGATTCAAATCAGATGCTTCTTTAATGTGCCCAATTAAAAAAATAAATAAATTCACCAATACAGTAGAACTTTATTATATTAAACTTTGAGGAACCATATTGTTTGTTGTGCATGAACCTTTAAGAAAAATGCTAGAACTCAGAAAATTGTAACTTATATAAGATTTACTTAAGATTACATATTATCTTATATAAGATTTATAAAAATATTATCTTTAATGATTTTAATTGACTAAAACTAAACAACTGAACGATTGAATATTAAAATGACCAAAAATGTAGACAAATGCACACTAGTTTTGTCTTTAGTTATTGCTTACTATTTTAATACTGAATTAATTTATAATCTTCTAAACCGATTCCAGTATCAAGATAGTTTAAGGAATTTCTTTGTCCAATACAACAAAAAACATTTTCTTTTCTTGAGTGACTAGACAAGATGTTAATTTCATGCACTTTGTTTTTAAATCTAGAAACATATTTAAATCTGTTTTTATAACTGCAAAAAAGTTTTATAAAAAAAAAACGAAGAAAAAAAAACTTAGTAAATGACTAAAGAAAGAATCCTTCTACCTCATTCCTAAGGTTCACTATAAATGTATAAAATGGAGATCACCATTTATGGATAAATTAGCATTGTAAACAAAAGGAAAATCATGAGATCAAAAGTTTCATTTGTTATAAGCTGGTTTGTTAAAATAAGGATTTCAACAGTACATCAATAATTTAAAACCTGTTTCAAATAGCAAAGCTTTTAAATGCACTTCTAAACAGAACTTGAAAACTTTGTAACAGCAAAATTTATTAACTAGTTTGTAAAATTCTATTAATTTTTCTTACATTGATTTATAATTAATGTTTAAAAAATACAGTATAAGTCTAATTTTTTAAGTGGATAATTTCAATAATTTTTCATTAAAAGTAACAGACTCAGAAGTTAAAAAATGGAGGAAAAAAAAAAAAGAGGAAAATGAAGAAGGAAAAACGGAAAGTAAAGAACAATTTAAAAATATTTATTTGATTTACATAATGCAAAAACAAGTACCAAAGTATGAAATATACAAGAAGCTAAAAAATTTTTATTAATATAAACAATTACTCGAATCTCCTAATAAAAAAATATCCAAAACAGATTCAAATCCAAAGTTTCTCAAATACCTTAATTTACAAAAAAAAAAAAAAAAAAAAAAAAAAAAAACAAAAAAAAAAAATCTAATAATATGTACTCATTTTAGATATCAAATTTTTAGAAGGCATTTCTATAGACAAATTTTTAATTTTGTGACTGTAGAATTTCTTAAATAGAAGTAAAATTTATACATTAATAGTTTGTAAAGATACAATAATTATCATTACAGGGAGTGTTTCACTACCGTTTACTATATTCCACGCATTCTTTTCCAGCAACAAATGCTTAACATCCGCAGCCCAATTCACGTAATTCAGTGCGTTTAACTTCTCAATACTATACTGAGCGGTAGCCATATCTAACACCAATAAAAATATTTTTAAGTAACAAAAATTTTGAACAGCCCCCCCTTTTAAAACTGTCTAGTAAAAGCTTCAAGTCACTCTAACTGCAAACAAGTCTGCCACTTTAATGGTAAGCCCATAACCTTATTGATGACCAGCTACCTAATAGTGCTGGACATCTCTGATACAAAAGATATTTAAAGTGGAAGCTAGCATGACTTGTGCAGAATGACAAGAAATAAAAAATCAAGTATTTGAACTAAACATTTTTATTTAAGTTCTAAAATTTTTTCAAAAAAAGTTAACAAAATAAACATACTAAATTTAACAATCACCTATTACAGAAAAACATTTAACCCTAATACCATTAAAAAAAAAATACTAAGTCACACAAAAGGGATTTTCTAATCTGACACTGCTATCCTCACAGCTGACCAAAAAAGGGTACCTTGCCTCCTGCTTGTCAGCCTTATATATCCAGCAGCAGGTATATCATGCTAATTAACATAATCATGCGGCTTCCTCCCCCCACTCAGCCAATCACAAAATTACACAGATCGTAGCCGCCGAGTGAGAGTTGAAGCCACATTAGCGTCTGCCGTGCAGACGTCACGAACAAAATAACTGCGAGAGTCAGCTTCCTTAACAAAAACAATCTAACTGGCAATTAAGGTGGCTGTCAAATCGCCTGCCTCATTTGACTTAAATAAACGAACTAATAGACAAATTGCCGGGATTCACCGAAAGTTGCGGAAGGTGCCGATTCGGCTGCAACTTTTAACAATCTTATATAGCTAAACCGATCGGCGAACTCTGATGTGAAATCATCTTTCCGATATCATGACATATTAGAGTATACGAGGTATAGTGTTCCTAAAAGTCTCGTTCCGACATATAAACATAACTGTGGTATATATTCTCACACAAGTTAAAAAATTCCCACCAGATGGCGCAATGAGCAAGCATCATATTCTAATTTCTGTAAAGCCCTGTGATTGGTCCTCCTTGAGGATATAAGCTGCAAGACAGCAGTGTAACAGTCAGTCAGCCTTGGGAAGAGGAAGTTGATCCTTGGAATAGACAGTTGTTTTTTTTGGAGCAGGCAGCCAGCTACAGTCATTTACCTTATGTTTCCTACATCTCTCAAGATATGGAATTACTGAAGATGGTTTTACTACAGTGGTTCGATTTTTGTTCTTATGTTTATTTTAAGCCTGCCTTTTTTTCACTTAAGTCAGTGAAACTGTTGTTTATTTGTACTTCAATACACATATGTTGAAGCTTTTAAAAATACTTTGTGTGGACAGTTAAAGAAATAAATATTTGTTTTTTATTACAGTAGTTTAATTAGTTTTTTTTTACCAACCTCTTGCTCTTTTTACTACTGACCAACTCTTAGGTCTTACAAAATGGTAGCAGAGCGTGGTTGAGCTATTTATCTACCGTGAAAAGCTTGTTAAAATTTGTAAGCATAGAACAAATTGTTGGCCAATGTGGATTTTCTTTTCCCAAATTGAATGGTGAAAACTGGAGGTCTTGGAAATTTAATATTGAAATGTTACTCAAATATCAAGGCTTATATGGTTTTTTGGATGGATCAGAAGTAATGCCTGAAGGGGAAAAAGTTTTGGAATGTGATAAAATAGTTTGACAGGAGGAAACAAAAGGCTTCATCTATAATAGCAATGTGTATTGAAGTAGAACAACAAAATTTAATTATGGGAACTGTTGATGTTCAAGAAATGTGGAAAATTTTGAGGGATACTTTTGAACCCACTTATAGGGCCAGAATAGCTGCCCTTAGAACAGAATTTATAAATATAAGGTATCAACCATCAGAATCTATGGCCATTTATTTAGGTCGTCTAAAACAAGCTAAAGATAGATTGGTGGAAGCTGGTAAACATGTTGAAAATGATGAATATGGGTACCAAATGCTAATGCATCTTCCAGGTAAATTTTCCAATATTGTGCAACAACTGTATCAACTTGATTCTAAATTTACCTCAGAAAATATTAAGAAAACACTGCTGGCTGAAGATGATAGGTTAAAATGTGAAGGGGAATTAAATGAAGTTGGAAATAGGTTTAGTCAAAGTGTTTTAGTGGCTAAAAAGAGTAGCGGTTCAGAACAGACGTATAAGAAAAACAAAAAGAAACAAATTAAATGTTTCAAGTGTGGCAAAATGGGTTATTTTTCTAGTCAGTGTCATGAAGGTAATCTGCACATGAAATCCTTTAGTGTTAACTTTAATGAGAGACAGGAATGCCATACTAAGAAGAGTAATCAGATGGAATGGATAATTGATTCCGGAGCTTCCCACCACTTTATTTCTAGCAAACATTTAATTGAAAATTTTAAGGCATGTGATATGACTGTAGGCTGTGTAGGAGATAGTGAAGTTAAAGTCCAAGGTTATGGTGATGTAAAATTAGACTTTACTTTTCGAGGTAAAAAAGACTATGTTACTTTAAAGGATGTATATTGGGGCTCAAACTTGAAGCGTAATTTAATTTCAGGAAGCCAGATAGATAAGCATGGTTTTTGGTTAAAAATTAAGGATAGCAATTGCCAGATCATTACCCCCCAAAATGTATTAATGGCTGAAGCTTTTCTTAAGAATAATTTATATGTATGGAAAACAAATGTTTTGTTAAAAGATTCTTCTACAAAGGCTTATTCTGCAGACAAAAATGTTGATAAGTTAAACAAAGATAATATTACAATTTGGCATAAGCGTTTTGCTCACCAACATACTAATGGTTTAAAAATAATGTCTGAAAAAAGATTGGTCTATGGATTGGACAGGTTAAAGGGTAATATTAAAAACTGTGATGTTTGTATTAAGTCAAAAATGACGCGAGCCCAGTTTCCTAGAATAGAAGTTAGAAGTTCTACTGAACCTTTACAATTATTGCATATGGACCTTTGGAGTAGTACATCCGGTCCTTCTTATGGAGGTTCACTCTACCTACTTACCATAGTAGATGATTATTCGAGGTATACAAAAGTTTATCCTTTAAAAAAAAAATGAGTGTTTTTCATATTTTAAAGAGTATAAAATAGAAGTTGAAAATGCACTAAATAGAAAGATTAAAAGTGTCCGTACAGACAATGGTCTCGAGTTTTGTTCCCTAAATTTTGACAATTATTTAAGAAATTTTGGCATACGTATACAAAGGACTAATGTTTATAGTCCAGAGATGAACGGTGTAGCTGAAAGGCTTAATCGAACGATTGCTGAAGGAATATGTGCCTTGAGAATTCAGTCTGACTTACCAAAAGGACTGTGGGCAGAACTAGCTCTTACTTTCATTTATCTTAAAAACAGATTTCCGGACAAGGCGTTAGGAAATGAAATTCCTTATAATTTGTGGTTTGGCCGTAAATGTTCAATTCGCCATTTAAGGGTCATAGGATGTCAAGCATACACCTACGTGGAAGCACATAAGCGTGATAAACTGGACCCTAAAGCAAAAACTGGTATCTTAATAGGATATGCCACAAGAACTAAAGACTACAGGATATGGTATCCAAATGAAAGAAAAATCAGAGACTAAAAATGTAAAATTCAATGAGTTCGTTAGTGGATACAATAGAAGATTATCTGAACCTGAGACTGTAAATATTCCTTTAAATGACAGTGAAGACTTTGAAAATGTACAACAGGAAACTTCCTCTGCTAATGAAGAAATCCATTGTAAAGATTTGAATTGGATCAACTCAGCAAAGTGCTCAGAAGGATGTGATGACAGATAAAAGGGATGCATCTTCTACGGACGAATTGAAAAATTACCATGCTATATTGATAGAACCGAAAACTTTTAAGGAAGCTATGTCGAGTCCAAACGCTAAAGATTGGAAATTAGCCATAGCTGATGAGTTGAACATGCTTAAGGAGTGAAAAGCATTCAAAATAGTATCCCGTCCTCAAAATAAGAAGATACT
Source organism: Pardosa pseudoannulata (assembly GCA_032207245.1). NCBI lineage: Eukaryota > Metazoa > Arthropoda > Arachnida > Araneae > Lycosidae > Pardosa > Pardosa pseudoannulata. The sequence continues at coordinate 129,655,315 of CM063503.1, read as the reverse complement.
AGGATGTCGTTGGATTTTTAAATTGAAAAAAGATTTTCAAGAAGTGAAGAGGTTTCGTGCTAGGATAGTAGCACAGGGTTTTAGACAAATTCCTGGGATTGATTATATAGAAACCTATTCACCTGTCGTTAATTATACTCTCATTGTTCTTTTTATGTCTTTTTTAGGTATAGGAAGTGGTTGGGCACACCGACATGCAGATATAAAAGGTGCGTTTTTATATGGTCCTCTCAAGGAGGAACTCTACATGGAGATACCTGAAGGTCATGAGTTTTTTTCTGAAAGTAATTCAAAAGTTATGTTATTAACTAAAGCTCTTTACGGCCTTTGCTAAGCTGGCCATGAATGGTATTTAGAACTGAATAAATCTCTCTTGGAATTGGGTTTTGAAAAAATTGAAACAGGAAATTGTATTTATGTTTTAAATAGAGAGACCATTATATTAGTTTATGTAGATGATATAATTTTTTCTGAAACTCAAAAGGGTGTGGAATTAACTTTGAAATTGTTAAAATCTAAATTTGACGTAAAGGATTTAGGACCTCTAAGAAAGGCTCTGGGCATAGAATTTAAGTTTACTGGAGGTAAATGGACTATGCACCAACATACATATATTCAGAAGTTAAAAGAAGAATTTAAGGAAATTCCTTTTCGAAAGAGTTTAATTCCCTTACCCAGTGGGGCTGTTATTCAAAAAGGTTATATAGAATCTTCGATACAAGATGAGGTTCCTTACAGAAACTTGATTGGTAGTCTTTTGTTTTTAGCCACTAGAACCAGACCTGACATTTTGTATTCGGTGAACTTATTAAGTCAGTATAACAATTGTCCGACCATTACTCACTGGAAATTGCTTAATCAAGTTTTGAATTATATTTTTACTACTGAAGATTATTCGTTAAGTCTAGATTATAATGATGCATCAGATTTGTATGCATATACAGATGCATCATGGGCTTCTGACAGAGATGATAGGAAGTCATTTACAGGTTATATGATCTTTTTTAGAAATATTCCAATTACATGGAGAAGTTCTAAACAGAAGTGTATTACTTTGTCTACAATGGAGGCAGAATATATAGCAATGTCTGAAACACTTAAAGAATTGCTATGGTATCAGAACATTTTAAAAGAAGTTAATGTGTTAAATATATTTTTTAAAATGTCCGTCTTATATTGTGATTCACAGAGTGCAATATATTATACAAAAAATCCAATAGAAACCATTCACACAAAACATATTGATATAAGATATCATTTTGTTAAGGAATACTTGACTGAAAGAAGGTTTAAATTGGAAAAAGTACCTGGTAAAGAAAATATAGCAGACATGTTGACCAAAGGTTTGTCTGCTGAGAAAATTTGTTTTTATAATTCTTGTATTTTTTCACAGGTGTGAGAAAGGGGGCATTATGTGGTATATATTCTCACACAAGTTAAAAAATTCCCACCAGATGGCGGAATGAGCAAGCATCATATTCTAATTTCTGTAAAGCCCTGTGATTGGTCCTCCTTGAGGATATAAGCTGCAAGACAGCAGTGTAACAGTCAGTCAGCCTTGGGAAGAGGAAGTTGATCCTTGGAGTAGACAGTTGTTTTTTTTTGGAGCAGGCAGCCAGCTACAGTCATTTACCTTATGTTTCCTACATCTCTCAAGATACCTCCTTGGAATTACTGAAGATGGTTTTACTACAGTGGTTCGATTTTTGTTCTTATGTTTATTTTAAGCCTGCCTTTTTTTCACTTAAGTCAGTGAAACTGTTGTTTATTTGTACTTCAATACACATATGTTGAAGCTTTTAAAAATACTTTGTGTGGACAGTTCAAGAAATAAATATTTGTTTTTTATTACAGTAGTTTAATTAGTTTTTTTTACAAACCTCTTGCTCTTTTTACTACTGACCAACTCTTAGGTCTTACCGATTTTACAACTTCTAGTTACATAGCGCATGCGCAATAAAACGTCCTTTTATATAAACGCCAAACTATGGCCGAATGCATAAAGCGTTGCTATTCGGTACCGGAATTCGCGAGTTCGAATCCCACTATTGGTATGTATATTCGTAGTGATTCCAATCGGCCTTAAGCGGAAGGTGACGGTTCTCATTAGCCCTTGTATAGTGGAACAGTATACCGTAGCACTCTAACTGATATTTGAACATCATCTGTCCGATTTTGCGATATTGAGAGAGAAACATACGGTATATCAGGGAATAGCAATTTATCTACAATGCGAAATCGTTATTTCCTCCTAATTGAAGAATCCCGATAAACATTGGAAATAAATAAGAGAGACGCACGGAAATGAGGAAAACCTCGACGATTCACAAATACGGAACTTCAAGTTCAACCGCGAGAGGCTGGGTGGGGTCTGCGTCAAGATATTTTTGTGACACGTTTGTATGGAAAAGTTGTATTAACATCCGCGTCCGACCAGTGCAGGACATTCTTGTTGTGACATGTTTGTGCAGGCTCGTTTCAAACCAATTTTTCCCCAGTGATAAAGCGTGGAAAATTGTAAATTGGCTTTACAAAAAATAAATTAAATTAAATTTTAAAAATAAATAAATCTAAATATTCTAGATTGTTGAATTGCCATATTTTCCCGATCTGATTACTATTTTTAATAGGCTGCAAACACTACGTTTTGGGAAGAGAATTGGTCCCCCAGAGGATGAAAATCTCATATCAAGTGATGATAGTCTCACCAATATGCAAATTTCTTTCCAATTTAAAAAAAATTTAAAAATAGCAAAGAGATTTAAAAAAAAAAAAAAAACCCAGTATTTTCTAAAAGAATTGGAAATTCCCACAGGCGCAGTAAAATTTGCGAAAAAAAAAAAAAGATCAGAAATTGGCTGTAGAAATCAAGAAGTAGAACTCCACCAAAAAGCGGAAAATTTCTATCGCTGTACATGCTATAAACGTATTTCTTTTTGTTAGGTACAATTTTAATTTTTAATTTTTTTGTCAATTTTGAGTTTGTAGTACGAAAGAGTAGCAGTATGTCTGAAGAATGAAATTCTTCTTCTTTCATGCACTTTTACCTGTAAGTAGGAAAAATAAATATGACATATTCACTCTTTAAAGTCTAGTATTCAGAGACTTTCGGTGGGAAAAATTTGTCTTAGATTCGTAGAACTAACGTAATTACTAAACGTGCAAAAACAGCAAAAATTTGTAAAATGGCGAAATTTCTGCTAAAATGCCGTTTTTGGAGCAGCTGGGCGCAGATATCGGAAATTGGCGCAGTTTGGCGCTGCCGCAACAATCCTGAATTCAATATTTGATGCGGCAGTCCATTTTTAAGTGCACAGGCTCGGAGTAACGTTTCTTTTGCCCCCTCTTGGGTTCAGAAACAGGTTAAACAAACAGATTTCTCGACACTACACAGTGTTAGCAAACCCTAACGGTTACTCTTGCCTTTATTTCACAGCCAACGTCGCATACGTCGATTATGACGTAATCGATGGAGCGTTACATGTTACTTTTTTTCTCCCGCTCCCGGTGAAGGTATTCCTCCGCAGGAATGTATAAAAGGGGACGGTGAGATGTTTTTAGTCTCGGGAATTTGTGAGCTCTCGCTCGCGTAGAGGATGTTTTGGCTGTTTTTTTTTGTTTTTTTTCGCGGTGCTGGCTCTGCTCTGAGTGATGGTTAACATATATATCTTTTACGTTACCTATGTTTACAAATATTTTTTTTTAGTTTGAAATAAATAATTTTATTTGTCAAGTCATGAACTTGTTATTTTCACTGCTTCACTCTGCTAGTGTGAAGCAGTAATAGAATCGTTGTATTAACAACATCAAGGGTTATGGGCTCAGTATTAAGCTTTCGTTGTCTGCCCATATAGAAGAAGCAGTGTTATTTAACCACGGCCCTAGTACAAAGAGTTTTTAAGAAGGGGGTCCGTATTTGTCAAGTGAAATTTTTAAGTATTTTGAAGTTTATTCTGCCCAGATAAGATGGCGGTAGTTCAACAGGCTATCGAAAAATTAGATGCAACGAACTATGTTAGTTGGTCAAGAGACATGAAGTATCTTTTAATAGAACGTGACTGCTGGAGTATAGTAACAGAAGAAGAGAAAGTCCCTGTTATCGACGAGAATGGGATAACTGCCAAAGATGTAAAGGACTTCAATTCAAGAGCACGTGTGGCATTATCACTGATTTATTTGAACATACATCCAGAGTTCAAGTCTATAATCGAAACGTGTGATACTGCAGTTGATGCATGGAAGACACTCAAGGACCACTACCAACCAGATAACCGAGCCCGTCATATGCAACTATTCTCGGAGTTACTAGCGTGCCGCATGAAAGCCAATGAAACCATAGACCTCTTTGCAGCGAAAATTAAAAGAATTAGTGAACAGCTCAAGGACATTAACCAAGAAATTCCCGAAATATATTTATGCTTTCAGCTAATACGATATTTACCAGATGAGTTCGATATGATAGTGCAAAGTATGTTAAGGTGGAAGGATAAGTTCACCTACAAGAATATAGTACAAGAACTTATAGCCGAGGAGTCGAGAATTCAACTTCGAAATCTGGATAGATCTGACAGCTGGAGTCCCGAAATTCAATATTCCTACAGAACGACAAGATGTGAACTATGTAAAAGATTTGAACATTCAGGTAAAGGGCATCAGCAAGCTGGGAATTCCTCAACAGCCTCCCCATCTAGAACCAAATCACCTGAACGGCAACAACTTATACGGAAGCCTAGAGGTACGCGGAAGTCTAAAGGTAAAAACTGTCTATCACGTAAAACTCAAGTAACAGGTACTGTTTCTCATTTTACTCAAGCTTGTTACTCTAAAAGTAACGTAGAAAAGGGGGCTGGGTCTTTGACACAGCTGCCTCTCACCACTTCTGTAAAGACAGAAATTTATTTGTTAAGTTTAAACCTGTTAATGAAACTATGTCAATTGCAGTAAAAGGTATTGCGTATCCTATAAAAGGTAAGGGTACTGTAAATCTAAAATTTGGTCAACAAATATTAAGGCTTGATAATGTAATGTTTACTCCAAAATTAAGAAGAAATTTGCTTTCAGGTCCTCAATTAGACATAAAAGGTGTAAAATTTGAAGGTGGCGGAGGAAAAATCAAATTATTTAAGTGTAATGGAATATTATTTAATGCAATTTTAAAAGATGGTATTTATTTTGTCCACCCTTCCGTATTGGAGAAACCCCCTAAAAATGTTCATTTCGAGGTATCAGCTACTTACGCTAATGAAATGGCTAAATGGCATACACGGTTCGCTCATATCAGTCCCGAGTTGATAGAAATAACTAGCAAAAATCAATCTGTAAGGGGCCTTCCCAAAGTTAGTAAGAAAATTTTTTCCTGTGAGCCTTGCAGATTAAACAAGCAAAGGCGAGTTTCATTCAAATCCCTAAATAGAACTAGGTCTAAGCGTCCACTAGAACTACTTGTCATGGATGTATGGGGATCTATGCAGGATATTAGCAAAAGAGGAGAAAAATATTTCTTGTCTGTAATAGATGAATATTCTCGCAAAGTAGCTGTATATCCCTTACAGAATAAGTCTGATGTTTTTAAAGTGTTTAAGCAGCATATAGCTAGAGCTGAGAAGTTTTTAGGGAATAAGGTTAAATTTATAAGAACAGATAATGGATCAGAGTTTAACAATAGTAACTTTCAAGAATTTTGCAGAAGTAATGGCATAAAACACGAATTCACAAACACTTAATCGCCGGAGCAAAACGGAATATCAGAGCGCTTCAACCAGACAATTCTAAACGGAAAACGTATGGTGTTAGACGAAAGCAGCTTGGCCCGAAGCGGCCTTATACTTTGTATATACATGGAATCTTATTTGCCATAAGAACCAAAATTTGACTCCATTTGAACTGTACAGTGGTCAGAAACCCTCAGTAAGACATTTAAAACCGTTTGGTATAACTGCATTCATAGGTGTTCCAAAACAAAGTAGAACAAAGTTTGATGCAAGAGCGAAAAAGGGGGTACTAGTAGGATACGCATTTAAAACTAAGGGATACCGTTTGTGGTTGCCTAACGAAGATAAAATAATTGAAACTATTAACGTTTCATTTCAAGATAATCTCAAAGAAGATCGCAACAGTGGAGCGGTGCTGGGCTCCAAAAATAGTAAAAAGCATAACGTGTATTACTCTGACCCAGACGATTACGACTCTCGGGAGAGTTCAGAGAGTGAATACAAAGAGGAGGATCAACCTAAGTACACTATTTACCCACACTATAAACCACCGGAATCGTCATCTGAAGAGGAAAATGCGGAAACAAGTGAAGGGAGTACAGAAACGACGCCATTACGAACAGTCACTTGGATACGAAAAGCTAAGACACGACCTGATGGATCGCGTACCGATATTTACTATTATGAGCAGGACAAAAACCAGAGGTTAAGATCCCAAAACGATGTCAAAAAATACTGCCAGGAAAATGGCATAGAATTCGTACCATCTTTGTTTTGTTTTAAAGGCTCAAATAAGTATGAGGGTGTAGCAAAAAGTTCAAACCTAACTGATATCAGCTCAGAACACACCAGTATTAAGAGTGATTGATTAGCCGATGTAACGATACCTAGAACTTTTAAACAGGCAATGAAATCTCGCAACATGAACTCTGGTATCAGGCAATGGAAGACGAAATTAAGGTTATGCACGATAGAAAAGTATGGCACTTAACTAAACTGCCAGAAAATTCTAAACCGCTGGGGTGTAGATGGGTATACACTATTAAACGTAACGAAAAGGGAGAAATAGCTCGTTTTAAAGCCAGGTTAGTTGCACAAGGGTATAAACAGGTTAAAGGCGAAACTTATGACGAAACCTTTAGTCCTGTAGTCAACTTTGGCGTAATACACTTTTTCTTTTCCTTATTAGTTTCTCATAAAGGTTGGTCCCATCTCCAGTGTGATATTAAGAGTGCATATTTGTACGCTCCATTGTCTGAGAATATTTATATGTCACAACTATCAGGCTTTACTATAAAAGGAAAAGAAAACTATTATTATAAGCTAGATAAAGCCCTATACAGACTTCACCAGTGCGGACGTGTTTGGTATTTTGAGCTTAACAAAATTGTAATTGATATTGGTTTGCAAAAGTTTGAATGGTGTAACTGCGTGTATAGATTTAGGACTGAAGTTGTATTAATGGTTTATGTAGATGATATTGTTATATTTGGAAAGACTAATAAGCGTATACACGAAGTTGTACGATTATTAGAAAAACATTTTGACCTAAAGACATTGGGAAAAACGAGAAAATTATTAGGGGTTGAATTTAAAGAAAATTCTAATTTACTTTCAATTCATCAACTTAACTATATTGAAGATGTATGTAATAGATTTAAAGAATATCTTCCCCCAATTTCTTCCTTACCCATAGCTAAAGGTATAGTGTTCTCAAAGTCACAAAGCCCTAAATCACAGCAAGAAATTGACGAAAGGCATAAGTATCCATATAGGAATTTATTAGGATGTTTAGCATTTTTAGCTAATCGTACAAGACCGGATATCACTTATGCAGTTAATATCTTCAGCCAATTCCAAAGTATTCCCAGAATGTTTCATTGGTCGGGTCTGCTTTAACTTCTAGGTTATATTATTTATACCAAAAATTTAAAACTAAACTTAAAGTGTAATAGTGGTAAAATAATCGCCTATTCGGATGCAGATTTTGTTGCAAACCGAGACGATCGTACTTCAATGGGAGGACAGTTCATTTTATTAGATTCTTCCCCAATAATGTGGAGGACATTTAAACATAAATGTGTCAGCCTATCTACGATGGAAGCGGAGTTCATTTCTATGACTGAAACAGTAAAAGAAGTTTTGTGGTACAACAGAATTTTAGATGAATGTATCTCTAAAAACATATTAAATAACCACAAACTTAAATCCCTTTTATATGTAGACAATATGGCTTCAATGGACTTTATTAAATCTCCTATTGAAAATCATCGAAGCAAGCACATCGATGTCAAATTGTTTTTTGTTAGAGATCTATATTATAAGGAAGTTTTTATATTGAAATACATTAATAGTAAAAATAACTTAGCTGACCCATTTACCAAGCCTTTAACTAAAAGTGATTTAAACAAATTCAAAAGTTGTATATTTTCAACATAAAGTCTAAATTCGCGTTGCGAAATTTAATTTTGAAAAAATTTTTGCTATATTTTAGCATCAATTGTGAAATTATAACTTGAAGTGTTTATTTATTTATTTTTTTGTTATATTGAATGTATTTAAAAAAAAATTGTTAAGTTAGCACAATCATGTTTTTTTTTTGTAACTTTAAATTACAACTGCATTTACGTTGTGACATGTTACATGTATATTTGGATTCGTTTAATCAGATGCGTGAATGTTGTAAGTCATGGGCCCATGCATGTGTTGAATGAATAATTTACTTGTACTTTGTATAAAACGAATAGAATAGCTATACTGTGATTTTCATTATTTTTTTACTTGTAATAGATTGTAATTTTTGCTAATGTATAAATCTGTTATGTACACTCATGTATAAAAACTTTTCAATGTTTATAGCTTGTTTACTTGAAAGATTCAAGATTGTAAACAGGGCAGAGCTGAGTATAGTAAAATAAATGACAAGAGGGGGGGCATTGTTATCAAACCCTAACGGTTACTCTTGCCTTTATTTTACAGCCGACGTCGCATACGTCGATTATGACGTAATCGACGGAGCGTTACGTGTTACTTTTTTTCTCCCGGCGAAGGTATTCCTCCGCGGGAATGTATAAAAGGAGACTGTGAAATGTTTTTAGTCTCGGGAATTTGTGAGCTCTCGCTCGCGTAGCCGATGTTTTGGCTGATGTTTTTTTGGTGATAGTTTTTTTTTTCGCGGTGCTGGCTCTGCTCTGAGTGATGGTTAAAATATATATCTTTTACGTTACCTTTTCAATATATAAGTTTTAAAAGGTGAGAAAAGAATTTTTTTTTTCCATCAATATAAAATGAGCTTAGAATGTAAAAGTGAGAAAAGGTAAGTGTTGTAAAGGATAAATGTCCTCATTTTCTTTTGCTTAATCCTTTTCAACCCAGAATCCATTAAAACCTTACTTATTTTCTATTTCAAAATGGTCACTATGAGGACAACAAATAAAAACATGTAGTTCATTTAATATTTTAGTTAAAAAAAATGTTTATAGACTTTTACAATTCCTTGGTACTTTCCTAAGTTATTTAGGGCCATGAAAATTTTTATCGTCATTTGAATAGTAATGAGAAAATTCTTTTTAGAGATAAATTTCATGCCATAGTTCTCTTAAAAAAAAAAAAAAAGGGTTTTTTTTCAAATTAATGAATACTGGGCAATTCTCAATAAAAGTTTAAAGAGAAATGCTAAAAATTCAGAGATGCAACTTTGTTTCTAAGGAAAAAAAAACCTTAATACTGCTATACTGAGCATTTTCAAGAAATATTTTTCTAAAAAGTGAGTCAGCAGCAGAAGAAAAGCATGCTAATTAGGCAGAAAATACAAAATTAATTTCCAATATATATGAGAACACATCAAGATTATCTAAAATCGTGACCCCATGATGTTATAATTGACACAAGTATTGTAACTTTTTATTTTATTCATTCATTATTACATATATTTAAAAATTTTTAACTTAATTTTTTGTTAATTTATAAATAAACATTATGCATTTTTACCTCAATATATATTCATCATGTGGGCAAACAAATCACATGTTTAATACAACCTGCTGAGTTTTCTTGGCCAGGCAATAAAATTTAAGGATTTTCCCATGGTAGACTTTAAAATACAAACAATGAGACACTCAATGATAGAGCTGTTGCATTCATCATAATTGATAAATTTGAATATATACAAGATAATGCAGAGAATCACTTGTATTTTGGATAAAAAGTACACCAGTTTTAGATTTAAATAATTACCTTTTAAATTATAGAAACTTACTTTATTTCTGATCTCTGTGCATCCCATGATATATTAATAGGATATGGCTGGATGTCAGTGATGGAGAAATCCCTTACTTTGAAAGTAGGTGAAAGCATAGCACACTAAAATAGAAATACACAAAAATTAGTACAGTACTTAAAATAGAGCATGTGTAATATTTACATATATAAAAGAAAAACCAAAATAATCTTAAAACCTTGCAAGTCTATTAAAATTTAAAAAAAAAATTAAACTTCACCACTATTGTTAAACAAGAATTTTGCGATTAGTATTTAGTTACTAGATATCTAAAATATATTTGAAGTAATTTTGTTTAAAATCAATTTAAAATATAACATATCTACAACTTTCAATCTTCAGTCTGAAGTATTACCTGTAGTGCACAACCTCTTGCTACAGCTTCATCTTGATTTAAAGTTGTGCTAGGTTCTTTGCCGAAGACTTTTTGAACAAGTGATTTCACAGCTGGAAGTCTTGATGAGCCACCAACTATTTGGACTGATTCTATATCATTGGGCCTCAGACCTAAAGAATAAAACAATTCGAAATTTCCATAACACAGAAAAAAAATGTATGTGTAATATATCAAAATTAATACCACTAAAATAGATTTTGAAAATTCTCCTTTACTCCCTTTCATTTTTAATGCCTAATTTCACAGCCATAAAATGTCTCCAACATAAATTCTGGTTACCCATCTCCCAAAACTAGAGATAAAATTAATCTATGCTGTGTGTGCATATGTATGTATGTATGTATGTATGTATGTATGTATGTATGTATATATATATATATATATATATATATATATATATATATATATATATATATACACACACACACTATCTCAACCTTAAAAAATATTTCCTAAAAATGTTAAAATACACTATTTTAAACACTCAGAAAATAATTTTAATCATTTAAAATATAAAGATTTATCTACAAAACAATGCATTTTTTTACAAACAAAATTTCTTATAAGTATTGAAAATTAATTTCCACAAAAATTATCCATACAAGACCTTTACAAGAAACATACTTCTGGAATCTGCATTTCTCTCATTTATTTTTAAATTAGTTAAATCTTAAGTTAATTTTAGCACATCTGATCAATCATGAATGATATTAAAATTAAATTTAGTATTGCCATTTAACACAGATTCTACAAATTGATTATGCTTTTAGCAGCAACATTGAATGATTTACCATTACTTTGATATAAATCATGATTAAGTCACTTGATTAAAAAAAATCATTGATTTAAATGAGAACACTTATTTCATTTAGTCAATTTTTATGTAACTTTTTACTCCATGAAAAGAAGGTGCCACCAACAGCATTAGAATGCAAAGTAACTAACTTTATAGCATTTGAAAAGGGACATTTAGGTTTTCCTTTCAAATGCTTCATTTAGTAATGGCATTTCTAGCCAAATAAAGATTTCTTAAAGGATTCTACTTTTAAATCTGACATCACTGTTTATTGTGTTTATTTAAATACTAATACCTTAAAAACAAATTTAATAAATAATTTAATATTTGTAAAGAATGAAAATATGTGAACAGTTTAGAAAAATTAGTTAAAGACAAAAAAAAAAAAAAAAAAAAATTATTTCAGGCATTTAATACATAATTTTTCATATGTAACTAATATTGCAAACATTATAATTTAAGAAAATAAAGCTTAAAATCATAATAAATTTATCCTTAACTTATAATTTCTTTGTAATTTTTCATTTGTAAAATAATATCAGATTTATATCCAAAAATCATATTTAAAAAAAAATAATAGGATTTAGGATTTTTTTAAACCAAGATTTTTACAAGCCCTAATTAGCAGTGTTGCAGAAACAATTGAAAAACCTTTCAAAGTTCATTGAGTAAATTATATTAATTTTTGTATATATTGCATCACAGTGATACAAAGTGTTGCAAACAAACCATGTATTTTAGTGTAAAAGCTGAGAATTTTTGGGGCTTTTTAAAGACCTAAGGGGGGGGGGGGAGAGGTCAGCCTATATATGGATCCACAGATCAACTAATCTTCCAATAAACAAATTTTACATAAGCCAGAAGATATCCATAAATTGCCCCACATAGCATTTCTTGGGCATATGTTGCTTAAATTTATGAGATAGGAAAATCTCAGTAGAAACTTATTGTTACCATCAAAGTTTATCATTGGCCACATGGTCTCTGATAATAACAAAATAAAGTTAAAGTCAAAGAATTTTACTGGAACTAATTTTGGAAGAAAACAGAAAATAGGTAAAGTGCAACACATAAATATACCTACCAGTGTCAGCTAGAAGTTGGTACATAGTCTTTTCAATAGCCTCAAGAAGAACAGCAGAAAGCTTTTCAAAAAGCTCTCTAGATGAATTGAAAAAAATATGTGTTAAAAATTTTAAATTACATAATCATATTACAACTGCATAAATCGTGATTGGTCCCATCACCAAAAACAGATAACCTACAATTACAATTGTCAGAATAAAACATGCTTCTGTGAAGTGGAAAGTAAGTGTCCAGCAAATAACTCAAGAATAAAGGGAAAACACTCCTTTGTAAGAGAAACATTAAACTTTAATTTGACAAATCAGAATGCAAAATCCCTTTCAATTCTAACTGCTGAATACCCTCTAACTGTTACAGATTATCTGCAGGCATTATGAAAATTACAAAGCAATCACTCAAGTGCACATTACTGCTAAAAAATATGCATTCCACCAATTTAGCAATATTTCCCCCAAAACGTGTGTAACAAACACAAATGGCTTTAGTTTATTTTAAATTTTTATATATACTGTTATACAATCTAATCCTAAAAATTTGCACAGTGAAGTAGTTATCAATGTATGATGTATCGAGCATATTTAGTTTGTTAGAACCTATTATTGCATTTCTAGATGAGAAAAAGAATCCTATCTGCAATTTAACAATAAGATGAGATCTACCACTTATTCAATAAAATAATTTTCATATTAAATTTAATATAATTAAACATTTAAGAATTTATCATTGCAAATTAAGGACAAGGATATTTCACAACATGGAGCATTTTTAATTTTGAAAGAAAATTACATCTATTTCAAAAGGATACAACAGAACGGACATTCAATTACTTTCCACTCTTAAAAAATGATAATTGTGAATCTGATATATCTCCTGCAGTCATAAATAATAAAACAATATTTAAAAACCTTCTAAATGATTTGAAGATACTGTAGCATTAAAGCCAGCAATCACATTTTTATTAAATTTACTTAAAATGGATGAGATTAACAATGGATATTTACTCCCTAAAACAACAGAATTAGAATTAATAGAGATGCAAAATCTCCAAATGTTCCCTTAATTGGCAAAATCGATTAGTGAATTTTAGAAATGTCTAGAAAAACTTAGTAAAAGAATTTTTAAAATGCAGTATATCTTTTACTGTTGATTTTTAGAACAACATATAGTGTTCAAGCATTGTACTCTAAGATGAAATTTATTAAATTAAAATTCCATAAAAAGTTGAATTAAACCAATTTTTTTTTTTTTACATTTTACTTCTACAGCATAAAAAAAAAAAAAAATCCAGATGATACAATGAAGGAAAAATAAAAATACCTCAACAAAAAGAGGGGGGGGAGGTAGAAGAATGGGACCTGAAATTGTCAATGAATTAGAATTGCATAAATTTGAGATATCAAAAACACTAAGACAAATGATGAAAAAAAGATAATGTCTCAAAAGTATTTTTTTTCCTACCTCTTTTTGTCTTAACTTACCTTTTCATTCTTCCAGAGACATCTTTATCTTCCATGAAGCATTCTATGTTCAATGGTAATTCAAGAGAATTGGCACTCATCTGCTTTTTCAACTTTTCACACTCTTGCATCAACCTCATAACAGCTCTTTTGTTGGCCATGACATTGAGCTTGTATTTCTCCCGAAACTCTTGAACAAAGTGCTTCACAAGCACATTATCAAAGTCCCTACCACCTAATGTGCGATGCCATGTTGATCCTAAGATCTACATAGAAAAATGTGAAATTAGGAATTTTCAAAAACCAAAAACCTTCAATAAGAAATTTTATCTCTTGCTATTTCACATGACCAAAAAAAAAATCCCAAGAAAATTTTAAGGACTATGTCAAGAGGAAGACTTACATGACTTAGTCTAGAAGAGTCTTAGAGGAAGACATATGTCAAAATGATCCCATTTCAGATGAGAAAGGGTATAAGAGTAAGTAAATAACTTTAATAAAAATAACCAAAAAGAGTCTTAAGGTATGCAAGTTTTCTATACACATTTAAAAATGATTCAACTTTACTTGGAAAAAAAATTAAACTAAAGTAGATTTTCTTGAATTACCAGACACACTTAAAATAAAGACAAGCATTTAATTTCTTTTCTTAACATGACAAATATTGCTCTCTTGAGCACTGCCAGCACTTTTATCTGCATTCAATGAAAATTGCATCTCTTTGACAGTTTCAACTTTTGAATGCTGTTAATTCTCTTAGAAATTCTGACTTTCATCCTTAACTATTTCTAGTCTCTAAAATAGTAAATGACTTTACAGTACCTTTCTGCAGTGTGCAAACAAAATAGCTTACAAAGTTTGAACTTATTAACATTTGGAATCAAGTTGTCTGAGAGTTTATTTGAGAGCAGGGGTAATTGTGCCTTTAAGTTAAAAAACCCCAAAAATTTATATTATTTATAATCAAAACAAAGAACTAAAAAAAGTTAATTTCATGTAACAACATGTTACTAATATTAAATTTAATGTATTGTTAGTAAATTTCAAGTAGTGGTTTTAATTGTAAATAAATTAAAGCAGTGAGTACTTTAATTTTAACAAAATAGAAAACTTGCCAAACTTCCTTTTGACTCTCACTCTTAGATGTTAGATCTCACTCTTAGATGTTAAACAAATTAGCCTTTTTAGAATTGGATTTTTAATTCTTAAATAACAATTTTATTTACAATAGACCTATTTTCTGGTATAATAACCAGACACAGAAGTAATAATACGTCCTAACACTATGCTCATGTAAACCATTTGAAAATCAAAGCTTATATAACAAAACCTGTCTTCTCTTTTACCCTCCTCCCCCCACGATGACCAGAAATGCTGACTATAGTAGAATACTCGTTCTACAGCTGAAATTCATAACACAATCTATAATAAAAGTTTGATGTGAAGCTTTTTAATCTACTTTTAAATTTTTTTTCTGCTTTGAATTCAAATTACCATGGGGACAATTTTTAACCCAGAGGATATTATTTCCAAACCTGAAAGGATAAATGAAAAAAACCAAAATTCTGGAGTACCCCAGGAGCTCAAATCACCTTTTTAAGAGTCATAGAAAACAGAAAGGAGTGTAGTAATTCATAAATTTGTCTCCAAAAATCTAGATTGTTTATGCAAAATTTCTAGATTTTCTGGGTTTTCCTAAAACAAACACTCCTGTGACTACTACTAATTTATTGAAACAGTTAAATCGTTTACTTACTTTTAGCTTTCCTTTAGTAAATGCGCAGGCTGTAACTTGCAATGCAGAGTTACCCAAGTCAACAAATACAACATTTCGAGGTTTATCTTCAGGTAAATCTGTTCTGTAGAAACCATATGACAGGGCAACTGGAAAATTAGTAACAAACAATATTATATTTAACACATAACTTATTTAAAATATCATGGAATTCGAGAAAGAAATAATTTAAAACCACACATTTACTTTATCAGTTCAAGAAATTTATAAACAAGTACCCACCCAGACACAAACTGAAAACATATTCAAACACCACTAAGACAAACTAATTTAGGCAATATCTGAAAATTACTAGCATAACTTCGTATTCACAAGATGAGACTAAACTATTTTGTTCTTTTTAAACCATACAGGTTGAATAAAAATGCATCTTATACCATATTAATACGAATAAGGGAATTAAAACAACTAAATGAAATTATCATTCTTAAGTATACAAGAATAGTCAACAGAAGATTCAGTTTATTAATAAAACATACCTGCTGTGGATTCATTCATCAATCTTAAAACATTTAGGCCTGCAATTTCTGCAGCATCTAAAATTGCTCTTCTCTCTACATCAGTATAATAAACAGGCACCTAAAATGAAAAATATATAAGATACATTAACTAATTTTGACTTACTGTATATTTCCACATATAAGCTGAGAATTTTTGGGGCTTTTTAAAGACCTAAAGCAGGGGAGGAGCAGGCGGCTTATATACAGGTCCATGGAGCAGATGTAATACATGCGTTTTTTTAGTGACATTTTTTGCTGTTGGCGACAAAAAGTCACAAAATTAGCAAAAATAAATGAAACAGTTAAAAAAAAAAAAAAAAAAAAGATAAAGAACAAAAAGAAAATGCATAACGGCAAAAGTAAATAAGGCTTGTAAAAATTTTAAAATGAGAAAACATAAAAATTGAAAAATAAATTTAAAATGACTCATCTGTGTTATAATCACTCCAAAACAACAGCACTGATTGGCTAATCTAACAAATACAATTCTGCATAACTGGAAGTAATTGATGAATTGCCAAAACATAGCTATTTGTTTTTCCCTTTAAGCTTATACTGCTTAAATTTAAGAAAAAGTTATCTTTATAAATCGTTACCAGAATTAAAATTTGTTAGCATGTAACTTAAAATATCACTGGTCACATGGTCTAGCACCACGATTATCAAACCATGCTGCAGCAGTAATCTAGATAAGTTAGTATAAATTATGAAATTAACTAAGCTGTATGAAGTTAATTAAAATTTAAAGTGCAAGTACTTTTTCCTCACTACTTTCGAAACATGCTATATACCTGTATTTATCTCGAGGTGCAACCAATCCTCTATTTCCGTGGTATTTAAATTGGATGCTATGACAAAAAAGGTTTGAGAAGTGTTGATCAAGTGTTTTAATTTAACGCAACTTGATTAGAAAATATTTCCCCCACTGTACCTGCTTGGAAATATTTTTGGCTTCTTAGCAGCACATTTAAAAGTTCTAGAAATTGTTTTTTTTTTTTCACTTTGGCTTACATAAGGGTTTTGAACTTCAGGTAAATTTTTGAAGGAAAATTGTACCCTTGGCTTATATACAGATTGGCTAATATTTGGAAATATATAGTATACTTTGAAATCTTAAGTCAATATTGTTAGTATTACTTAATCGTTATTAGTCAATTAAAGGAAATTAAAAGCTTAAAATACAACTCAAAGAGAATGGCCTCAGAAAAAAAAAAGAGAAATACAACAAAATATTTCAAACTAAAAATTAATTTAAAATTCATCTTCCTTTAAAAACTTTTTTTGTAGAGAAATAAAAATTTTGCAATAGAAACACAAAAGCAAATATTTCCTTAATTCTAGAAAAACAGGAGCAATTAGTAAGAATTTATAAATGACAGAAAAAATTGCAAGTTCAATAGAAATATTCAAGGCCATTAATATACAATTTAATAAAGAAAATAGATAATTAGTCAAAGAAAAAGGTTTCTTATGAAAACTAATTTTGAAATCAAAGCTCAAACGAAAACATCAGTAAAGCTCTCTACTAAACAGTACTAACTTATAATTGATATGGGGGCAAGAAAAAACTTCAGGTACAAAGACATACATCGCCTAAAAAAGCATTCCTTTCAATCCTAGATATTTTACTTTCACAAGCACAAAGAACACTTGCACAAATCACTATCATAAAATATATTTATGGTTAAATAGGTTATGAAAATCCAAAATTTTAATTTGAAAGTGAATGAATATAAACATACATTACAGACTCTAAAAAGGTTATGATTATGCTATTGTCTATATCTGAAGTTAAAAAGAAAATTTAATGTGGACATAGACTAAAATATGTTATGAAAAGAAGTGAAATCATCTGTTCGAGGCATGGCTCTGTATGTCACATTACAATTGGTACTGATTCAATATATACACCGTGGCTTTTGTTGCCAAATTTGGCTATTTTTCAGGCAATGTATGATGTTGCTGGTTACTTTTGGCATTGTAGTGTGGTTGTACAATTTTGTTTGTTTTTTAGGCTTTATGGATTAGTTAGTTATTTATGGATGTTGGAACTATTTTCAATGTGGTTAAGAAGTAGTAGGAGATTTTGAGGGGATTATTCGGGGATAATTCGTGGGGTCTTTGCACTCCACTAGTAAGCATCTACTGCATCCTGTTGAGCACACGGTATGTCCTTATTTCTTCTTCTTTTTTTCTTTTTTGTTCATTAAAATACTTGTTTGTAATATGTTTTAAATGTATGAAATTTTTATTATTATATCATTAAGGGGGGGTCCAACTTAAAAAATTTTGAATTTGTTTTAAAAAACTTTTAGTTCTTTTAAATAATTTAAAAAATTTAATTATTAAATTAGTAAAAATCTGTAAAATATATGATTTTTTGGTAACATGTGTTTATTGGTTGTAATATGTATTATTATATCATTAAGGGGGGGGTAAAGGGGGTCCCCCCTTCAAAAATTTTAAATTTGTTTTAAAGAATTTTCTCATTTTTGGTTATATCATATAGTTAGTTCTTAAATAGTCTAAATCTGTAAAATATATGTTGTGTCATTATTTGCCATGTGGTGACATCCATGTTTTTTATTTATTTATTTTTTTTTTTGCGATCTTTCCCAAAACACCATTTTAGTTTGGCGACTTTCAGAAAATGAGGTTTTTTTCCAAGATTGCCAAGAAAAAAAAAAAAAAAACATGGTGGCCAGAAGCAGTGTGGATATCAAATCAGTTCCTTACAATTCTACTACTTTTTCTACCTGATGATTTTAGAATAAGAAAATTTGTTAAAGATATACTGAGTGTTTTATCTTATGTTGTTATGAACATGAACATATGTTTATAGAAAGAAAGACCCTATCTTCACATCTTTTTTTTTCCTTTTAGGTATAAATTAAAATAAGGAAAAAAGGAGGGATTAAAGAGAAGTAAAAAAATCTAGTCTGAAGAGTTAGACTTAATAGAGTTAGTTTTGTCTGCTTTAAAATAAAATTAGTGGTTGTAAACAAGGCTTCAAACTGGAACTGAACCAAAAACCACAAGTTATTTTGGCCAGAACAAAAACAAGAACTGAACTTTAAAAAAATTTATATATGTTTATTTTGGTTCAATATATCTTCAGTCATGTAACCAACATTACAAAATTGTCTAATTTAACATCAACCATATAATTATTATCATTACATGTTCATTGTTTCTCAATTTCCTGATTTGATGCTCACTAGTACTTTCCCACTTCAGTTTCACATGAAACTACTTGTAGAAGGTAGATTTAATTCAGTTGTCAAATGCAATTTTGATAACGTATGCCAATGCTCACCATTCTCTACTCACTGCTCATATTGCACAGGCTAGTTAATTATATCAATTCATATAATGTATAAATTAAAAAAAGAATAAAATCTAAATTTTTATAGAATTGAATTTTTTGGTTATGATAGAATTATATTAGTACAAATAAGAATATACATAAAATTATTATGTACTGCACAGGAAACTCCTTTTGAACAGAATAAAAACTGGAACTGACTCAATATATTTTTTAGTTGAACCGGAACAGAAACCAGAACTAAAAAAATTACAGATTGAAGCCTTGATTGTAAACATTCCACTTATTAAAAATAGAAATCTAAAAATAACATTAAAAACCTCTTAAAAGAGTGGGTTTTTTCTAATGGAAAAACAAGTGCATTAAATTTAATACTTTTGTTAATGTTACTCTATTTTTAATAATTTCTTGACAAAGCACGTTAAAAATGTTTGAAAAACATAAGTTTAATAACTGATCTTTTAAAAGCCTGTGTTTTATTGTGATTTTTCTAAAAATCCTGGGGTTTCCCCCCCCCCCAAACAATGACATTTAAGCTATTAGATTTTGTGTTATAATATTTAAACATACATTTATGTGCATTTTTAACAATCCTTCAGTTTTTTTTCTTTTCAGGATACTTTATTAGTGCTGTCACAGAAATCTTTAATAATGGTATTATAAAATAAAGTTCTATTATCTAAAAACTAAAAAAAAAATCAAACTTTTCTTTACATAATTTTTAAAGAAAATATATGGATAAAGTTTAAAAATTCTGAGTATCTCACATCAAATACTAAAAATTGAAACAATTATATTACAAGTATAATTAATGCAATTATTTTTATCAAAATTCGACTTAATAATACTAATTGCAAATCCACAGAGACATTGCATACTGTTCCTGCCCAAGGGAGCAATTTGATAAAAAAAACCTTCATCCTGAAACATTTAGTAAAATTAAATGCCTTTTATAGGCAGAAGTTTGAAAATATTTAGATTTTCTATGATGTTTTATTAAGATTATTTCATTTTCTATCTTAATGAATTGTCTATCACAGTTTTTCTAAGATTCACACAATAGATTTTTTTTAATTTTGAAAGATCAAACAAACAAAATAACTAGTAATAAGAACTTTTCTAAAGTTATATAAAAGGCAGAAAACACTTACAGATATTACACAATCTTGGACTTTGGTTCTTAGATTTGTTTCAGATATTTCTTTCAACTTGGTAAGCATCATAGCCATTACTTGCTGCACTGAGAAAACAGTCTGTTCATTTAAGTAATTAACCTACAAAATGATAATGTAGAAAATTTAGTGAATGGAGTCATCATACAGCTGATTGATCAAATTCCTCTTAGTTAGAAAGATAAAATTTTGCTCTGCACAGAATTTATCCCAAAATGCAGATATATCAATTATACAGTATAAAAATATCAATATAACATGTTACGCAGCAAGGCAAAATCAAATTCCTAAAGACACTAGACTACAGACTAATTCTACAAGATATCATCTGTGATATTTAACAGTTTCATAACTCAAGCACACAGCAAGAATAAAAACTCAAACTAAATTGCAAGTAGCACTTTCTATTACATATCACAGAAACAAAAACTTAACCTATTTTTATAATATTCAATCAATAGTTCAAATTCATAAAAATTTCCTCCCGTTTTTGAGTTAAAAATTTTTTTAAATAAATATTTTTTCAAAAAAAATTATTGCTGAATGCAGTTATATCTATTATTTTAAGCATGATCACATGAAGTAAAATAGCATCAAGCAACTCAGAAATCTAGGGATTATGTAAAAAATTATTTTGATATTCACAGGAAGAAAATAAACATGCATGTCTTTACTGACAGCATACCTTTGTCATCACCTACTACACCACATGAAGAAATTTTACCTATTTTCTAAACTTCTCCTAACCTATTTTATTTTCAAAACACAATTCATCCGATTATCAAGATCAAATTATTTCAGAGAGAATAATCTGCTTTTATGAATATCAGTCTCCAGATATCCAATTTTATTTATCTTTGTATTTAGTATACATATTTCTAAAATTTTTTTGGGCATTTCCCTATTCCCGATAAGATGCACATTTTGGTATTAAGCAATCAATAACTTCCACTAGATTGGTGTTCTTCTAATAGAACAAGAACCATAGATGAGTTGAAATGAGCCAGTATTTTAAACCAGCACATCCAATTTTGTTGACTGCTTTTCTCTCTTAAATAGGAAAGAAGCTAATGCAATGTTTACCTCTTCCTTACTATTATTATGAAATAGGTAACATTTTACTTTTATTAAATGTTAGAAAATTACATATTTACTTTACTAATATTACATTGAAGATAACATATTTATTAGATGAATTGTACAAAAATTTTCTTGGAATTACACTGATAAACATACATCAAAAAGAGAATATAAGTTAGTATATAACAATTCCATATATATCTCCATTTGAAAATATCTTCATTTGTCAAATTTTCTCAATTTAAAAGGGTAGTTTTTTTTTTTTTTTTTTTTTTGCACAGTTAATTTTATGTAGTATTTTTTTTTTTCAACACAAGCATTTCAGGAGCATAGCTCTAACACTGTTCTAACCTCTATCTCCCTTTTTTAAGGGCTCTCTCATCTATTTATTTAACTATAAATAGAACACATTTTAAAACTTGTTAATAATATTCTTACTTAATATTAACTGTTTCATGAAACTAGCATACACAAACCGGTAAATTATAGGTACAATATGATATATATTATACTGAAAAACATTATAAAGGAAAAGTCATGAGCACAAATTAATAATTCAAGCATTAGATTAAATAAGTAATAGAAAAAGCTTAAATTTAAGTAAAATAATATCAAACATTTTGAACTTATATAGCAAACAATAGATGATAATGCCGTAATTGGCTTTGCTCAATTTTACTCCTAACATTTTAAAAACTTAATTTAAATGGTGAAATGATCTTTTCATTTCATATTATTCAATATGATTTATATACGATATGATTCCATACAGCAAAATTTAAATCAGAAACTTCAAATTTTTAACAAGAACAAGAATTATAAACTCTTTATCCAATGAATATAGCAATTTACCTTAAAACCAAGTTCTTGAGATGGTAACTCACAGACATCATACGGTACATACACCAACTCATTTTGTATGTCTGCCTCACGAAACTCTCGACCAATTAATCGTTTAAAATTAAATATAGTATTCTTTAAATTTGTAATCTGTTTATTCTTGGCTGACACACCAAGATCCCTTGTCTTTTCACCAAAAGCTACATATGTCCTAAAAATGAAACAAATAATTTATAAACAATAGTACAATGCGTATTACTTCTATATACAACAGTATTATTTTCTAAATGTCTTACATTAGCTACAAAATTTTTGTGAAATGAAAAAAAATTAAAAATACTTTCTATGGCAAATTGTTAGGTATTTGACATCTAAGCCTAATAACTTAGATACAGTATAGAGAAACCATGTCTATTCAGTCACAACTACAATTCAACAATATTTTATTTTTTTAATTGCTGCAGAATAACATTATGACAATTTCAAAAGATTTATCAGTATACTTAGTACTCTCCAAGTAAAAATGAGCATGCTGAACCTAAATAACTGGTTTTATATGATCAACTTGAATGTGCCTTTATTGCCTTGATGTTTATTTACAGAATTACTTGTTGCATAAAATAGTGTTTCTCAATGGTTTGGTTTAAGCCCACTAAACCAAATCAAACCATTGAGAAACATTATATGGAACAAGTAATGCTGTATCTCATTCTCAATGAAAATTTAATCCAAACTAACATCAGAACACCACTAAAAAAGTACACAAATTAAAATTCCGAATTTTCATAGTGTGTTTTATTGTACTGGATATTCCCTTAAAAATAAAGTGGATTAAAAAAATAAATGGCTTTCAGTAAACAAAAACTTATCAATCATATCATTTGAAATAAGGCATTAAAAAGCTGAAACAAATTGTTTCATTAAAATTCGACCTGTTGAGAAATTCCATTCACGGTAAAATTAACTAATTAAACAATGTAAAAATTGTACATTAATCAGCTTTTTTTTTTCTATCTTAATAACAAAAAAAAATTTCAACTTTACATAAATGATTTTGAAAATGGTACCAAGATCAAAAGACATTTTTAAATAATCCAACATGGAATAAGCAACAATAAATTCACTTTCTTGACATCAATACAATCTGTATTCGCATAGCTGACAAAACACAGTGCAAAAATTTAAGCGCAATAAATTATTTTACAGAGAAAAAAGAATGATATTCCGTAACAGTGTGCAAGTTGAAGAGAATTTTTAGACGAATTAAAAGCATTCAAGAAATAATGGAAAATTATGCAAGATAACTGTGATCGGGTGAAAGATATTAAAAATTTGTAAAATATCCTTCAAAACTGACATCACAAATTGCTAGGTGAACATTCAATTTTATTAAAAGCGTGAACTTTTATTTATTTTTTTAACCTAAAATGGTGTTTACAATCAATATTTTGACAATGAGATTACGAAAATTAGTAGATCACAACGTGATCAAGCAAATTAGGATTAAATAATACAGCCTTTTAAATTACATGAGTATCAATTTGATATCGCACAATTTGACCATTTAATCCAAACTTAAATTTTCAAATAATCACCCATGCTTTCTTTATAAATTAACAGTAACTTACGGAGTAGCTCTTTGGCTGTATTCATTAGCAATCGTTTCTATTCCACCAGCTCTTGCTACAGCAATATAACAGTTTTCATTTCCAATATCAATACCTATAACAGACATGTTGTGTTAAAAGTTAATACTCAGATTAGCAATTCCTACGCGCACCTGCAACGATGTTTCACCAACACTGACTGTGTAACACACCTACTACTTTCACCATAAAAAGAAAGTTCACGAACATTCGTCGAGCACACCAGTAAAAATTATGTAGCCGGTTCTTTGATGACAATTAAATAATTGCCAGAATCAACCAATGACACTATTTTTTTTATTACATAATATGAACTTATACTTATTAATGGTATAAAAAATATGAAATAAATTTTTAAAATATATTTGTCATATTTATTAATTTATTTCTAGCTAGATATTTATGACTTAAAAAGTAGTTTTCTCGAGCTCTGTGGCATAGCTTCAAAGGATGTAGACGTAAATATACAAAATATTTTTTTTTTCCTAATTAAAGTACATCAGGAAAGTAAAAGGGTAAATGACAAATGTATTGCAAAAAAAGGTTTTAATTTTATATTACAATTGGTTTACTTCGAAAAGTCGTTTCATTCATTTCCAGATTCTTTTCTTACATGCCCTGTAATTAATATATCAAAAGGATAACTGTTTGTCAGGATTATGCCTCAATACTAGACTAAATAAACTTAAAAGCCTGTTTTCCCCATGTTTGGTGTGTTAACTTCTAGTCACTTAGAAATTATAGTTACCAGATAATTTTGGGTTAGCTTTAACTATATAAGGTGAGAACGGATTAATGGAGGCATTCAGTCGGCCCCACCGCTGATCACTGTCCATTGTATCACTGACCTAGGAAATGACGATCATTGCTATCTATTTGGGACCGAAGTTAAACCCTTTTATTTGACATCGCTCTCCGAGAAAAGCTGTTAATCTTGGGCAATCTTTGGAGAACTTTCCCTGATCCTGCAGTGGTTCGTAGTGGTCAACGCAGTAATTGAAATAAGCTGTGGTGCTATGCGATGGTGATATTTGTTAATTGTTAACACACATAAAAAATATTTTATTTGTAGGTTTTTGAGAAAAGGGAAAAATAGAAAGATGAACGAGCATGTCTACCGGGGCATTCAAATGACTTCATAGCTGATCGCTATTCACTATATCACTTATTTAGGAAAGAAGGTTTTGCGGTTGACATCACAACCACGTGATCGATGCATTATGCTTTTCCCACCTGCTTCCCATAGTTCCCTTTCCCATAGAAGAGTGTGAAGGTATACGCTTTAATTTCTTTTCTTAATATTTTACTTTGCACATAAATTGAAATGACTTCTTCCATTTTTGATCAACTGTTACCAATTTATGATTTTCTTTGAAAAATATTCAAAAGTATATATTAAAAATAAATGAAGAAAACGATTCATGTGGACATACACTAAAGCAGAGTATATTTGGCGCAAAGCTATTGAAGTCCAATTTTGTGAAAGAGTTTATATTGTTACAGATTAACCTTTTCACGCCGGGAATTTTTTCGACATTCATATAGATAAAGACTTAAGAGTAAGCTTTAGTGCTTTTCCCCTTTTGAGCAGTGTTTGACACTGCCACTCTTCACAACAATAAGCAAATACTGACCTTTTTACCACCGATAAAGTAGATGGTTTATTCTTCTGAAAAATTTTCCCTTACTGCAATCCTCCCTGTATTCAGACGGAGAAACTCGTAGAACGTTTTTCAATTCCCCATCAAATGTTTATTTGCAATACCATATTCAGTGAAATTAAACGAATAACAATGCATGAGATAATTCTAATATTGCGAAAGGGGAAATTGTCCTACACATACAAATATTTTGTACTGTTTATTTTGAGAGATATTAAAAAATAAAGAATTGAAAATTTCAAAAGATTGTGAAGAAATTTTAAAATACTACATTTTTGTTGTAAAAATATACAGAAAGCTGAAAGTATAATTATTAAAATATAAAAACTAATATAAAGATTTAAAATTAATTTTTATGTGCTCATTTAAGATTTTAAGTAGATAACTTGTTAATGACTTTGAGACATTTTATCTTACTTGGTAGAATTGCTAATTTGATACACTGAAAAATATGACAAAAATTTTGCATAAAAATAGTGCTTCCAGAGTAGAAATTAAAAACTTTAATATATATAAAAATATTTTATTTGATATTTTATATTTAGATATTTTTGAAGTTGTCACAATATCAACAACGTTTACGCAATCAGCATTAAAATATATAGGTATACAAGATTTAGTATATAATGAATAAAATCTAGCAATATTAAGGTAAAATATTTCGATATGAATTTCATAGATCTTTTGTATCTCTTTTTATTGAATTTAGTTCACTATTTCTCTAAAGTTCTCTATTTCTATAAAATTGTATTAACTAGTATTAGATCTTCTGTGGTGCAAAGCCTGAACAAGAAACTTTTATGCCTAGGGCACAATCCAATTTTTCTCCCACTTCCTTCGAAATTTATAACTATCTTATAGCATTATCACATTCATATAAATTTATAACCTTAAATTAGGAAACACAAGGCCGTAGGCAGGGGGAGGGATTTTGGGGACTGGTCCCCCCCCCGAAAATTTGAAAGACCATTTTGTAGAGAGACACTGTCCCACGTTTGTGTGTTATCTGCCTAGCTGTTCATGATCATGGACTGTTTCTCTCTTAAAAAAAATCGCTGAGACCATAAAAAGTCTTGCTGGGCCGCTGGCCGGAAATACAGCACTATATTCCGAAAATACAGTGCTTTCCCTTTCATCAATTGAGGTATTATTCAGAAATAAAGATGTCTTTCTCCCTTGGTTCCCCTCCGAAAATAATTTCTGGCTACGGCCCTGAGGAAACATATTTTAATATTATTCAGTTTCTTAATAATTAACAGCTGTATAACTAAATGCTGAATCAGAAAGTACAAAAACAAATAAATAAAACATGATTATTGATTTGAAGACAAAGGTATGCAAATTATCAATAAAATTATCGTTTATCTCCCTTTCCTCTAAATTGCATAAATGAATGTAAAAAGAAAAATATTAAGTAAAATTATCGAATAGGCACCCTGAGCACATGTGCTAGGCACGAAAATTTATGCAGTATAAATACTAGGAAAATTTTATTAATACTTTATTTAAAAGGCCAGCTATAATATATGAATTTGATAAAATAAAAATAAACTGTAATATTTGAATTAAATTGTAATTTATTCACCTTCCAAACTGGATTGTGTGCGAGGCACGAAAGTTTTTTAGTCAGGTCCTGAATGTAATCACTAACTTTCATAGCCATAAAAAAGAAAAAAGATATCTTAAAGATTAAAAAAAGAAAAAGATATCTCCATGCTTATTTTGTACATGTCATTTATTATACAACAAAATTTTAGTTACTGTTCAAATATTTTTTCCTTTAAATTAGCATTGAACAATTCTACACTCCATAGCCAAAACATTATAACCACCCCTACATTTTGCAATGAACTCGCCTGGATGACGTGGAAGTGCTGCTGGAGAGTCGGAAGAATCATTCTATCACTTACTTCTGTGTATCTAAGCAATTTTGATAAAGGGCAGATTGTAATGGCTCGGAAACTGGTTGGACATATTATCTGACATTTCAAAAAGTTCTTAACTCTGCTCAATTTATATTTCGAGTCAAAGCACATGCAAAATTTATGATAGGGAAAAAACGACAATTTTTATAGCTAAATGAAAATCCGGAGAGAAACTGATCCCGTATGACTGGAGTACTTTAAAAATGGCTATGATACTGATTTTTGGTCACTTTCATACTTTTCCCAGTTATAATAGTGCTTATTTATCACATTACAAACGGTGTGTTTAGAAGTAAGAATTTAAATTTTTCAAACATTATTTTTAACAAAAATAGTAGAAAGACAAGTAGACCAACAAATATGGGATATGCTGGAGAGTTATATGGTATTTGAGGGAGTGGTGCGCAGGAATGGGGTGAAAAATGAACCCATGCAAGAATTATGCAGCTATTTCTATATCTCAATAGCCTGAATGGCGTAAAAGAAACTTCCGTATTCTCATTTCTATATATTTGCATTGGGTGACCGTAGAGTTAGCTGTAAAAAGGGATTTATCACTTTGTGTATCCACCTAGAAAACAAACAGTTCATAGAGTTCGTGGTCCAGGTGGATTATGTTCGCAAAACTAAATATATGGCCCTTGATCGACCATACAGTTCATTCGGATTCTACTGTATAAGAGATAAATGTCATAAGCGTTACTTTTATATTAAATGGCGTGCACAATATACATGTTAGATATTCCTCGATCTTCCTAGCATAAATTAGAAGAGTAAATTGTTCTATGTTTTTAGATATGTTTAACAATTAGGTAAAATAAATTAAAAAAAAAAGATTTGTGTTTAATACATTATAAGTAGATTAGTAAAACTGCGACAAACCAACTACTTACATGGAAGTTTAGTAGGCATGACAAGTATTTCGTAAATGAAATAAAATTTCATATTTTAAAACGGGAAATGCTTTAACATCTTATTAAAGTTTTACATCGGTCTATATCGAAATAATATATCACGAAAATATGACTATATTACACATATAATAGAAAAAACTATATTTATTCGTCAATGACTTGAATTAAACTGTATTGTGTAGAATTTACCGATCAATATACGAAAAAGTATCATTTTTATAAAAATAATATAAGCTTAACACTGGTCCAATGTAATGTAATGAATTATAATAATTGTGTACGGCTATATTATACACATAATAGAAACAACAACGATGTTTATTCGCCCATGACTTAAACTGCTCTGTGAAGAATTTACAGATTAATTTACGAAAAAAACCTTTGATTAAAAGTAATATACAAAATTCTGCTTAGGCACATTTGCAAGTGATTAAAATCAAATTGAGAGCGTGTTAATGATCAGTAGTAAGCAATGGTGTAAACACGGGATTTTCTATACTCTCGATACCAAACGGTGAATATCACTACTGTTTGGGATTCTTAGCTATTTAGCTTCGAGAATCGCCGTTAGGATTTCTTCACATTCCGCAGCACGAACTGAAAAATCAGCTGTAGTGTTATATGATATTTGATTACACAGTTTTATTATGTTTTCAATATTGTATTTATTTATAAGCTTTAGAGGGAAGGAAAAAATATAGAGAGATGATCTAATAAAATGATAATATTAAGTAATTTGAATTACTTAATATTATACATTCTGTCATACATATATTTCTAATTTATAAGGTAGGTTCAATAAATTAGCAGAGCAGTGAATACACAAGCTACATTTTATTCTACACAGCACAGTTACAGTTACATACTGAACAGTTATCGATATGAAAGGGAAGCACAGGTATCGATATATGACATCTCCATTTAAAAAAAAATAAATAAAAGAATTTAAAGATATGAACTTTTAAACAATATCAAAGAAAAACATTTACATTTAAGAAGTTACAAAGTCTCTAAGATACGTAGGTTTTCGGACAAGTCTACCAGTTCTTGTAAACATAAGATTTTGTACATGATCTGAATTAGAGGATATTTTTCTGGGAGATAAACTACCAGGAATATCCCTTACCTTTGGCTCTTCTCTTTCCTTTTCCACAATATTTTGTCTGGAATCATTTTCAGTTACCTTCAGGTTTTCCCCATTTTGTACCAAATGAGATTTTCTTATCTGAAACTTCATATTTCTAGGACCTTTTAGTATTGCTTTGCGATTTCTTTCAATTGTGTTTCCATCAGATTTTAGAATTTTATAAGATCGTGGTCTGTTAGCATTTGAAACAATTTTCCCGCTTTCCCAGGGTCCTGATCCAGATTTGAAAAGAAAAACATTATCTCCTTCGTCTAAGGGTTTGAGCTCTTTTGAACTCTTGTCAAAATAATATTTTTGCATTTCCTGTCTTTCCAAGAGCTTACTTCTTACGTCTAAATTTTTGTTTACTTGTTCAAAAGATTCCCTTATTGGCAATAATCCATTTATTTTTCTTCCAAATAATATTTCTGAAGGGGATGGTAAACTGTTGGAAATTGGAGTATTTCGGTATTCAAGTAGAACTAAATATTGATCTTTACTATCAGATTCTGCTTTTAGCAACAGCTTCTTTACTGTTTGAATATATCGCTCTACCATACCATTTAATTGTGCAAATTCAGGGCTAGATGTTTTATGTTTAAAATTCCATTCATTAACAAATTTCTTAAACTCTTTGCTACTGTACTGAGGACCATTGTCTGAATACAAGAGTTTTGGTATACTATATCTAGCAAACATAGATTTTAATAATTTGATAGTACTAATGCTTGTAATCTCCTGTAAGTGTCCAATTTCAACAAACTTGCTAAAATAATCAATTACAATCAAATAATTCTTCCCATTTAGATGAAATAAATCTGTACCTAATGTTTCCCATGCTCTGCATGGTACTTCCTTTGGCATTAACGGGTCCTTGGTATTGTGTTTTTGATACTTCAAACATATAGAACAATTTAAAATTAAATCTTCAATATCTTTACTCATTCCAAGCCAGAAAAGAATTTCCCTTGCACGACTTTTGCACTTGTCAATTCCCATATGATTATAATGTATTCTTTCTAACATTAACTTACGTAGACTTTTAGGAACTACTACACATGAATTTTTAAAAATTAAACCATTCAATTCTCTAAGTTCTCCTCTAAAATGAAAATAAGCTTTTGCTTTTTCTGGTACTTTTGATTTATTGTTAGGCCACCCATTTTTAATTAATTTTAAAACAATCTGTAATTCTTCATCCTCCTTGGTTGCATCTAAAAATATCTTTTCTTTTTCAGGCGACATAACCACTTCTGCATTTATCATGCATACATGAGCTTCTATTTCTTCTTCAAATGCATCATTTTTTTCTTCTATGAATGATCTAGATCAGGGCTGTCCAACTGGCGGGCCGCATCCGGCCTGACAAAACATATTGTGTGGCCCGCCAACTACTTATTCAGTATATTTCTTTTCGAAATTTTATGATATCAAGAAGCATCCGAGACTTCCTTTCTTGATCAAGCCGAGGTCCCCGAAGTTTTCTCTTGATCGCTTTTTCACTCCTTTCATTTTATTGGGAGAAAAAGGTACAGGACATCCACAGGTCAAGGTCAAGCAGTCCTACCCTGCACACTGGTGTTCAAACAAATTCCTAGAAATAGAAATGCCTCGCTTTGGCAATACCAGGCGAGGGTAAAATGCGGGGGAGACAAGGGGGGGAAGAGAGAAACATTTCAGATAAGCAAAACCTGCTCGAAATTGGTTAAAAATAAAGACCACCTTCACTGCCGCCGCGGCCTTTGTTGATTTCGAAAAAGAAATTGAGAGCTTGCGTTCGTCAATTCTCCGATAAACTCACAGATTTTGGATATGAAGTAAACCTCTTTTGTACCGTAGCTATATTTTTGGGGAACGCTTGAAAACTAATTTTATTGTTGATTGTGAATATTTCATCTTCCAACGATGAGTAAGAAACGGAAGATAGACAGTGAGAATCGAGTGTTCTAGGACCGCTTGGTAATCCAGTATTTCATCACGAATAGAAAGGACAAACTCCAGTGCTTGATTTGTATGCAAGTTGTGTCTGTGTGCAAAGAATATAATGTCAAAAGGCATTACGCGGGTCTTCACGAAGGGAGCTACAGTAAATATCAAGGAGAAGCAAAATCTCTGATAGTTTCAGAACTGAAATCAAAACTGCAAAAACAAACTGGGATGTTTACTCAAGTAAAATCTGATCAGTACAATGCTTTGCATGCTTCGTATGTAATTTAATTCGAGCTTGCTAAAGTGAAAATCCGTACACTGATGGCGTCGTTGTTAAAAATGTGCTGTAGAAATGGCAAAAGTATTTGGGGATAGTAAAATGGCTAAGCATTTTGATTCAGTTCCAGCTTCTAATAAGACCGTCCAACGAAGAGTTGCCGAAATGGGTGACCAAATACAACAGAAATTGTCCTGCGGTATTGAAAAATGCTGCTATTTCTCCTTGTGTATCGACGAGAGTACCGATCAGTCGGACGTTAGTGAACTCTTGATTTTCATTCGCACTGCTAAAGAAAACTGTTAGATCAAATAGGAGCTCCTTATCATGTGTTTTCTTCACTCCACAACAAAGGGTAGGGGCATATTTGAAACAGTGATGAAAGTTGTCAACAGTGTCGGAGGTTTTTAAAAGTGTTCCATCCTAGCTACAGACGGTTCAAAGGCAATGATAGGACCAAATATAGGATTGATTGGATGTTTGAGAGAAAATGGAATGAAATGCCCTGCCCTTCATTGCATCATTCACCAGCATGCTTTATGCGGGAAATCGGTGAAGCAAACTGAAAAACACAAAAAAGTTTTGAAAATCCTAAACATGATCAGAGGTGGCAACATGGCTCTTATGCATAGGCAGTTTCGTAACTTTTTGGAGGAAATTGAAACAGAATACGGAAACCTGGTTATGTACAATCAAGTTAGGTAGCTTAGTGTCAAAAACTGCCTCAACAGATTTTTCCAGTTGAGAAAAGAAATCCCTCTTTGCCTTCACCAGTTTTCTCCATCAGAAAACCTTGAACAAGAACTTTTAAGCACGGATTTTTCACGTCACCTGACATTTCTAACTGATATTACTGGCACCTCAACGATGTGAACTTAAAAAACTACAAGGAAGAGGCCAACTGGTGTCTGACCTAATGGCACACATCAATAGGTTTAGAAACAAGCTTTTTCATGAAACTTTGGGGAAAATAACTTATCTCACTTCGACAGCTGCAGTCGTTTGGCGTCAAAGTGTGAGGAAGTGCTGGATTTTTCTGAATTTTGCCCTGAGTTGCAAACTATTATTGATGCATTCAACGCGAGATTTTCAGATTTTGAGAGCATCAAGAATGACATAACTCTGTGTAGTAACCCAGTCACAGGAAGCATTGAAGAACAACTGGCCAGTCTACAATTAGAGCTCTGTGATCTCCAAGGTGACCCATTCTTTCAAACAAGAACCGAAAAGGGGCTCGAGTTCTTCAAGTTGCATCCAACTGAACGGTTTCCAAATCTTCGTGACTTACGACTGAAAGGTAACTTCCATGTTTGGGAGCACATATTTATGCGAAAGTGCCTTTTCAGTGATGAAATTTATCATGAATCGTCACAGGAGATCTCTCTCCGACAGTTCATTGTTTCTGCTGGCAAAGACAAACATCGATATCTTGCCCTTGTAAAGAAGACTGATCGTCCTCAGTGTTCCCATTAAAATGTAAACAAATTATTTTATAATCCTTCTGTTTCATTGTTTTATAATTAATAATTCAACTATTAATTGGTATTGTATAATAGGTAAGATGTTATTGTTCAAACTGCGGCCCGCCAGGTGATCAGTGACCGGAATTGTGGCCCGAGGGCTCTTTGCAGTTGGATCTAGATAGTACATCAGCTATTGCAAGTTCTTTTCCAGGTTTGAATTTAATAGTAAAATCATACGGTTGTAGGCGAATTCTCATCCTCTGGAGACGTAGAGGACATTTATTCAATGGTTTCTTAAAAATAGCTTCCAATGGTTTATGATCACTTCCAACAATAAAATTATTTCCAAAGACATAATGATTGAATTTTTCACATCCAAATACTATCGCAAGTGTTTCTTTTTCAATTTGTGCTTAATTTTTCTGAGTTTCTGTTAATGATCTAGATGCATAAGATACTGGTAAATTATTTTGTAAAAGAACAGCTCCTAATCCAGATTGTGAAGCATCTACAGACAGCGTTATAGGACTCTTACAATCAAAATATTGTAATACCGGTTTGTCAACTAATACTTTCTTTAAATTATTAAAAGATTCTTCGTGTTCATGATTCCACTGCCACAACACATTTTTTTCTAAGTAGATCTCTTAATACAGCTGTTTTTTCCGAAACATTTGGAATGAATCGAGACACATACGTAATCATCCCTAAAAAAGTTTCTAATTCTTTAACATTCATTGGCGTCTTCATATTCAAAATTGTTTGTATTTTCCCTCATCAGGTTTAAGCCCTTCTTTGGAAAATGTATGACCCATGTATTTTACTTCTTCTATTCCAAATTTACATTTGTTATAATTGAACTTAACGTTTTTCTCTCGAGCTTTATCTAAAACTTGTTTTAGTCTTCTATTATGAGTTTCTTTATTTTCACCCCAAATCAATATATCATCTATATAAATTTCAACCCCTTCAATTTCATCAAAAATCTCAGTAAAATATTTATGGAAAACTTCAGGAGCTGAATTTATTCCATACGGCATTTTTAAGAAGCAATATCTACCAAATGGTGTATTAAAAGTAGTAAGATCTGAACTAGAATCAGACAATTTTATTTGCCAAAATGCTCTATTTGCATCAATTATGCTAAAAACTTTTGCACCTGACATTTTAGAAGTAATTTCTTCAAATGTTTTAATATGAAAATGTTCTCTTAAAATATTTTCATTTAAACGCTCAGGATCTAAACAAATTCTGAGAGTACCGTCCGGTTTTCTCACTATAACTAGAGAATTGACAAAATCTGTAGGGTGATTAACTTTTTTAATAACACCATCATGTTCCATACGCAACAATTCTTGCTTCAGAGAATTCATAAGACTCAATGGAACTCTTATACAGGGTTCTATAGTTCCAACTGATCCCTCTTTAAGTTTAATTTCATATTCATAATAAGCAATTTGACCAAAACCCAGAAATAATTCATTATATTTTTGCTTAACCCATTTATAATTATCTATTGTTTCTACAGCATCAATTCTTCTAATTAGACCTAACTGTTGAATTGTTTTTAAACCCAAAATGGCTGGAACATTATCTTCACATTTTACAATTTGGAATTCTATTTCACTTTTCAATCCACTTCGTGTTTCACATTTTAAAATACATTTACCATCAATTTTTGAACCACTGTAATTACTTAAAATAGCCTGTGTATTTCTTATTGAATCTTCTCTTAGATTTAGTTGTTTAAATTTCCTATATGGCAATACATTACATTGTGCTTCCGTGTCCAATTTAACATACAGATATTTTGAAATATTCACTTTAAGTTTCTCTGTCCAGTCATTAGAATTTATATTCAATTTAATTTCACCTAAAATATATTCTTCATTGGAATCTGGCTATATGTTACTGACCGGTACCGGTTCATTAGAAATATAATTAATTCTTTTTCTAAAACACATTTTAGCAAAATGATTTCGTTTTTTACAATATAGACAAATTTTGTTAAAAGCAGGACAGTTAAAAAGTGCATGAGATGTGCCACATTTTCTCCAATTTTTATTAAACTTACGTGGATCTTCCAGTTGTTTTGATTTCGTTTTCATCTCATTTTTCTTGTTCTTGTTTGGTAATGCTCTTTCATACGTTTTAAAGTTCTTTTTCATCTTTACTGAATCCACATCATTCATTGTTTTCAATTGCATTTCTGCCAATTCCGATGCTTTACATATTTTAACACATTTATCCAGAGTTAGTTGACCTTCTCTTAATAATCTATCTTTCAGATTTTTATCACCAATACCACTTATTATTCTGTCTTTTATTAAGCTGTCTTTCAACGTACCAAATCCTCAGTTAAGACTTAGCTTCTTTAGCAGAGTAAGAAATTCATCGAAATTTTCTCCAGGTTGTTGAGTTTTTGAGAAGAAAATATGACGATCAACACTTTCGTTACTCTGGGGTAAACAATAATTTTCAAACTCTTCAATTACTTTTACATACTTTCTTTTATCTTCATCCTTGAACTCGAACGTATTGTATTTCTCCACGGTATCTTCTCCTATCACATGCAATAATATTGCTATTTTTGTTTCCTCTGGTTTGGAAACAGCACCGGATGTAATCATATATATTTCAAAGGACTGTTTGAATTTCTTCCAGTTTGCAGCCAAATTACCTTCGAAGGAAAGACTATTTGGGGGTTTTAATCCATCCATGGTGAAATCGAAAGTGAAAACGTTCTTTTTGATTCAAATCGAAACAAACTTATTTTTACAATTTTCAAACAGCAAACCAATATGATATTATACAAATACTACCGGATGCGCCATGTCATACATATATTTCTAATTTATAAGGTAGGTTCAATAAATTAGCAGAGCAGTGAATAAACAAGCTACATTTTATTCTACACAACACAATTACGGTTACATACTGAACAGTTATCGATATGAAAGGGAAGCACAGGTATCGATATATGATACATTCTGTTAGAAATATATGAAAAAATTAACTAATAAACCTGTATCTCAGATAATGTTCTGCTTCATTTCAAATAGTATTTCTAGCTGTAATGAAAATAAATGGATATTTCAAATAAAACTCAGTATGCAATGATTCATGATATATGAGAATCTCAGATATGTGTTGACTATTTTGAGTAGAATTTGAAACTGTTGATAAAAACATTTACAACTTCAAGTATAACATTGTAGAAAGCATAATACTTCCTATTTACGATCAAAATAATGAAAATACATATTTTTAAACTTTTTTATAACATTGGAAAAGAAGTGTTTATGATTGTTTACTCTATTTATATAAATCCTTATCTGTAAAAAGCTAACATTTATTCTTTTGATTTTTGTTGTCTTTATTCCTTTGAAGTTGTTGTTAACTGATATGATTTTTCCGTTTTTTCTTTTTTCTTATTTTTCTCCATTGGAAAAGATTAACTCTAGTGCTCAAAACCAAACCAAAATTTCTTTTCCCGCCATTATTTAAGAAAGGTCCAATAAATAGTTCATCCATTGAAAGTAATATTTAAGCAAACCAAATTATTTATTATACTTCTAGATTTAAGACAAAATGACATAATTTGCACCTCATTAAATTTTTATTTTGCTCCTCTTCAGTTTAATGCCAAAATTTTGACATTAAGGTAGTATATAAACTTGAAACTTGTAAATTTTTACTTGTTAAATATGAAGTTCCTTATGTTACTTATAAATTGATGAATACTGTTATGATGTCGTGATCATAAAATAATTGTTCCAACATCGAAGTTCGTCGCAATCTTAAATCCGAAATCAGAAGTAATTTTAAACTTGAGCGGTTACATTAAATGAATGAGAAATTTCATCTTACTAGATGACTAAATCAATTCAACGATGTTGACACATACAGACACTCCTTTATTTAAAGAAAAACACTTAAGAAATAGATTCGGGATCGATACAACCGAAAACACCAGCCATTCCTGTTCCACGCTCACTGCGCCATCTGTCTTCTGCACCTCAGTACCCCCTTCCCAGTGATAACGATGAGAGATTCTAAATAAAACTGAAATGAAAACATTAAAAAAAATTATTAGTGGACGTAGTCTTTTAAGTGCTCTGGGAAACGAACAGTTCGTCCAGCACGAGTGCTAAGTCGGTGAATCACACTAGAGGGGTCGTCGTAGGTTGTAGGCACAGGTTCATAAGGTTCACAGTTCACGAAGTATGCTGGTTTTAATCGGTCCAGTGAAATTGTAACAGTCTTTCCACGTATTCGAAGTTTAAAAAACTTGTCTGCTTTTTCCATAACCGGAAAAGGTCCGTCGTATGGTGGTTGTAGGCTTTTTCGCAGTCCGTCCTTTCGGGCAAACACATGGGTGCAACTCTTAAAATCTTGCGAAACGAATGTTTTTACAGCCTGATGCGACTTAGTTGGCGTAGGCTGAAATTCTGTGAAAATTTTCTCGTAGGCTTTGTATGACTTGTTCAGGGTTTTTTTTTATTGAATTTCCGTGATCGAAAAAGTCTCCTGGCAGTTTTAAAGTTGTGCCCAAAACCATTTCAGCTGGAGATCGGTTTTAAAAGCAGCTCGGAATCCGAGAAGTATTAGAGGTAGGACTTCAGTCTAACGTTCAGTTCGCTTTGCTTTCAGCACGCTTCGCTTTGCTTCAGCAGCGGTCTATGCCAGTTCTCAATTACGCCATTGCTTTGGGGATGATATGGTGACGATCTGAATTTTTCAGCTCCTAAGAGTGTAGTTAACTCGGCTTCGAACTGTCTGCTTGGTCCGTAGTTATCCACTCGGCAAGGAGAGTACGAGCGACGGTTGTGCTGTTATCTCGTTCAGCGGATACACTTCTGCCATCGAGTTACTCTGTCAATTACTGTTAGGCAGTAATTTTTACCATTAGATTCAGGAAAAGGCCATATTATATACAAATGAATGTGTGCAAATCTATCAGTTGGCAGATCAAAATTTCCTAACTCAGTTCGCATATGTTTGTGAATTTTCGAGCGTTGGCAATCAACGCATTCGCGCGTCCATTTTTGACAATCTTTCGCCATCAACAGCTATACAAAACGTTTTCGAACAAGGTTTAGGGTTCTTTTTATACCAGGATGAGCAAGTTGGTGTATATTTAGCACATCTTGTTTACGAAAGTCTGGAGTTAAATGTGGTCGCGCTTTACCAGTGGAAATGTCGCAATAAATTTTGTTTGCTTCGTCATCTATCGTAATTAATTTTAGGTCTAAACTGGAATTTTCACTCTTAAGTAAGTTTTGTAACTCGGGACAGCGTAATTGATTTTGGCTTAACTTTTTGTAATCTATCACATTAGGCACAAAAATTTCACTTATTCGTGATAAAGCGTCCGCAGCGTCGTTTTGGATTCCATTAAGGAAAGGTATGTCCGTGGTAAATTCGGATAAAAACGATAACCATCTAACCTGCCTGTTAGTATAATTATCGGTTAGTCTTTTGAAAGCGTGAACAATTGTTTGTGATCTGTGAATGTGGTACATTCGTGTGCTTCCAAGAAATGCCTAAAATGCTTCATAAACTGCTAAGAGCTCACAATCCAAACTCGAATATTTCGATTGAGTTGTGTTCAATCTTTTGGATAAAAAAATGCGAGGGGCTTAAGGCCTTCAGTTTTTAAGCTTAAAGTGGCACCTACAGCGCATCGGAATGTAGTGCTAGTTGACCATTTTCACCTCGCTTAAAGCTAGTTTTGCAGCCTCGAAACTGTTATTTAAAGATTTGGACCAGTCGATTGGAGTTGAATTGGATTTCTTTTTTTCCGCGTAGTAAATCAGTCAATGGAGCGAGAAGCGTTGCTGCGTTTTTAATAAATCTATGAAAATAATTTAGTAAGCCTAAGAATTTTCTGAGTTGCTCTAGAGTCTGTGGTTTCGGGTATAAGAGGGATAAAATTAAACAGCTATGTGCAACCCGTTGGATGGAAAGATACGACTCAATAACCACTGTGGTGGAACTTTCGAGCCTATCGTTGAAACTTTAAAAAAAATATCAGAATGGAAGGATAAGGAATCAGTTAAATCTTTACTATGCACAGTATCTATAATTGCCAGTTCGTAATATCTCTTTTGTGCATTTACAAAGTTTTCACCATAACAATTCATCTTTGTAGATACAAACAAGCATAGATTAGATGGAGGCAGTGTGTCTTGCAGAAGATGTTATTAATATTAATGAACTAAAATTAATGCGTAAAAATGCCACTGAAACATTCAGCACTCCTTCTCTTATTATTGGATATTCTTATTCCTCCATACAAATCCCTAGAATAAAGACAGAAAAATCGCTCTAGTTTTCCCTCATCGACACCCGAAACATATTTCAGAGTTAGTGTATTTATTCCGTTTATAGAAATTTTTATAACACAATTAGATATCACATCGTGATATCTCGAAAGGATTTCAGTGCCTTCTTCCTGCCGATCCTTTCATTTGTCAACCTTCAAACATAAAGGTTTTGGAAGCATTAGTGGAATTTTAAACTCAAGATTTGGATGCCTGTAAAGAAAGCCTTAAGTCGGAACTAAAACTCTGGTATAAAAGATTAAAAAGAATTAGTGAAGACAAAGATGCTCTTGGAATGTGTAATACAGATGTAACACCAAACATTTTCATACTCCTAGAAATATTGGTCTTTTTACCTGTTTCAACAAGTGCAAACGAATGATTCTTTTCGACTTTACTTCGTTAAAAGACTTATTTAAGCAATTCAACAGATAATAATAAAATCAATGGATTGGCGCTCTTAAGCATTCATAGACAATTTACCCCAGCTGTAGAAGACATTTTAAACTAACTTGCAAAAAAAAAAACCCTTCGTTTGGATATTACTGTATAAATCAATAAATTTTTAGCGTGTTTGTATACTGGTTTAATTCCCTATCTGTTAAGTTATTTTTTCTTATTTTTTTTGGTCAAATTCATTGGTTTTCTATAGAATGTTCACATTTATACGGTTATTATTTAGGTAGATGTTACATTATGAATAGTTTTTTCTGGCTTGATTAATTCCTATTTTTTAATAAAAATAAAATATTTTACCTCTTATTATAAAAAAGTTATGTTCTTAAACTTAAAAAATCAAATCCAAATTTAACTAAACAATGTTGTCTAAATAAAAAGTCCAAACTGTCTAGCTGTCTAAATTAGGGAAATGATAGTGCTTTATTACATACTCGAATTTCTTTTAGTAGTTTCAGAAAATTATGAAAAAATTCTGCATACGCCACTGGATACTGAAGGAAACATGTGAGTTAAAGTATCCGGTTCAAATGGCAAGTAGTAATAAAAGCTAAAGAAATTGAGAAAAGAGAAAGTGCCCGCCGAATAAGAATCCGCCTTTGGAGGAAGAAAAAAGAGAGAACAAAGGACTTTCCGTTCCATTTGGGATGTCACTGAAAGACGCCGTTGAATTATATCTGCCCTTCGAACTCTAAAGCTTGGTTTTTAAAGGCAATGGCTCAAGAGATGAAAATTTTAAGAGCAGTTTCACGTGGTTTATGAGTAGAAAAAAAATTTCAGTTCGAAATCGAACAACAGTAGGGCAAATGCTACCGAAAAAGAAATCTGAAGAATTGTACAAATATACAAAATATTACTTATTGATAAAAATTTTGCCGATAGCGATGTTTTTAATGTGCCACTACAATTTGACAGCACTCAGAATACTGG
Source organism: Pardosa pseudoannulata (assembly GCA_032207245.1). Taxonomy (NCBI): domain Eukaryota; kingdom Metazoa; phylum Arthropoda; class Arachnida; order Araneae; family Lycosidae; genus Pardosa; species Pardosa pseudoannulata. The sequence goes on along the minus strand of CM063503.1, from coordinate 129,614,224 downwards.
TGTCGATGCAGTAAGGAAAGAACACTATTCTGATAAGAAGACGAAAAAACGGTGGTTTTTGTGGAAGAGGGTGGAAAACTGCTATCCATGTACCATAGTTATATTGAAACGAAAAACGAAACATTTCTCAAAGGATTAGAAGTTGAGTGCAAGCCAAAAGTGTGATGAATGGGGAAACTATGATTTTACATCTAAACAGTATAGACGTAGAAGAGACAATATTTTAAAGCCATGTGCTGCTCTGTAAGTATGGATTTAATAACTGCTCATATTCAAGAAAGCATAAAAGACGCCTGCAAAAATCCGGTGCTAGTCTTGGCGATTTGACTAAAATCTTGAAGCCTTTAGGTTCAAGGATAAACAGGTCGTTTAGAATCAAAATTAAACTACTGGGAAAAGTGATTGGCCCAAGGCATTTCTTTATATATATACAATGTGGACATTTAAGCCGAGCTTATCATGTTGAAGTATGCCAGTAGATTACTGATGTCTATAAAGAGGACTCATAAACTAGAAAAATCTCACTCCAGAAACGTAAACTTAAGACTCCAGTCATGACTCCAAAAATGAAAATTTTCCTTATGATAACACTGGGCTATTTCAATTTCGGCGAATATCGCAATTATTTAATTCAGATGAGTCTGCATTTGAAGGATTTTGATTTAATGTAAATTTTGTGTCTAAATAAGGCTACTTTTTCGTAAATAAATTTCATTAATTAGCAGACCAATATAGTATTTGTTGTGACAGAGTGGTTTCGTCGTGTAATATAATAACATAGATGATTGCTTATAACTATATAATTCTATTTAATTATTTAAAAACCTTTACTTTGATGTTTGACATTTACTCTACGTATGTATCAGAAAACATCGATCTCAAAAACATAAAACAAGTAGTAGTATTGTCAAAACACAAAAACTATATGAAAATAATACAGAAAATATAGATTATAAAAATATAACAGTATTAAAATATGAGCTTTTCTTTCTTTTTTTAATGCTCCAGTTAATACGCCGTAGCAGATTATACCAAAGGCATTAAGGTATAAGGAAAGATTTTCAATAAAGTTGGGATCCACGTGAAAAAACTTCACCAGAGGTTTGTGTCAACCACCACTTTTTTAACAAAGTAACAAAATTCAAACAGAAATCAATTTATCCTATTTAAGGAAATATCTTAAATCAGCAGACATATCTTCTGTTATGAAATGAGCCTCATGAAAATGTCATTTATCAAAACTGATCGGACTTAAGAAAATCCAAGAGTAGCAGATCAATTTTCTCGAAGGAACCGAGCAGATGCGATAAAGATAAAATTAACATCATGGTACAACGAAAAACTTTAAAAAAACATGAAAATTTCAAGATATAGGTATGGTCAAGAATCAATGCTATTTGAAGATAATTGCTGTCAGAAATACTACCAAAGCAATCAAAACAACTTTCATAAAGTGCGAACACTATTTCTGCATACAAGTGCGTATGTAGTCAGATTGTAACAGGAGTTCAGAAATCAATAGCTCAGCCATACCATATCAATAGTTACTTAATGACCAAATTTGAAAACTAGTTCCAGTCACATGTGTCATATATCAAAGTGTTGCTAAAAGTTCACTGGTTACAAATATGCAATTATTTTTTATTTCCTAATGAGTAAAATAAATAAAAATTTACACTAAATCCGATTGAATTTTTATTGAATAATCCACACTTCCAGATGATGATTTTACAATACTAATTGCAGCCACATTTGTAGGTGCACACTTTTGTTGATTGTCATTTCAGATTCATACAAATCCTGTTTCTAGAGGCGTTGAAGAAAATATACACCAAGGTAAGATTATTATTTCTGAAGGCCATGGCCTACCCTATTGAAGAAGAAGATTATTATTTTCTGTTAAATGGTTTTAATTCATCAATTTGATGCCACATCCGTAGCATAAAAGATAAATAAGTTTATTTTAAGAAAAAGGTATTGGGCCTAGCAACTTGATCTTTTGGATTCACTTTATAAAACATGATCTCAAGCATATCTAATAGCTATATTTCATACATGGATATTTTTTAATATTAATTAGGCATGTGCAGTGTCAGACCCGTAACGCTATGTGATAACAATTTTATTAATACTCTATAACAGCTTGGTGTTTTGGATTTACTGGTTAAAACTTGTTCTCGGATGTATGGTTCGATGGTTAAATTTAATGAATAAATATTTTATATTGTGTTAATGTGAAAATTGTGACACTGTATACATAAACCTCTTTTTTCTTTGTTAGAAATTAATTAATTTTATTTTCAAGTACTATTGGAAACATGGTTTTGTTATTCAAATTTAAATTTGAGAAAGATTTAAATTATTTATTTTGATTTATTTTTATATAAAGTCTTACTATATGTATTAATTTTGTTATTCAGGTCATGGAAATGTCTAAAATTAAGAGTAACGAAACATAGGAAAAAACCAAAAAAGTGATTCTATCAAAGTGCATGAATATCTTTAAACAGAAAGATGTGATAAAAAAAAAGAAGCCAAATAAAAAAATAGAGAATGCATAAACTAGTAATAGAAGGAAGTTATGAAGTGAAAAAAGGAAGTGTTATGGCCGTATCACACGGTTAAGCGCGTACGCACTAACAACCATTTCACGCGACTCTTTCAGGGAATTACAATAGATTTAGGTGCTTAACTTTTCTCACCAGGTAGAGACAGGCGCCTAGAACGTGGTATTCCACTCAGCCTGTGATTGGCTAATAAGTACATTGGCATCAACTTCTAAAATTGGCGAAATAACTTTGCGACGTTTTCATGAATTTGTATATTACACTCATGTTCATAAATTAAGGATAATGAAGTTCAGGCAATGAAAGAGACAAAAGCAAAACAAATTTGACTTATTTGTAAAGTCTGTTTATTAAACAAAAGGTAAAGAGCAAAAAAGATGCTATATGTTTGACATAATTAATAAAAATTGCGATTTTTACTCCCTGGAGCAAATTTAAAAAAAGAACCTATTTACAGAAAACAGTATAACATGGTTAGTATGATGGTTAATACGGAGTATGTCTCCCGGACGATGCAATACAAGCGTTACAACGCCTACGCATGCTGAGTATCAGATTATCAATCTGATCTTGGGGAAAATTACACCACTCATCAAGAAATGCCCTCCGAAGTTCCGATAGACAGTTGGGAGGGGGTTGACGGGCTGCAATTCGTCGGCCAAGCATGTCCCACACATGCTCTATTGGATTCAAGTCCGGTGAGTATGCTGGCCAATCCATACGGGTGATATCCTCTGATTGAAAGCATTTGTCTACAATGTTTGCACGGTGAGGTCGGGCGTTGTCATCCATATACAGAAATTCAGGACCCATGGCGCCCCGAAACAAACGTACATGTTGTTCCAGAATGACATCCCGATAGATGTGGCCTGTCATCGTTACACTCTGAACATGCAGGTCAGTTCTGGAACCAAGAATAATTCCTCCCCAAACGAGCCATCCTGCACCACCGTAACGGTGTCGTTCAATGGTGTTCTCTTGGTGGTAACGGGTACCTGGCTCTCTCCATATGAAAGTCCGGTGAGAATCAGAATGTAAACTGAACCTGGACTCGTCGGAAAACATCACACAAGACCACTGTTGCGGTGTCCACAATGCATGCTCTCTAGCCCAGCATAATCGCAGGCGACAGTGAGTTGCGGTAAGGGGAACACATCTGACAGGCCTACGAGCATATAGACCAATGTTCCCTAAGCGTCTGTACACGGTCTGCCTTGAAACTGTCGTACCGGTAGCTGAAGAGAGCTGACGAGACAGGTCTGATGCTGTGCTCCGTCTGTTTCTTTTGGCAGTAACTGCCAAATACCGGTCATCATTCGACGTAGTAACTCGGGGGCGACCTGTGCTGTAACATCTACTCACATTACCATCATGTTTGAATCGTTGCCAAAGCCTAGAGATGACACTCTGGGCGATTCCAAGTTCCTCGGATACTTCCAGCTGGGTACGTCCACATTCCAGTCGTCCGATAATTCTACCAAGTAAAAAATCATCCAAATGCTTCCTTTGTGCCATAACTATGCGGTTATTGCACTGAAAGGCTTTTAAAGCGCTTGTGAACAATTTTACTTCTTTGCTACCATTCCTTATATACCCCTTTCATACACTCTCGTCATTGTGACGTACTATCCGCGCCATCTGGTGGTTTCCTGCAATTTGCATATTCTTCTTCAAGATGTGTGTGATAATTCTACAGGTGAAATTTTTATTTCTGTGTGATTCTGAATTATCCTTAATTTATGGACATGAGTGTATCACTTGCTGCCATTTCAAAATTTCAATTACATGTCATTCACTTCAAAAACAAAATGCAAACCATAAAATGCTTCACTTCAGACGCGTTCAATATCAGAACCAAGCTCTGCTTTTAGGATAAGATTTAACTTCAGAGGCCGATGATAATCAAACAGAAGTTTATTTAATTAGAAAATGAATCACGCACATGGCAGTGCACTTGCACATCAAAAAGTACAACTACTATTATACACAGTTACAAACTGGTGTTGTCATAACACAGAAGGGAAAACCACATACACCGCAAACTAGGGAGTAAGTGTGATTAATCTCAACACCCTTCCGTAACCACACATTTACATTTATCTCTTAAATAACATAATCTGGGTTTAGGTAAACATTTTGTAACCAGATCAGCTAATTGATTTTCAGTAGAAACATACTAAAGATTTATATTATACAGTTTTACAATATCCTTAACATATTTCAGTTTAATATTCAGATGCTTCAATCTAGCACAGTTGTTTTCCTTTTTTACTGCTTTAATTGCAGATTGATTATCTTCATTAACTGAAATATTAATGTTATCAACCCTTAAAACTTCTTTAGTTACATTGTATAATACAATTAGATCCCGAAAAGCCTTTTATAAAGCTAAAATTTCTGCCTCAGTAGAGGACAGAGCAATAGCTGTTTGCTTTTTGATAGACCAAGTTACAAGACAAATAAAGGAAAATTAAAGAAAATTATATACCCAGAAATAGATTTTCTATCATATGTATCTGCCCCCCAATCAGCATCAACATAAGCAGTAATCATAACATTATCACTATTAGATTTACAGAAAAATAAATGGAGTTCAGATGTCCCTTTTAAGTATCGAAGAATTCTCTTCAGACCAGCCCAAGCACTATTGGTGGGCTGCTCTTGAATCTGACTCGGACAGTTCACAGAAAACAAAATGTCAGGGCGAGTTGTCATAGATACAGCAAAGCACCTATAAGTTCACAATAGGGTCCATAAAATCTCGCTATTCACAAAGTTTGATGAAGTTGATCTAGAAGAGTATCAGATGGCTTACAATCTACCATCCTGAATTTATTCAGTATTTTCTCAACATAAACCTTTTGGCTTAAAGAAAGTTTGTTGTGATAATATTTAAAATTTACTCCAAGAAATTAATTTTCAACTTCAGCCTTGCACATCTCAAATTCATTTCTGAGTAACTGAACCCCAACTATTACATCTGAATCATCAGAACCAGAAACCAGCAGGTCATCTACATACAAAGATTTCCAACTGTTTCGATCTTCTCGCAAAAATACATGCTTCACAGTTGAAATGAATTATGAAATCAGTGAATCTCTTAAACCACTGCCTGGGTACACCTTTTATCCATTAAGAAGCTTGCATACACTACCACTGTTGCCATTGTAGCCCAATGGTTGTTTCTTGGAGACCACCATTCAAAAAAGCAGTTTTTACATTTAATGTATAGATTTTAAGGTCCTTTTGTATTATGATTGCCAGCACAAATTCAAGTGATGACATACTAATGACAGGAGCATAGGTTTCAATGTAATCAATGTTCGAAGACACGAGCAACCAGCTTAGCTTTGTATATATTGTTTTGCTTGCACCCATTTACAGGACATTGGCTTTTCATCCTTTCACAATTCAACCAGCTTCCATGCTTCACTTTTACTAAGAGACTCCATTTCCTTCTTTTGGCAATATTTCTATATCCCCAAATGATACAGAATTTGGAGTTGTCACATTAGTTTCATACACAAAATAGTCATTTAATCTGGCAGGTAATCAGATGAATCAGTGAAATACTAACTGAAACCTTAACGAACGAACTCAGAGTCGGTGTGTAAACAGTCGAGATGAACTCTCGCTAACCTTTCTTTTTACATGTACATAGTTTTCTATAATTCTTTTTAAATGAAACCGGTATTGTAATAAATTTTATTCCTTTTTATCAAATGTATTCGAGCATTTAATGCCATATACGGAATTCTCAAGGTGCTTATCAAAGAACAAAACAGTCCGGCCCGGGACAAATTGACGAGAAGCAGTACCATCGGAAATTTGGAGGTAAGGCCCCTTCGCTTTACCTATTATTGATTTAATTGTACTGTATTCTCTTGTGATCTTTTTCGACAACTGCCGGGATTCGGGCTTATATTGAAAGTTATTGATTATTAAGCACTCTTGAAATCGAAATCGAAACTTTGTAGTTAAAAATGGTTGATGATGAGATTCCTCGAATGAAAAAGAGAAGGGGAATAATAAGAACATCGGTTACTAATATAATGCATCTTTAGATAAGATAAGTAAATTTAATTATTTGAAGGCCTATTTGAGTGGAACTGCTCTTCATACTATCGAAGGTTATGCTATAACGCCGGAAAATTATGACAGTGCCATTGCTAGTCTAAAAGAAAGATTCGAGCTATCAGAAATTTTGATAAACCAACACATTTCAAATATTTTGGCTATCCCTCCATTAAAAAATTCAAGTGATATTAAATCATTTTGAAAGCTTTATGACAGAATTGTAACCGAAACTAGAAGTTTAGAAACTTTAAAAGTTTTACCGAATGATTATTCAGCTGTTTTATGCCCAATGTTATTGAAATTGCTCCCTCATGATTTACTTTTGAAGTTTAACAAAGGAGTTAAAAATTCGAATTATGAAGTAAATAAATTAATAGGATTTTTATCAAAGTAATGCGGCACGAGAAAGATCATCCCTTTCGAAAACCGAAAATCAAAATACTTTTCCAGATCGCAGACAGAATTTCCTGGTTAAACGTGGCGCCTGCTTTCGTTGCACTGGAAAACATCTGAGTAAACAATGCCAGAAACGCGTTCGTTGCAAACACTGCAATAAAAGACATTTATCGATTTTATGTTTTTATCCAAGAAATAAAAATAAAGATGAAATTTTCAACGAAACCACTGATGAAAAAACTTGTGAAAATAGTGTGTTGACGAATAATTCTTCTTCAAAGGAAGTTCTTTTACAGACTTTAATTGTATGCATTAATGGGAACAACTCTAGTAATTTTTTGAGGATAATTTTAGATTTAAGTTTACAAATATTCTACGTCAGTAAGTATGTGGCTGAAAAAATGAAATTAAAGTGTATTGGAGAGGAAACAGTTACTCATGGGTTATTCGGAGGAATAGAGAAAAGTGAAAGGCATAAGAAATACTCTATTAAGTTAAGCAATATAGATAAGAGTTTTACTTTTGAAACAGAAGTCATGGATCAAAAGAAAATATGTGCCCCTATTCCTAAATTTAAAAATTTTGAATGTATTGATGAATTGAAAGGGTTAGAAATATTTTTAAGTGATATTGCCATTAATGAAAAGTGTTGCTTATTTGAAAATAGTCCAAATGAAATTCATGTTTTATTAGGCGCAGAATGTGCCAGTAAACTATTAACTGGCGAAGTCAAGCATTTTTCAAATGGGATGCTGGCTATGAGAACTCTAGGAAATTCGGGAGAGGAAAGAACGAAGAATTCTAACATTTTGTTATCACTTGATGCAACTAGCTTTAACATATCTGATGATTGGTCTCTTGATACAATTGGCATTCGTAACCCTGAGACTAAGATCTTGAAAAGGCAGCAAAACATCATTTTCTTCAGACTGTTACTAGGGATGAAGAAGGGAGGTATTCAGTTAGGATTGAAGATCACCCCCGCTGTCGAGTTGCAGGAGTCTAGCTAGTTGCGTGAAATCTTTGGAACGAACGGGAAGGTTGACAGATTACGAGAAGATTTTCAAAGCCTGGTTAGCTGAAGATATCACCGAGGAAGTTCCTCTCTCTCATGATATTAAAAATGAACATTTTTTACCGCATAGGACAATTCCATAACATCTAAGGTGAGACCAGTATTTGATGGCTCCGCCAAAGCAAAGAATTTCCCCCCTTTCAATGATTGTGTAGAAAAAGAGCCTAATCTCATTGATCTGATACTAACCCTAATGAATAGATTTCGTCTTGAGAAGTACGGTGATATTGAGAAGGCTTTCCTGCAGATTGGCCTCTGCCCCAACGACAGACCATTCCTGAAGTTTCTGTGGTGGGAGCAAGGTAAGGAAGATATTTTGGCATAAACGGGTAGTTTTTGGAATTTATTCAAGCCCTTTTTTACTCGGCAAGATTCTTGAATACCATCTTGAAAGAGAGAGAGTCCCTATTCATTTGCAGGAAAAAATTCTTTCTTCGTCGACAATTGTGTTTTTAGTGTTTATAGCTCGGAAGAATTGTCAAAATTGATATCGGAAGCACAGGCTCTGTTGATCACAGCCAAATTCCATCCCGGAGGGTGGGAGCATACTAATTTAGCTTTTAAAAAGGAGAGTGGGGAAGGTATACCTGTCATTTACTGGTCAGATTCAGCCAATGCTTTATATTGGATCAAGGGAACTGAGAATTAAGCTACATTTGTGAACAATCCAGTTCAAGAAATACTAGGACTGAGTAATCCTGCTGACTGGAGATATATAGTTGGTCCCTTGAATCCTGCCGACCTCCCTTCACGACGTTGCAACTCTCATGAACTGTTGAAAACCCGCTGGTGGGAGGGACCAAGATAGTTGAAGTTACCTCCAAATGAATGGCCTAACTCTAAAATTGATCCAGACCTGGAAATTGTTAACTCAGAGAAAAGAAAAACCATCATGTCAGTCATTAATACCCAAGCAGATACTATCCAATATGCAACTCCAATTTCATCGAATCGCAAAATTGTAAAAAAAATGGGTTGGATACAAAGATTTTGTCACAATTGCCAGAATAAAGAAAACAGAAAAAAGGGAAAATTAGATTTATAAGAAAAAGATCGAGCAGAGAAAATAATTTTGAGAAAAGTTCAGGAACAATCATTTGAGGAAGTACGGAAGTTGCATTTACAAACTTTTATAGACGATGATGGGTTGATTAAAGTAAAAAATAGAATTTTAATAGATGAGAAGAAACTGAATAAGAGATTTGCGTATAAACAAAAAATAAGCCAAGATTTAACCCTTCGGTTCAGAAGTGTATATTTGGGACAGTTAAGGGAATTTTCAATACCTAGAAAAGAGAGTTTCGTCAAAGAAAGAGAAATCGTGCTAATCGGAGATTCCAATACGAAGAATATAGATTGGCCGCTGCCCAAAGTTATTAAAACTTTCTCCGGAAAAGATGGAAGAGCTAAAGACAAAGAATGGAACTTTCTTACGGCCTATCCAAAGACTTTATCCATTGGAGATTAGTGAAACTGAAAGTTCTCCAAACCTCAAAGTAACATAACCAATTGTAGACAACGAAAATGGAGCTCATTTAGATGCTTGAAATTTCATATTTAAGCCTCCGGAGGGGTCAAAATAGGTGGAAAATGAACAATTTTAATTATGTTGCAAAATGGAAGTTTTCTGTTCGGAAATCACTTTAAATCTTAAAAAGTTCATTAAAATGATTTGTTTTATCAAATTACGGAGGAAAAACTGTCCGAAAAACCTACTTTTATTTAGATGCTTGAAACTTCATTATTAAGCCTCCGAAGGGGTAAATAGGTGGAAAATGAATTTTTTTTTTAATTATGTTGCGAAATGGATGTTTTCTGTTCAGAAGTCACATTTACTCTTAAAAATTTCACTAAAATGGTTTGTTTTATCAAATTACGGAGGAAAAACTGTCCGAAAAACCAACTTTTATTAAAAGGCTTCAAACATGATTTTTGAGCCTCCGGAATGGTCAAAATACGTGGAAAATGAACAATTTTAATTATGTTGCGAAATAGAAGTTTTCTGTTCGGAAATCACTTTTAATCTTAAAATTTTCACTAAAATGGTTTCTTTTATCAAATTACGGAGGAAAAACTGTCAGAAAACATACTATTATATAAATGCTATAAACATCATTTTTGAGCCCCCGGAGGTGTCAAAATAGGTGGAAAATAAACTTTTTTATTTATGATGCGAAATAAAAAATTTTCTGTTCGGAAATCACTTTTAATCTTAAAAAACACAAATTTGACGGATTTGGGAGACATTCTGGGCATCGAAAAATCAATTTTCTTAAATGATAATAAAAATAGGTTTTTCGGACAATTTTTTCTCGGCAATTTCATAAAACAAACGATTTAAGTCTAATTTGCAAGGTTAAAATCCATTTCAGAACAGAAAACTTGCAGATTTCAAATCAACTTAAAAAAAGCAGATTTCACGGATTTCGAAGCCATTCTGGGCATCGAAAAATCAACTTTCTTAAATGATATTAAAAATAGGTTTTTCGGACATTTTTCCTCGGCAATTTAATAAAATAAACGATTTAAGTCTAATTAATAAAATCAATTTTAAAATCTAAAAACAAAAATTTCGGAGCTATTCTCAAAAATCAACTGAAAATAATTGAATAAATTATTTTAACGGATAGTTTTGCAAATTTAAAAAATTCTAACAAAAACTTAAATCAAAACGTAAAACACGGATTTGACGGATTTCGGAGAGATTCTGGGCATCGAAAAATCAACTTTCTTAAATGATAATAAAAATAGGTTTTTCGGACAGATTTTCCTCGGCAATTTAATAAAATAAACGATTTAAGTCTAATTTGCAAGGTTAAAATCCATTTCCGAACAAAAAACTTGAAAATTTACAAAAACCGTAAAAAACACGGATTTGACGATTATTTTCTGGGCATTGAAAAATAACTTATAATAATATAAAAGGACAGTTTTTCCTCGGCAATTTAAAAAAATAAACGATTTAAGTCTAATTTGCAAGGTTAAAATCCATTTCCGAACAAAAAATTAAAAAAAAACGTAAAAAACATTTCACGGATTCGAGTTTCGCAATCGACTTTCTTAAATATAAATTAGGTTTTTCGGACAGTCGGTATTTACTAAAATAAACGATTTAAGTCTAATTTGCAAGGTTAAAATCCATTTCCGAACAAAAAACTTGAAAATTTACGGATTTAAATCATTCTGGGCATCGAAAAATACTCTTAAAAAATAAATAGTTTTCGGACAGTTTTTTCATTTAAAAAATAAATTGTCTTAAAAAATAAATTTAACAATTGCAAGGAAATCCATTTTAAAAAAAAAAATTTACAAAAACCGAAAAAACGGATTCGAGTTTTCGGGCATCGAAAAATCGACTTTCTTAAATGATAATAAAAATAGGTTTTTCGGACAGTTTTTCCTCGGCAATTTAATAAAATAAACGATTTAAGTCTAATTTGCAAGGTTAAAATCCATTTCCGAACAAAAAACTTGAAAATTTACAAAAAACAAAAAAAACACGGATTTGGCGGATTTCGGAGCAATTTCGGTCATCGAAAAATCGACTTTCTTCAATGATAATAAAAATAGGTTTTTCGGACAGTTTTTCCTCGGCAATTTATTATTTTTAAAATGCAAAGTTAAAATCCATTTCCGAACAAAAAACTTGAAAATTTACAAAAACTTAAAAAATACGGATTGAATTTCAGAACAGAAAAACTTAAAACATAATAAAAATAGTTTTTCGGTCGGACAGTTTTCAATCTCTTTAAAATAATAAAGTTTCGGACAGTTTCCAATTTAAAATAACCATTTCCGAACAAAAAACTTGAAAAAATATTTAACAAAAATTAAACCATTCGTCAAAATCATAAAAACAATCGAAATCTTCTTTATGAATGATAAAAACTAGTCGGTTTTCAAATTTAATAATAACGATTTAATTTTAAGTCTAATTTGCAAGGTTAAAATCCATTCCCGAACAAAAAACTTGAAAATTTACGAAAAAACTTAAAAAACACGGATTTGGCAGATTTCGGAACGATTTCGGGCATCGAAAAATCAACTTTCTTAAATGATAATAAAAATAGGTTTTTCGGACAGTTTTTCCTCGGCAATTTAATAATATAAACGATTTAAGTCTAATTTGCAAGGTTAAAATCCATTTCCGAACAAAAAACTTGAAAATTTACAAAAAACTTAAAAAACACGGATTTGGCGGATTTCGGAGCCATTCTGGGCATCGAAAAATCGACTTTCTTAAATGATAATAAAAATAGGTTTTTCGGACAGTTTTTCCTCGGCAATTTACTAAACGATTTAATTCTAATTTGCAAGGTTAAAATCCAAGTTTAATTTTAAATTTAAAATTAAAACATAAATTTCGGATTTCAGGATTTCCAAAATATTTCGAAGTTAAATCCATTTCCAAAATAAAATACGAAATTTAATTTAACAAAAATCTTTTCGGACAATTTAAAAAAAAAATAATTTAGTAGGATTTGCAGAGGTTTCAAATCCATCGAAAAAAACTTTTAAATGAAAAAAAAATATTACACGGATTTCGGATTTCGGAGCCATTTTCTCTCAAATCGACTTTCCTTAAATAAAAATAAAAATAGGTTTTTTTCTGCAATTAAAAAAATAAACGATTAAGTCTAAATTTGAAAGGTTAAAAATTGAACGACAAAAAATACAAAAACTTAAAAAACACGTATTTGGCGGATTTCGGAGCCATTTTGCATCGAAAAATCATCTTTAAAAAAAAATAAAAAACGATAAGTTCGGACAGTTTTTTCATTTTAAAAAATATAAAAAAAATTATAAAGTCTAATTTAAGACGATTAAAACTTAATCTAAATCAAAAAACTTGAAAATTTACAGTTAAAATAAATTTATAAAAAATTTGGGCATTAAAAAAAATCCATTTCCGAACACGATAATTTACAAAATTGTTATTTCGGCATCGAAAAATCAACTTTCTTAAATGATAATAAAAATAGTTTTTTCGGACAGTTTCTGCAATTTAAAAAATTCTAATTTGCAAGGTAAAACATTTAACAAAAACTCAAATTGGGCGGATTTGGATTCGAATCGGAAAAAAAACGACTTTATTAAATAAATAAAAAAAGTATTTTCGGACAGTTTTTTCGGCAAAATAAGATTTTAAGTCTAATTTTAATCCATTTCCAACAAAAAAAAAATAAAATTTACAAAAACGTAAAAAACACGGATTTTTACGATTTCGAGCCATTCTCGGCACTTTCTTAATAAAAAAAATAATTTTTAAATCCGGCAATTTAAAAAAATTTTTTTCGACAAAAATATTTCTTATATTGAATAACAAAAACGATTTGACAAAATTCAGGAAAAAAACTTTTTAAAATATTTTTTCAATTTTTCCTTTATAAAATTTATTTTTATTTTTTTTTCGGCAAAAAAAATTTTAAAAAAATTTTAAATAAAAAAAAAAAATTTCTTTCCGGAAAAAAATGTAAACTTTAATAAAAAAAATTTTTAAAAATTAAAATAAACGGATTTCATTTGCAAAAAAAATCCATTCTTAATAATAAAAAGGTTTCACAGATTTTAATTAAAAATACGATTAAGTCCAATTTTACAAAATCAAAATGATAATACAAAAAACTTTAAAATCAATAGAAAATAATTCGAAAATCAAAAAATTTTCTTTTTAACAAAAAATCTTAAAAATTTACAAAAAACTTAAAAATAACAAAATTTGCAAGGATTTCGAATCCATTTCGGCATCGAAAAATCGATTTTAAATGATAAAAAAAAAGGTGTTTGACGGACAGTTTTTAATCTATTTTCTAATAAAAATAAATCCATTTTAAACAAAAAATTTAATAAAATAAACGAATTAAGTCTAATTTGCAAGGTTAAAATCCATTTCCGAACAAAAAACTTGAAAATTTAAAAAAAATAAAAAACATATTTGACGTTTTCTGGCAATTTAATAAAAACTTTTTAAATATAATTTTCGGAAAAATTTTTCCCGAACAAAAAAAAAAACTAATTTAAAAACTAAAACCATTTCCAAAAAACTTATTTCAAGCCTTTTGAATCGAAATATAAAATAAAAATAGTTTTTTACCTCGGCAATTTAATAAAATAAACGATTTAAGTCTAATTTGCAAGGTTAAAATCCATTTCCGAACAAAAAACTTGAAAATTACAAAAACCGTAAAAAACACGGATTTGACGGATTTCGGAGCCATTCTGGGCATCGAAAAATCAACTTTCTTAAATGATAATAAAAATAGGTTTTTCGGACAGTTTTTCCTCGGCAATTTAATAAAATAAACGATTTAAGTCTAATTTGCAAGGTTAAAATCCATTTCCGAACAAAAAACTTGAAAATTTACAAAAAACTTAAAAAACACGGATTTGGCGGATTTCGGAGCCATTTCGGGCATCGAAAAATCGACTTTCTTAAATGATAATAAAAATAGGTTTTTCGGACAGTTTTTCCTCGGCAATTTAATAAAATAAACGATTTAAGTCTAATTTGCAAGGTTAAAATCCATTTCCGAACAAAAAACTTGAAAATTTACAAAAACCGTAAAAAACACGGATTTGACGGATTTCGGAGCCATTCTGGGCATCGAAAAATCAACTTTCTTAAATGATAATAAAAATAGGTTTTTCGGACAGTTTTTCCTCGGCAATTTAATAAAATAAACGATTTAAGTCTAATTTGCAAGGTTAAAATCCATTTCCGAACAAAAAACTTGAAAATTTACAAAAACCGTAAAAAACACGGATTTGACGGATTTCGGAGCCATTCTGGGCATCGAAAAATCAACTTTCTTAAATGATAATAAAAATAGGTTTTTCGGACAGTTTTTCCTCGGCAATTTAATAAAATAAACGATTTAAGTCTAATTTGCAAGGTTAAAATCCATTTCCGAACAAAAAACTTGAAAATTTACAAAAAACCGTAAAAAACACGGATTTGACGGATTTCGGAGCCATTCTGGGCATCGAAAAATCAACTTTCTTAAATGATAATAAAAATAGGTTTTTCGGACAGTTTTTCCTCGGCAATTTAATAAAATAAACGATTTAAGTCTAATTTGCAAGGTTAAAATCCATTTCCGAACAAAAAACTTGAAAATTTACAAAAACCGTAAAAAACACGGATTTGACGGATTTCGGAGCCATTCTGGGCATCGAAAAATCAACTTTCTTAAATGATAATAAAAATAGGTTTTTCGGACATTTTTACCTCGGCAATTTAATAAAATAAACGATTTAAGTCTAATTTGCAAGGTTAAAATCCATTTCCGAACAAAAAACTTGAAAATTTACAAAAACTGAAAAAACACGGATTTGACGGATTTCGGAGCCATTCTGGGCATCAAAAAATCAACTTTCTTAAATGATAATAAAAATAGGTTTTTCGGACAGTTTTTCCTCGGCAATTTAATAAAATAAACGATTTAAGTCTAATTTGCAAGGTTAAAATCCATTTCCGAACAAAAAACTTGAAAATTTACAAAAACCGTAAAAAACACGGATTTGACGGATTTCGGAGCCATTCTGGGCATCGAAAAATCAACTTTCTTAAATGATAATAAAAATAGGTTTTTCGGACAGTTTTTCCTCGGCAATTTAATAAAATAAACGATTTAAGTCTAATTTGCAAGGTTAAAATCCATTTCCGAACAAAAAACTTGAAAATTTACAAAAAACCGTAAAAAACACGGATTTGACGGATTTCGGAGCCATTCTGGGCATCGAAAAATCAACTTTCTTAAATGATAATAAAAATAGGTTTTTCGGACAGTTTTTCCTCGGCAATTTAATAAAATAAACGATTTAAGTCTAATTTGCAAGGTTAAAATCCATTTCCGAACAAAAAACTTGAAAATTTACAAAAACCGTAAAAAACACGGATTTGACGGATTTCGGAGCCATTCTGGCATCGAAAAATCAACTTTCTTAAATGATAATAAAAATAGGTTTTTCGGACAGTTTTTCCTCGGCAATTTAATAAAATAAACGATTTAAGTCTAATTTGCAAGGTTAAAATCCATTTCCGAACAAAAAACTTGAAAATTTACAAAAACCGTAAAAAACACGGATTTGACGGATTTCGGAGCCATTCTGGGCATCGAAAAATCAACTTTCTTAAATGATAATAAAAATAGGTTTTTCGGACATTTTTCCTCGGCAATTTAATAAAATAAACGATTTAAGTCTAATTTGCAAGGTTAAAATCCATTTCCGAACAAAAAACTTGAAAATTTACAAAAACCGTAAAAAACACGGATTTGACGGATTTCGGAGCCATTCTGGGCATCGAAAAATCAACTTTCTTAAATGATAATAAAAATAGGTTTTTCGGACAGTTTTTCCTCGGCAATTTAATAAAATAAACGATTTAAGTCTAATTTGCAAGGTTAAAATCCATTTCCGAACAAAAAACTTGAAAATTTACAAAAAACCGTAAAAAACACGGATTTGACGGATTTCGGAGCCATTCTGGGCATCGAAAAAATCAACTTTCTTAAATGATAATAAAAATAGGTTTTTCGGACAGTTTTTTCCTCGGCAATTTAATAAAATAAACGATTTAAGTCTAATTTGCAAGGTTAAAATCCATTTCCGAACAAAAAACTTGAAAATTTACAAAAACCGTAAAAAACACGGATTTGACGGATTTCGGAGCCATTCTGGGCATCAAAAAATCAACTTTCTTAAATGATAATAAAAATAGGTTTTTCGGACAGTTTTTCCTCGGCAATTTAATAAAATAAACGATTTAAGTCTAATTTGCAAGGTTAAAATCCATTTCCGAACAAAAAACTTGAAAATTTACAAAAACCGTAAAAAACACGGATTTGACGGATTTCGGAGCCATTCTGGGCATCGAAAAATCAACTTTCTTAAATGATAATAAAAATAGGTTTTTCGGACAGTTTTTCCTCGGCAATTTAATAAAATAAACGATTTAAGTCTAATTTGCAAGGTTAAAATCCATTTCCGAACAAAAAACTTGAAAATTTACAAAAACCGTAAAAAACACGGATTTGACGGATTTCGGAGCCATTCTGGGCATCGAAAAATCAACTTTCTTAAATGATAATAAAAATAGGTTTTTCGGACAGTTTTTCCTCGGCAATTTAATAAAATAAACGATTTAAGTCTAATTTGCAAGGTTAAAATCCATTTCCGAACAAAAAACTTGAAAATTTACAAAAACCGTAAAAAACACGGATTTGACGGATTTCGGAGCCATTCTGGGCATCGAAAAATCAACTTTCTTAAATGATAATAAAAATAGGTTTTTCGGACAGTTTTTCCTCGGCAATTTAATAAAATAAACGATTTAAGTCTAATTTGCAAGGTTAAAATCCATTTCCGAACAAAAAACTTGAAAATTTACAAAAACCGTAAAAAACACGGATTTGACGGATTTCGGAGCCATTCTGGGCATCAAAAAATCAACTTTCTTAAATGATAATAAAAATAGGTTTTTCGGACAGTTTTTCCTCGGCAATTTAATAAAATAAACGATTTAAGTCTAATTTGCAAGGTTAAAATCCATTTCCGAACAAAAAACTTGAAAATTTACAAAAACCGTAAAAAACACGGATTTGACGGATTTCGGAGCCATTCTGGGCATCGAAAAATCAACTTTCTTAAATGATAATAAAAATAGGTTTTTCGGACAGTTTTTCCTCGGCAATTTAATAAAATA
Organism: Pardosa pseudoannulata; assembly: GCA_032207245.1. Lineage (NCBI taxonomy): Eukaryota > Metazoa > Arthropoda > Arachnida > Araneae > Lycosidae > Pardosa > Pardosa pseudoannulata. The sequence continues at coordinate 129,596,403 of CM063503.1, read as the reverse complement.
AACGATTTAAGTCTAATTTGCAAGGTTAAAATCCATTTCCGAACAAAAAACTTGAAAATTTACAAAAACCGTAAAAAACACGGATTTGACGGATTTCGGAGCCATTCTGGGCATCGAAAAATCAACTTTCTTAAATGATAATAAAAATAGGTTTTTCGGACAGTTTTTCCTCGGCAATTTAATAAAATAAACGATTTAAGTCTAATTTGCAAGGTTAAAATCCATTTCCGAACAAAAAACTTGAAAATTTACAAAAAACGTAAAAACAACGGATTTGACGGATTTCGGAGCCATTCTGGGCATCGAAAAATCAACTTTCTTAAATGATAATAAAAATAGGTTTTTCGGACAGTTTTTCCTCGGCAATTTAATAAAATAAACGATTTAAGTCTAATTTGCAAGGTTAAAATCCATTTCCGAACAAAAAACTTGAAAATTTACAAAAACCGTAAAAAAACACGGATTTGACGGATTTCGGAGCCATTCTGGGCATCAAAAATCAACTTTCTTAAATGATAATAAAAATAGGTTTTTCGGACAGTTTTTCCTCGGCAATTTAATAAAATAAACGATTTAAGTCTAATTTGCAAGGTTAAAATCCATTTCCGAACAAAAAACTTGAAAATTTACAAAAACCGTAAAAAACACGGATTTGACGGATTTCGGAGCCATTCTGGGCATCGAAAAATCAACTTTCTTAAATGATAATAAAAATAGGTTTTTTCGGACAGTTTTTCCTCGGCAATTTAATAAAATAAACGATTTAAGTCTAATTTGCAAGGTTAAAATCCATTTCCGAACAAAAAACTTGAAAATTTACAAAAAACCGTAAAAAACACGGATTTGACGGATTTCGGAGCCATTCTGGGCATCGAAAAATCAACTTTCTTAAATGATAATAAAAATAGGTTTTTCGGACAGTTTTTCCTCGCAATTTAATAAAATAAACGATTTAAGTCTAATTTGCAAGGTTAAAATCCATTTCCGAACAAAAAACTTGAAAATTTACAAAAACCGTAAAAAACACGGATTTGACGGATTTCGGAGCCATTCTGGGCATCAAAAAATCAACTTTCTTAAATGATAATAAAAATAGGTTTTTCGGACAGTTTTTCCTCGGCAATTTAATAAAATAAACGATTTAAGTCTAATTTGCAAGGTTAAAATCCATTTCCGAACAAAAAACTTGAAAATTTACAAAAAAATTAAAAAACACGGATTTGACGGATTTCGGAGCCATTCTGGGCATCAAAAAATCAACTTTCTTAAATGATAATAAAAATAGTTTTTTCGGACAGTTTTTCCTCGGCAATTTAATAAAATAAACGATTTAAGTCTAATTTGCAAGGTTAAAATCCATTTCCGAACAAAAAACTTGAAAATTTACAAAAACCGTAAAAAACACGGATTTGACGGATTTCGGAGCCATTCTGGGCATCAAAATCAACTTTCTTAAATGATAATAAAAATAGGTTTTTCGGACAGTTTTTCCTCGGCAATTTAATAAAATAAACGATTTAAGTCTAATTTGCAAGGTTAAAATCCATTTCCGAACAAAAAACTTGAAAATTTTACAAAAACCGTAAAAAACACGGATTTGACGGATTTCGGAGCCATTCTGGGCATCCAAAAAATCAACTTTCTTAAATGATAATAAAAATAGGTTTTTCGGACAGTTTTTCCTCGGCAATTTAATAAAATAAACGATTTAAGTCTAATTTGCAAGGTTAAAATCCATTTCCGAACAAAAAACTTGAAAATTTACAAAAACCGTAAAAAACACGGATTTGACGGATTTCGGAGCCATTCTGGGCATCGAAAAATCAACTTTCTTAAATGATAATAAAAATAGGTTTTTCGGACAGTTTTTCCTCGGCAATTTAATAAAATAAACGATTTAAGTCTAATTTGCAAGGTTAAAATCCATTTCCGAACAAAAAACTTGAAAATTTACAAAAACCGTAAAAAACACGGATTTGACGGATTTCGGAGCCATTCTGGGCATCAAAAAATCAACTTTCTTAAATGATAATAAAAATAGGTTTTTCGGACAGTTTTTCCTCGGCAATTTAATAAAATAAACGATTTAAGTCTAATTTGCAAGGTTAAAATCCATTTCCGAACAAAAAACTTGAAAATTTACAAAAACCGTAAAAAACACGGATTTGACGGATTTCGGAGCCATTCTGGGCATCGAAAAATCAACTTTCTTAAATGATAATAAAAATAGGTTTTTCGGACAGTTTTTCCTCGGCAATTTAATAAAATAAACGATTTAAGTCTAATTTGCAAGGTTAAAATCCATTTCCGAACAAAAAACTTGAAAATTTACAAAAACCGTAAAAAACACGGATTTGACGGATTTCGGAGCCATTCTGGGCATCAAAAAATCAACTTTCTTAAATGATAATAAAAATAGGTTTTTCGGACAGTTTTTCCTCGGCAATTTAATAAAATAAACGATTTAAGTCTAATTTGCAAGGTTAAAATCCATTTCCGAACAAAAAACTTGAAAATTTACAAATAACGTAAAAAACACGGATTTGACGGATTTCGGAGCCATTCTGGGCATCAAAAAATCAACTTTCTTAATGATAATAAAAATAGGTTTTTCGGACAGTTTTTCCTCGGCAATTTAATAAAATAAACGATTTAAGTCTAATTTGCAAGGTTAAAATCCATTTCCGAACAAAAAACTTGAAAATTTACAAAAACCGTAAAAAACACGGATTTGACGGATTTCGGAGCCATTCTGGGCATCAAAAAATCAACTTTCTTAAATGATAATAAAAATAGGTTTTTCGGACAGTTTTTCCTCGGCAATTTAATAAAATAAACGATTTAAGTCTAATTTGCAAGGTTAAAATCCATTTCCGAACAAAAAACTTGAAAATTTACAAAAAACGTAAAAAACACGGATTTGACGGATTTCGGAGCCATTCTGGGCATCAAAAAATCAACTTTCTTAAATGATAATAAAAATAGGTTTTTCGGACAGTTTTTCCTCGGCAATTTAATAAAATAAACGATTTAAGTCTAATTTGCAAGGTTAAAATCCATTTCCGAACAAAAAACTTGAAAATTTACAAAAACCGTAAAAAACACGGATTTGACGGATTTCGGAGCCATTCTGGGCATCGAAAAATCAACTTTCTTAAATGATAATAAAAATAGGTTTTTCGGACAGTTTTTCCTCGGCAATTTAATAAAATAAACGATTTAAGTCTAATTTGCAAGGTTAAAATCCATTTCCGAACAAAAAACTTGAAAATTTACAAAAAACGTAAAAAACACGGATTTGACGGATTTCGGAGCCATTCTGGGCATCAAAAAATCAACTTTCTTAAATGATAATAAAAATAGGTTTTTCGGACAGTTTTTCCTCGGCAATTTAATAAAATAAACGATTTAAGTCTAATTTGCAAGGTTAAAATCCATTTCCGAACAAAAAAATTTGAAAATTTACACGTCTTTCATTTTAATTTAAATATTAACTTTTTTAAATAATAAATAAAATAGTTTTTATTTTTTTAGGTTTTTTTGAACAAAACTTAAATTTTGGGATTTAAATTTTTGGGAAGAAAAAAATCAACTTTCTTAAATGATAATAAAAATAGGTTTTTCGGACAGTTTTTCCCCGGCAATTTAATAAAATAAACGATTTAAGTCTAATTTGCAAGGTTAAAATCCATTTCCGAACAAAAAACTTGAAAATTTACAAAAACCGTAAAAAACACGGATTTGACGGATTTCGGAGCCATTCTGGTCATCAAAAAATCAACTTTCTTAAATGATAATAAAAATAGGTTTTTCGGACAGTTTTTTAAAATTTATTTTAAAATAGTTTAAGTTAATTTGCAAAAAATCCATTTTAAACAATTTACAAAAAAAATTGAATAAATCAATTTTATTAAAAATAAAAAATTTTTTTTTTAATTTAATAATAAAATTAAGTCTAATTTTTGAGGTTTTATTTTATTTAAAAAAATGATTTCACGGATTTGGGATTTCAAATAAAAATAGTTTTTAATTTTATAAAAATATTTTAAGTTTTTTGGATTTAAGTCAAAATTTACAAGGTTAAAATCCATTTCCGAACAAAAAACTTGAAAATTTACAAAAAAACTTAAAAAACACAGATTTGGCGGATTTCGGAGCCATTCTGGGCATCGAAAAATCAACTTTCTTAAATGATAATAAAAATAGGTTTTTCGGACAGTTTTTCCTCGGCAATTTAATAAAATAAACGATTTAAGTCTAATTTGCAAGGTTAAAATCCATTTCCGAACAAAAAACTTGAAAAAAAACAAAAGTTGACGGAATTTCGGAATGATAATAATAATTTTTTTTTTTTAAATTTAATAAAAATAGGTTTTTTTTTTCTAATTTGCAAGGTTAAAATCCATTTTAATAAAAATTTGAAAATTTACAAATAAAAAAAAATTCGGATTTGATTTCGGCATTCTGGGCAAAAAAATCAACTTTTTAAATATTTTTTTAATAATAGGTTTTTATAAGTTTTTTTTAATCATTTTAAAACAAAATTTGGGGAAATTTAAAAAAAACACGGATTTGACGGATTTTTTGAAGGTCAATCTGGGCAAAAAATTTTTTAAATTTAATATAAAAAAGTTTTTCCAAAATTAAAAAATTAAAATTTAAAAAAAAAAGGATTTACAAAAGTAAAAAAACACGATTTGAAAAGATCTTAAAAATAATTTTTTCGGATTTTTTTTGCAATTTAATAAAATAAACGATTTAAGTCTAATTTGCAAGGTTAAAATCCATTTCCGAACAAAAAACTTGAAAATTTACAAAAAGCATAAAAAACCGGATTTGACGGATTTCGGAGCCATTTTGGGAACTTTTCTTAAATGATAAAATATTTAAGTTTTTTCGACAGTTTTTTTTTTTAAATAATAAAGATTTTTATTTGAAAAAAAAAAAAAAAAAATTTGACGGATTTTCTAGCCATTCTGGGCAAAAAAATCTTTCTTATCATTTTTCACAGTTTTTTTTATTTTATTTTTAATAAAATTAAAGATTTTTAAAATTTGACGGATTTCAATAAATCAAACAAATTTTAATATAGGTTAATTAACGATTTAATCTATTTGCAATTTAAAATAATAAAATTTAAGTACATTTTCGGTTTAATAAAAAAATTTTTTTTGCATTTCCATCCGAAAATTATAATTTTAATTTGAATTAATTTATAAAAAAAATTTAAGTTAAAAATTTTTTTGATTTAAAAAAAAAAATTTTAGTCATTTTGGATTTTTCATTTGAAAAAAAAATTTGATAAAATATAAAAATACTTTTTTTGGACATTTTTTTTTTTATTTAATTAAAATAAACGATTTAAGTCTAATTTGCAAGGTTAAAATCCATTTCCGAACAAAAAACTTGAAAATTTACAAAAAGCGTAAAAAACACGGATTTGACGGATTTCGGAGCCATTCTGGGCATCAAAAAATCAACTTTCTTAAATGATAATAAAAATAGTTTTTTCGGACAGTTTTTCCTCGGCAATTTAATAAAATAAACGATTTAAGTCTAATTTGCAAGGTTAAAATCCATTTCCGAACAAAAAACTTGAAAATTTACAAATAACGTAAAAAACACGGATTTGACGGATTTCGGAGCCATTCTGGGCATCAAAAAATCAACTTTCTTAAATGATAATAAAAATAGGTTTTTCGGACAGTTTTTCCTCGGCAATTTAATAAAATAAACGATTTAAGTCTAATTTGCAAGGTTAAAATCCATTTCCGAACAAAAAACTTGAAAATTTACAAAAACCGTAAAAAACACGGATTTGACGGATTTCGGAGCCATTCTGGGCATCAAAAAATCAACTTTCTTAAATGATAATAAAAATAGGTTTTTCGGAAAATTTTTTCCTCGGCAATTTAATAAAATAAACGATTTAAGTCTAATTTGCAAGGTTAAAATCCATTTCCGAACAAAAAACTTGAAAATTTACAAAAACCGTAAAAAACACGGATTTGGCGGATTTCGGAGCCATTCTGGGCATCAAAAAATCAACTTTCTTAAATGATAATAAAAATAGGTTTTTCGGACAGTTTTTCCTCGGCAATTTAATAAAATAAACGATTTAAGTCTAATTTGCAAGGTTAAAATCCATTTCCGAACAAAAAACTTGAAAATTTACAAAAACCGTAAAAAACACGGATTTGACGGATTTCGGAGCCATTCTGGGCATCAAAAAATCAACTTTCTTAAATGATAATAAAAATAGGTTTTTCGGACAGTTTTTCCTCGGCAATTTAATAAAATAAACGATTTAAGTCTAATTTGCAAGGTTAAAATCCATTTCCGAACAAAAAACTTGAAAATTTACAAAAACCGTAAAAAACACGGATTTGACGGATTTCGGAGCCATTCTGGGCATCAAAAAATCAACTTTCTTAAATGATAATAAAAATAGGTTTTTCGGACAGTTTTTCCTCGGCAATTTAATAAAATAAACGATTTAAGTCTAATTTGCAAGGTTAAAATCCATTTCCGAACAAAAAACTTGAAAATTTACAAAAACCGTAAAAAACACGGATTTGACGGATTTCGGAGCCATTCTGGGCATCGAAAAATCAACTTTCTTAAATGATAATAAAAATAGGTTTTTCGGACAGTTTTTCCTCGGCAATTTAATAAAATAAACGATTTAAGTCTAATTTGCAAGGTTAAAATCCATTTCCGAACAAAAAACTTGAAAATTTACAAAAACAGTAAAAAACACGGATTTGACGGATTTCGGAGCCATTCTGGGCATCAAAAAATCAACTTTCTTAAATGATAATAAAAATAGGTTTTTCGGACAGTTTTTCCTCGGCAATTTAATAAAATAAACGATTTAAGTCTAATTTGCAAGGTTAAAATCCATTTCCGAACAAAAAACTTGAAAATTTACAAAAACCGTAAAAAACACGGATTTGACGGATTTCGGAGCCATTCTGGGCATCAAAAAATCAACTTTCTTAAATGATAATAAAAATAGGTTTTTTCGGACAGTTTTTCCTCGGCAATTTAATAAAATAAACGATTTAAGTCTAATTTGCAAGGTTAAAATCCATTTCCGAACAAAAAACTTGAAAATTTACAAAAACCGTAAAAAACACGGATTTGACGGATTTCGGAGCCATTCTGGGCATCAAAAAATCAACTTTCTTAAATGATAATAAAAATAGGTTTTTCGGACAGTTTTTTCCTCGGCAATTTAATAAAATAAACGATTTAAGTCTAATTTGCAAGGTTAAAATCCATTTCCGAACAAAAAACTTGAAAATTTACAAAAACCGTAAAAAACACGGATTTGACGGATTTCGGAGCCATTCTGGGCATCAAAAAATCAACTTTCTTAAATGATAATAAAAATAGGTTTTTCGGACAGTTTTTCCTCGGCAATTTAATAAAATAAACGATTTAAGTCTAATTTGCAAGGTTAAAATCCATTTCCGAACAAAAAACTTGAAAATTTACAAAAACCGTAAAAAACACGGATTTGACGGATTTCGGAGCCATTCTGGGCATCAAAAATCAACTTTCTTAAATGATAATAAAAATAGGTTTTTCGGACAGTTTTTTCCTCGGCAATTTAATAAAATAAACGATTTAAGTCTAATTTGCAAGGTTAAAATCCATTTCCGAACAAAAAACTTGAAAATTTACAAAAACCGTAAAAAACACGGATTTGACGGATTTCGGAGCCATTCTGGCATCAAAAAATCAACTTTCTTAAATGATAATAAAAATAGGTTTTTCGGACAGTTTTTCCTCGGCAATTTAATAAAATAAACGATTTAAGTCTAATTTGCAAGGTTAAAATCCATTTCCGAACAAAAAACTTGAAAATTTACAAAAACCGTAAAAAACACGGATTTGACGGATTTCGGAGCCATTCTGGGCATCAAAAAATCAACTTTCTTAAATGATAATAAAAATAGGTTTTTCGGACAGTTTTTTCCTCGGCAATTTAATAAAATAAACGATTTAAGTCTAATTTGCAAGGTTAAAATCCATTTCCGAACAAAAAACTTGAAAATTTAAAAAAACCGTAAAAAACACGGATTTGACGGATTTCGGAGCCATTCTGGGCATCAAAAAATCAACTTTCTTAAATGATAATAAAAATAGGTTTTTCGGACAGTTTTTCCTCGGCAATTTAATAAAATAAACGATTTAAGTCTAATTTGCAAGGTTAAAATCCATTTCCGAACAAAAAACTTGAAAATTTACAAAAACCGTAAAAAACACGGATTTGACGGATTTCGGAGCCATTCTGGGCATCAAAAAATCAACTTTCTTAAATGATAATAAAAATAGGTTTTTCGGACAGTTTTTCCTCGGCAATTTAATAAAATAAACGATTTAAGTCTAATTTGCAAGGTTAAAATCCATTTCCGAACAAAAAACTTGAAAATTTACAAAAACCGTAAAAAACACGGATTTGACGGATTTCGGAGCCATTCTGGGCATCAAAAAATCAACTTTCTTAAATGATAATAAAAATAGGTTTTTCGGACAGTTTTTCCTCGGCAATTTAATAAAATAAACGATTTAAGTCTAATTTGCAAGGTTAAAATCCATTTCCGAACAAAAAACTTGAAAATTTACAAAAACCGTAAAAAACACGGATTTGACGGATTTCGGAGCCATTCTGGGCATCAAAAAATCAACTTTCTTAAATGATAATAAAAATAGGTTTTTTCGGACAGTTTTTCCTCGGCAATTTAATAAAATAAACGATTTAAGTCTAATTTGCAAGGTTAAAATCCATTTCCGAACAAAAAACTTGAAAATTTACAAAAAACCGTAAAAAACACGGATTTGACGGATTTCGGAGCCATTCTGGGCATCAAAAAATCAACTTTCTTAAATGATAATAAAAATAGGTTTTTCGGACAGTTTTTCCTCGGCAATTTAATAAAATAAACGATTTAAGTCTAATTTGCAAGGTTAAAATCCATTTCCGAACAAAAAACTTGAAAATTTACAAAAAACCGTAAAAAACACGGATTTGACGGATTTCGGAGCCATTCTGGGCATCAAAAAATCAACTTTCTTAAATGATAATAAAAATAGGTTTTTCGGACAGTTTTTCCTCGGCAATTTAATAAAATAAACGATTTAAGTCTAATTTGCAAGGTTAAAATCCATTTCCGAACAAAAAACTTGAAAATTTACAAAAACCGTAAAAAACACGGATTTGACGGATTTCGGAGCCATTCTGGGCATCAAAAAATCAACTTTCTTAAATGATAATAAAAATAGGTTTTTCGGACAGTTTTTCCTCGGCAATTTAATAAAATAAACGATTTAAGTCTAATTTGCAAGGTTAAAATCCATTTCCGAACAAAAAACTTGAAAATTTACAAAAAACGTAAAAAACACGGATTTGACGGATTTCGGAGCCATTCTGGGCATCAAAAATCAACTTTCTTAAATGATAATAAAAATAGTTTTTTCGGACAGTTTTTCCTCGGCAATTTAATAAAATAAACGATTTAAGTCTAATTTGCAAGGTTAAAATCCATTTCCGAACAAAAAACTTGAAAATTTACAAAAACCGTAAAAAACACGGATTTGACGGATTTCGGAGCCATTCTGGGCATCAAAAAATCAACTTTCTTAAATGATAATAAAAATAGGTTTTTCGGACAGTTTTTCCTCGGCAATTTAATAAAATAAACGATTTAAGTCTAATTTGCAAGGTTAAAATCCATTTCCGAACAAAAAACTTGAAAATTTACAAAAACCGTAAAAAACACGGATTTGACGGATTTCGGAGCCATTCTGGGCATCGAAAAATCAACTTTCTTAAATGATAATAAAAATAGGTTTTTCGGACAGTTTTTCCTCGGCAATTTAATAAAATAAACGATTTAAGTCTAATTTGCAAGGTTAAAATCCATTTCCGAACAAAAAACTTGAAAATTTACAAAAAACCGTAAAAAACACGGATTTGACGGATTTCGGAGCCATTCTGGGCATCAAAAAATCAACTTTCTTAAATGATAATAAAAATAGGTTTTTTCGGACAGTTTTTCCTCGGCAATTTAATAAAATAAACGATTTAAGTCTAATTTGCAAGGTTAAAATCCATTTCCGAACAAAAAACTTGAAAATTTACAAAAACCGTAAAAAACACGGATTTGACGGATTTCGGAGCCATTCTGGGCATGGAAAAATCAACTTTCTTAAATGATAATAAAAATAGGTTTTTCGGACAGTTTTTCCTCGGCAATTTAATAAAATAAACGATTTAAGTCTAATTTGCAAGGTTAAAATCCATTTCCGAACAAAAAACTTGAAAATTTACAAAAACCGTAAAAAACACGGATTTGACGGATTTCGGAGCCATTCTGGGCATCAAAAAATCAACTTTCTTAAATGATAATAAAATAGGTTTTTCGGACAGTTTTTCCTCGGCAATTTAATAAAATAAACGATTTAAGTCTAATTTGCAAGGTTAAAATCCATTTCCGAACAAAAAACTTGAAAATTTACAAAAACCGTAAAAAACACGGATTTGACGGATTTCGGAGCCATTCTGGGCATCGAAAAATCAACTTTCTTAAATGATAATAAAAATAGGTTTTTCGGACAGTTTTTCCTCGGCAATTTAATAAAATAAACGATTTAAGTCTAATTTGCAAGGTTAAAATCCATTTCCGAACAAAAAACTTGAAAATTTACAAAAACCGTAAAAAACACGGATTTGACGGATTTCGGAGCCATTCTGGGCATCAAAAAATCAACTTTCTTAAATGATAATAAAAATAGGTTTTTCGGACAGTTTTTTCCTCGGCAATTTAATAAAATAAACGATTTAAGTCTAATTTGCAAGGTTAAAATCCATTTCCGAACAAAAAACTTGAAAATTTACAAAAACCGTAAAAAACACGGATTTGACGGATTTCGGAGCCATTCTGGGCATCAAAAAATCAACTTTCTTAAATGATAATAAAAATAGGTTTTTCGGACAGTTTTTCCTCGGCAATTTAATAAAATAAACGATTTAAGTCTAATTTGCAAGGTTAAAATCCATTTCCGAACAAAAAACTTGAAAATTTACAAAAACCGTAAAAAACACGGATTTGACGGATTTCGGAGCCATTCTGGGCATCAAAAAATCAACTTTCTTAAATGATAATAAAAATAGGTTTTTCGGACAGTTTTTCCTCGGCAATTTAATAAAATAAACGATTTAAGTCTAATTTGCAAGGTTAAAATCCATTTCCGAACAAAAAACTTGAAAATTTACAAAAACCGTAAAAAACACGGATTTGACGGATTTCGGAGCCATTCTGGGCATCAAAAAATCAACTTTCTTAAATGATAATAAAAATAGGTTTTTCGGACAGTTTTTCCTCGGCAATTTAATAAAATAAACGATTTAAGTCTAATTTGCAAGGTTAAAATCCATTTCCGAACAAAAAACTTGAAAATTTACAAAAACCGTAAAAAACACGGATTTGACGGATTTCGGAGCCATTCTGGGCATCAAAAAATCAACTTTCTAAAATGATAATAAAAATAGGTTTTTCGGACAGTTTTTCCTCGGCAATTTAATAAAATAAACGATTTAAGTCTAATTTGCAAGGTTAAAATCCATTTCCGAACAAAAAACTTGAAAATTTACAAAAACAGTAAAAAACACGGATTTGACGGATTTCGGAGCCATTCTGGGCATCAAAAAATCAACTTTCTTAAATGATAATAAAAATAGGTTTTTCGGACAGTTTTTCCTCGGCAATTTAATAAAATAAACGATTTAAGTCTAATTTGCAAGGTTAAAATCCATTTCCGAACAAAAAACTTGAAAATTTACAAAAACCGTAAAAAACACGGATTTGACGGATTTCGGAGCCATTCTGGGCATCGAAAAATCAACTTTCTTAAATGATAATAAAAATAGGTTTTTCGGACAGTTTTTCCTCGGCAATTTAATAAAATAAACGATTTAAGTCTAATTTGCAAGGTTAAAATCCATTTCCGAACAAAAAACTTGAAAATTTACAAAAACCGTAAAAAACACGGATTTGACGGATTTCGGAGCCATTCTGGGCATCAAAAAATCAACTTTCTTAAATGATAATAAAAATAGGTTTTTCGGACAGTTTTTCCTCGGCAATTTAATAAAATAAACGATTTAAGTCTAATTTGCAAGGTTAAAATCCATTTCCGAACAAAAAACTTGAAAATTTACAAAAACCGTAAAAAACACGGATTTGACGGATTTCGGAGCCATTCTGGGCATCAAAAAATCAACTTTCTTAAATGATAATAAAAATAGGTTTTTTCGGACAGTTTTTCCTCGGCAATTTAATAAAATAAACGATTTAAGTCTAATTTGCAAGGTTAAAATCCATTTCCGCAAAAAACTTGAAAATTTACAAAAACCGTAAAAAACACGGATTTGACGGATTTCGGAGCCATTCTGGGCATCAAAAAATCAACTTTCTTAAATGATAATAAAAATAGGTTTTTCGGACAGTTTTTCCTCGGCAATTTAATAAAATAAACGATTTAAGTCTAATTTGCAAGGTTAAAATCCATTTCCGAACAAAAAACTTGAAAATTTACAAAAACCGTAAAAAACACGGATTTGACGGATTTCGGAGCCATTCTGGGCATCAAAAAATCAACTTTCTTAAATGATAATAAAAATAGGTTTTTCGGACAGTTTTTCCTCGGCAATTTAATAAAATAAACGATTTAAGTCTAATTTGCAAGGTTAAAATCCATTTCCGAACAAAAAACTTGAAAATTTACAAAAAACCGTAAAAAACACGGATTTGACGGATTTCGGAGCCATTCTGGGCATCGAAAAATCAACTTTCTTAAATGATAATAAAAATAGGTTTTTCGGACAGTTTTTCCTCGGCAATTTAATAAAATAAACGATTTAAGTCTAATTTGCAAGGTTAAAATCCATTTCCGAACAAAAAACTTGAAAATTTACAAAAACCGTAAAAAAAAACGGATTTGACGGATTTCGGAGCCATTCTGGGCATCGAAAAATCAACTTTCTTAAATGATAATAAAATAGGTTTTTCGGACAGTTTTTCCTCGGCAATTTAATAAAATAAACGATTTAAGTCTAATTTGCAAGGTTAAAATCCATTTCCGAACAAAAAACTTGAAAATTTACAAAAACCGTAAAAAAAACACGGATTTGACGGATTTCGGAGCCATTCTGGGCATCAAAAAATCAACTTTCTTAAATGATAATAAAAATAGGTTTTTCGGACAGTTTTTCCTCGGCAATTTAATAAAATAAACGATTTAAGTCTAATTTGCAAGGTTAAAATCCATTTCCGAACAAAAAACTTGAAAATTTACAAAAACCGTAAAAACACGGATTTGACGGATTTCGGAGCCATTCTGTGCATCGAAAAATCAACTTTCTTAAATGATAATAAAAATAGGTTTTTCGGACAGTTTTTCCTCGGCAATTTAATAAAATAAACGATTTAAGTCTAATTTGCAAGGTTAAAATCCATT
>CM063503.1:129368400-129582776 GCA_032207245.1 Pardosa pseudoannulata | reverse complement strand
AGTGTGTGTGTGTATATGTATGCGGGACGTACGTCCAAATTGTGACCCCTAAAATAAATATCCCGAATTCTCGTTCCAATACCCTATTCAACTAGAATTCTTTCTGCAAACTCACGATTGAATGAATGCGCTGTCCCATTTTTAAACCGTCCCTTTCAAATAGCAATAACTAAATTGCTACCCGCTTGGATTTCGAAATAGAGTAAAAGCTTTCCTCTCCAAAACGACTAATCCAACTTTAGCCTGATGGGGTCAAAATCGCAAGATTCGGCCGACGTTGGTGACAAATGTGTACAGAACTGTTGTGTTTGGACCCTCCATCATTGTCAAGTTCCCTAACTCTTTGTTTTCTAGTGCCATGACTGCAGCTGAGTTGCAGTGCTAAACAATAAGCTTCGGTATTTTCAAATCTCGTGAAGAACATTTCACCAGATATATATTTATAAGAAAACATTAATAATGGTATGTGTGTGTTTATCTTTTTACACAGATCCCGGGCTAAATAAATAAGTAGGATGATCAATAGAATGAATTGTATTTGACTTTCTTTTTTTTTAATAAATATAGAGGTTTCCTTTTTCTGTGCAGGAGTCGTCCATTTCGGATGAACGTTTCAAGTTTTATACCGAGATAAAGGTGACTTTCTCGTCCAGTCGGGGGAAATTCCCCGCACATAAGGAAATCATATAAAATTAAATAAGTGCTTTATCTATCTATATTCGTGTGTATAAATATATATATATATATATATATATATATATATATATATATACATATAAATACATATATTACATTATACATGTAAATATATACATAAACAGTAAAATTTTATTGGAGCTCTCTTAAGAGGGGGTGGGTTACCTGCGGGAAATCCTTAAGTGGCGAAGAAAAGTTTATGTGGCACAAAATGATGATCAGTATGAAATAGTCTAACATTCAGCATCCCATTTTCTTGAAATAAACTTTTTTTTCAGATTTGCTTGATTTATATATAAAAAATTAAAATCATTTTAAAAATTTAAAAATTTATTCAAATCAAAAATATATATTTTACTCTAAGAATTTTTATAGTTTATGTATACTTGGGACATAAAAAAAGCACCGAATCTTGTGTTTAAAAGGATCCAAAGCGACTTAGGAATTGAAATCATTTCTTCACGTGGTATTGGAACTTGATCTTCTAACAACTTTAAGGGAGGGATGAGAATACACTAGTTTTAATTTGTAAATAGTGAAGAAAATTAATGCAAAATAATTTTCCAATGGGTCCTGATTTAATGTTATTTTTTTATTTGAATATGGTTATTCTACTAGCTCTTTGTTATCAATTGTGAAAGGAGGAAGGGACACAAAATGGATTGATTCTTGGGCAAAAAGTAACTTTCTTGGACCCTGTTGGGTTGGATGGCTACGATCTACTTTTTTGCAACACGGGGGCTAACGAGAGCGGGACCTACTGCTTGAAGCCGATCCCAAATGTCTACTAATATACATGCCATTCGATCCCAAGAACTCCGGTACCGAAGAATCAGTGCCTTAACTATCGTTCGAGTCGGGCCCTGTTGGAAGTTGCCAATGTATATTGTTTGCCTATTATAGAAATACTTTTTTCTAGGCCTTCATTTTTTTCGTGAATATTTATTAAAATGCTTTGATCTAACTTTATTACAAAATCATTATTGTATTAATAAAAATATTCATTTATTAGTGTAGTGAAAAATTGAAAATGTCGTAAGCAAACTTTTATTACAACTTCGCTATTTTACTTTTTAATTATTACTTTGAGCACCTCAAATCAGCTACATTTTTCTATAACAAAATTTCTACTTTTGCTGTTATAGAAACTATTACATAACTTGAGCTCCACACAGTGACACGCTTAATGATTAAAACTGAAAATTTTAAAAATTGAATGTCCTTTTCTTTTGAAACCTAACAATTTCTGTAGATTCCGAAAAGCATTCATAATTGTTTACGTTTCATCTGCGGTTGGAGCAATAACATTTTCAGTATTTTCTAGAATGTATTGCCAAGGAATCAGTAAATCTTTCATCATCCCACCTTGCGACAACATTATCAATTTCTTTTTGGGATAAAACACGCTGCCTTTTATGCATTTGAAATAAAAAAAGAGGTTTTATAAGCAAACTCCTATATGAATGACAGCAAGTAGCGAAGCGTGGGGAATATCTCAGTCGAGAGTAAATCCCCATTACTCACCTTCCCAATACTTGGTCGGAAAATGTCTCAGGAAGAACATGTTTAGGTTCTCTTTTTCTTTTGGTCTAATACCAAATAATGTCAAATATCCCTAATTTAACCGAATTCACCTCCGCCCCATTCCAAGGCGCATTTCTTCTCCATTTGAAGGCCATCTGCCCCTTTGTCCCTTCAAAACACCTCGAAATCATTTTTATTGTTTTCTTCTCTATTTGGGGTTTTCGACTCTAGCTGCTAATCTTTCTTAATAGCGAGTACTAAATGGACTATTTTTATTTTTTAATTTGGATTACGTTTTCAACATGCCAGGAAAACGAAAATTTACCTCATTACCTTTAAAAAAAAAAAAAGGAAAGCTGAATTGCGAAAAATGAAACAGTTTTTACCAAAGGACACCCTATTCCCAGGATAGCATTAAACGATATTCAAACCATTAAAGGAGATGATTGTAAAGACGAAAAAATGAAGAAATTAAATTTGGACGAGATCGAGGCTAAAACCTGCCAGATTGCTAAAAGGTATTTCTAAAAATTCCCAAATATTTAGTCCCTTCAGTGACGACTTAACGAGGTATATACATAAATAAGTATATAAATGTATATACACTCACTTCCAAAAGTTAAGTTTAAAAAGAAAAAAAAATGAACAAGTACTTCTTTGTAAGTAATGTTGTAATTTTATTCATGAAACGAACAATTCCAGACAGAGGCTTAAAAAATACAAGATGAAGTCCTATTTGCGTCCTTAACAAAATGATGTTTAAATGCAAAACAAACAACAAAAACCGACATTAATAGGTTAGGAGAGTACAAAGTGTACAGCGTATGATTATGCTTGTTACGAGGTGATTCCAGTAGTCGTTATTCCTCCAGTAAGACAGTTTCTAAATCTCTGGGAGTAGGGTACGTCTACATACACCACGGCCGAAAGCCTTCCAAAGATTTTCAATTGGATTAAAGTCCGCAATTCCCTCTCTGTCTAACGGTATGGGGACATCCATTAAAACGACATTATCGCCCTTTAAAATGAACGAAGGACCAAATGCTGCAGTATAAAGTTTCACAGTGGGGTGTAGGACTTCATCTCTATACCGTACAGAACCTCGCCTGTAGATGGGAGATATCGCAATGAAATCCCTGCCCAAACCATGATGCTTCCGAGAAATGTGTTCTCATACCGATGGTGTAGGCTTGTTCCCTCCACACACTTAGAAGCTTATTATCGGGTTGTAGGTCAAATCTGGACTCATCTGGGAAAATAACTTTGCCTCAGTCAGACACAGTCCAATTCGTATGATGGCGGCAGCACTTGAATCTTGCCCCTCTGGATTGGCTGGTTTAAGGAACACAAGTGAAGCCTTCAACGAATAGTAGTGGCTGATATTATCTTACCAAAGGCCGCTGAAAACATAGATGTTACTCTTGTGGAAGTCGATTTTCCATTCCTCTTGGTTATAACAGAAATATATCTATCTTCTGCTAGGGTCGTAACCCTTGGACTACGGGCTACAGGTATTGGGACAACTGTTTGGCTGGTTAGGAAATGATTCCATAATCATGAAATGAAGGAATGATGAACGCCGAAGAAACGAGCAACATCAATGAGAGACTGTCCGACAGCCCGACCGCACTCAGAATCTTCCATTTGTTTTCTGTAAGCCATAGAAGCACGTCTAGCTTGGAAATAAAGCGTACGAATGATCTTAACACCTTTCATCAGCATTTACATATGTAACCGCTGTAACCCTTTACAATGCCCGCTTCTTACACGATTACCTGGTTTGCATATTTTTCTACGCGAAACCATGATAGGCTGTTAACTAACATATTGGTATACTTCTACCTTTGCAACACATTTCAGCTTCTTTAATTCTGATTAGCTTACTAAAAGTAATATTTTCCACAACCTGCTTAACTTTTAGAATTCATAAATGTGTGTCTATATATTAGGGATAAAATAATAAGTTGATTTTATACTTTACTTAGGTGTGTGGCCTGCTTCAACAATTGAGATAAAGAGATGCTTTTCCGAAGGTACTTGGGTTCTTTCATCAGTCCCTCTTCTTAACAAAATCCATTTTTCTTCAAAGGGTGGGAGGTGAGTTATCCGTTAAAATAAAATTCAGTCGCCCACTGGTAGAGTGAACCGGGATTAGGACGAACAAAAATGGGATTCCAGCAGTTTTTTTTGTGCTAAGTAATCATCCTTTATTAGCAAATATCGGAAATGTTTGATTTTTTTCAGTCTTTCGTTTGTTTTGAAATTTTTTGTCCCTTATCTTCTCTGGTAAATTCACCACGTGGCAGTTTGCCTTACGTGTTGCCCGGCATTTTAACACACCGTTCCAATTCGACTCCGAAGAATCGCAGTCATTCCAATGAGTCGTTGTGGCAAAATCGATTCACTTTCCGTCCTTATTCAGCTTATGTGATACCATTGGATGTCACAAAACAGTTATGTTTTAGCTGAATATTATTAAATAATATCGTTTTATGACATTGTAGACATTGTTAACAGCATTAAGAAAAAAAAATCCAAAAAAGTTAGTTTCGTCCCAACTGGTAGCAACTGTATTTTTTTTTTAGTAATATTTCTCTTAACTTAAAAGCAACTGTTTAAAATGTTTTCTTTTAAGCAATTTAAATTTTTCATGATGTCCAAAGTGGATACTATATGGATCTGTCCTCTCTCGGCTCAGCCAAAATAATCTTGGAATTTTTGTTGCAATTGCGTGATTCATCCATCGCTTCTATTGCAGTTGGCGCTCAATCAGTCATTTTTTACATCATTTTTTTCAAAATTAAGATTCTTTGCCCTTTATCTTTTTAAGAAGCAGACTTCCTTTTTCTCGCCTACTAGGGCCTGATTTCCTACAGAGCAATCGGGGGGCTCCAGTCAAAAAGGGGCCCCCAAATGAACTGCCATTTCAAGTTAAAAATGTCTAAAATTCACTTTAAATTATCGACAATTTCTTCTTTTAGTTTTTGACTTATTCGGTATCATTTGAGAGCTTGTTCACAAATATAAGTACTGGCAATAAATGTAGAACAGGCAGCTACATTCTGTTTTAGGCAGGACAATTCCTCGGGTAGAGGCTTACAGAATTCTAATATACGCTTTACCTCCCAGGATTTTTTTGTAACTTTTTTATAAATTTACTTCTTTCATAATTTTTCATTTTATTTTAAACTAATCTTGTTTTACTAACGACATTGGTGAGTCCACTTGAAAAGCTCAGCGAATCACTACATGCAAAAATCCCCCCGTAGCCACTACCTGTGTACAGCAGAGTGAAGGGGGCCCCCATTTCTGTAAATCGGACCCTCTCTCCGACCCCCTCACTGTATTCGGAAAGTTGTCTGTTTTGCCAAGCTCTATCATCCCTTATAATTAGGACATGTGTTTTGTTTCACCCTGTGTGACTTTACACTTTTTTTAAGATCCATTAATAATCGAAAAATACATTTACCAGTCTGTTGATCCCATAAATTTGTCGAAACTACTCAAGTCCTTCTGGTTAATTGTTTCTCCTTTATCTTTAAAAATAATCTCAGAACCTTTCGAGTTCGTAACACTTTATCTGATTTCAAGTAAAAAAATAGAGTGAAAAGCAAATTTCCACCTAACGATCTTTGCATATGATATTAGTCAAAATTGAGTTTCGTAATATTTGTTGTCGTCTACTAGTTATTCCATTTTTTTACTATGCAAAATATTCCATTATTAAGCCCTTTATGATTTGATGAACAGTAATTGTTACCAATAATTGCTTGGACTTTAATCTCAATTAAATCAAAAAATAAAAAGAACCAGAGTATATTTTTCTGCAAGGTCTCTTGTGTGAAAACAAAACTAAGAAAGCGAAATGGGTAATTTTATTTTATTCTAAAAACTAAAAGAATAGAAGTCATAAGACTGTTAGAGACAAATGATGCAATAAAAAAGGAAAATGAATAAAAGCTTGCATTCGAGATTTTTAAGACCCCATAGATGTACAAGAATTAAGCAATATTTCGAATAAAAGAACTTTACGTGACGTTAAAAAAAGAAAAAAGATGGTGAAAAGCGTGGTTCTGTCGAACTTAAATATCCTTTATAAGACTTTGATGATAGGTAAAGGGAGTGAAACTTCTGTGAATTTTACACCAATAAATTTTTCTTATTTCTATTTTGTTTGCTTGTGTAATATTATTAGTTGCTTTACAAGATGGTGGATCCTAGCGGTGCTCGTCAAAACGAAACACGTATTTGGTGACAACAATACAATTCTTAAAATTCAAATACAACCTATCGAACATATTTAACTAGACAATAGAAAATAAATCTGCGAAAAATATTCATATGGATGAGAAAAAAATTCTTATAGTATGTATCTACACTGAAGAGCCCCAAAAACTGGTATAGGCATGCGTATGCAAATAAAGGATAAGGAACTAATCAGAATACGGTGCTGCGGTGGGCAACGCCTATGTAGTCTTACACAGTTATTAGATCGGTTACTACTGCTGCAATGGCAGGTTATCAAATGTAAGTGAGTTTGAACGTAGTTTTATAGTCGGTGTGCGAGAGATGGGACTTATGATCTCCAAGGTAGCAATGAAATTTGGATTTTCCCGTATGACCATTACGACCATTACTAGTACATCCTATATTCACGGTACACTCGTACCGTGAATATCGGGAATACGGTAAAACATCCAATTTCGACAGCCGGAAAAGATCGTGCAAGAACGAGACCAACGACTACTGGCGAGAATCATTAAACGTGACAGAAGTTTTAACAGGACAATGGAACACCCCACACTTCCACAATTGCTGCAGAGTGACTCCAGGAACACTCTTCTAACTACTTCAGCTGGCCACCCAAATCCCCAGACGTGAACATTATTGAGCATATCTAGGATGCCTTGTGTTCAGAAGAGATCTTCACCCCCTCGTACTGTTAGAGATTTATATACAGTCCTGCAGGATTTATGGTTTCCAATACCCCCAGCACTACTTCAGACATTAGCCAAGTCCATTCCGCGTCGTGTTGTGGCACTTCTGTGGGCTTGCAAGGGCCTTACACGATATTAGGCAAGTGTACCAACTTTTTTGGCTCAGTATATTTGCTTTCGTTTTATGGATTTCGCCCTCATTCGAAAAACTTGAGTGTCATGTTGTGCACTCTTAAAATAGAATTGTCACATAAACTGTTCTAATTTACATAAACAATATTTTCAGATTGTATAGAAGAAGAAATAAGAGTAACATTCAAATGCCATTATTTAGATAGTTATCAGTACGAATGCGAAGGCACTTGCTCTCCTAGCATTCGCCATTACCAAGTCGCAGATATTTTTTGGCTTTATTATAAGAGCACACATAGGCGGCCAACATTGCTCCCACGGACAGCACAATTAAACAAAGTGACTCCGAGTCATTTAGAACCCCCTTACCCTCTTCCACTCCCAGAAGTATCTTTTGGGAACTTGAAGGACATTGCGACTGTGAACCTATTTTACGTGCTCATGCCACCATGAATGAACACGATGGATCTTTGGCTAGTTACAAAATAGCTGCCTTTGCCTGCTGAGGTACATCGGCTAAATAGTGAAAAACACTCTTTTGCAGTAAAAATGTAAATAATGGGAAATCGGCGTTTCTTGTTTGTTTGTGTGTGACAACAGCTAGCCAAAAAGTGTAGCATTAAATGTAAAACTCGTTACTGATAAAAAAAATTACTGGATTATATTTATACAATTAAATACAATTACAAAGAAAAGTATTGAATAGTTACACACTACATTTTAATGGGGGATGCACCGCGTGCATAGAAAAGCTGATAGTAACTAGGAAAAATGGCATACATTTCTAGAAAATGGGAATTCCATGAGAGTAAAAAGGACAGAGTAGCTATTTTAATCTGTTCATCGAGATGGAAGACCGTAAATAAACAAAGTCGAGTGATAACTGGCATCCCCCGATGATACATTAACACCAATCCTATATAGTGTAGTCTACGGGAATAAACGAACATTTTAATACCCCTATTTATGTAGACTAAGCCTGTAATAAATATAGGAGCTCTACTTTTTACAGATTACGGACTGAATGTAGTCTGTGTTAAGGTTGTGCGTATTTGATGTATTGTAGAACAAAAATGGAAAATGAAAGCTATATGACCAGGAATTCTTCGAGAACAGGAAATAAAAAAAATACTTTATTTGTAAAATGGATTGAATTTGAATACAATTGGTGGAGAAGTGAATGTAATAGAATATGGAACAAATGCTAATTGTGTAAACAATGCTTCTGTTCCTCGAGTTATTCGGAAGTACAAATCTGAGGGAGTAGTAGATTCACCGAAAAAGACACAACCTTGTAAAGGAGTTCTTGAATATATTGACAGAAAACTCATTAGAAAAAATCTTCATATTTTTTTTTTTTTTTCGGATGGAAAATGCAAGATGTAAATGAAGATCTTACTGTAGTAAATGATTATCCTAATTTACCAACTTATATTAATTGACAAATTTCCTTTTAAATCCCGCTAAAAAGAAATCAGTATAGCGATAAGAGTGTAAAATGATACTATTTAGTAAATATATGGCTACCCTTTTATTCATTTCTGGCCATTAATCTTAGCGAGCAGAGTATAGTTTGGTAGTGCCAGTGATCGGTAATGAGAATGTAATTCGCCAACAGCCAACATCAAAACTTCATAATTCAGAGACCCGTTTTTAGATTTCTTTAATTTAGGAAATTCAACTACTGTTTATATATTTACACGTTAATTTATCTGAATGGTAGATGATACCGTAATGTTTTGTCTGTGTTCTAACTTTTTTCAAACATCTAGATTTACGGAAAGAGCTTCTTGTAGTTTACACTTTTGATTTGTCACTGCTATAAGTAAAATTATCATTGAAAAAAAAAATCGAATCTGACGTCAAAAATGATAATCAATGTTAAGCATGCGCTCTCTTATGTCCTAGCACATATTCGCATAGCTGGTCTCATTTTAAGATTAAATACGGAGCGTAAGGTTTCCTTGAAGTGAAGTGCATTCTGATTCGTCCTTTGGCAGCTGACGTAAGATAAACAACACTGTAATGGTCTCTCCATACTTCAATAGATTAAACTGTGTCATTCTCTAATCAAAGTACTGCTTTGTTCAGGAAGAACACTGCAATTAAGTGACTGATCGTTTAACAATTTATCAGGTTAATGTAGTCAATTGTGCGTGAAATGTTAATTGATTTTTGAATTGGGGGTATGGAGGAAAAGTTAGTCCCGGTTCTACTTGTATCAGCGAATGTTGGATCTATATTTGAAGATGTATGTATTACAGGATGTTTAGAAATATAAAATCTTCCTTTCAATTTATCCTTATATGTAACTCTGGATTTATATATTTTGAGGTGATTGATGTTAGTGTGTATACGTTTTATTTATGTTTGCTTCTATCAAGTTCTTTCAAACTCGCCACTGAATTAATTCAATCTTTCATCAAAATCATAATATGTTATACTCAAGTGTATTCTACTTTTAAAAGTATCAAACCAATAAACATCTAGTCTTGTATTTAATATAATAATGATATTCATGTTCAAATCTTTTCGTTTTCTTCTAGTATCAAATTTAATTGTATAATCTAAACATGAAAGCAGCTCATTCATTTTGTTGTACATTGGCTAGGATTCTATGCCCATCCAGGTGGTGAAAACATACTTATATGACAGTTCAAACATAAATATACCTTTTAATGCTGTTTAGTATAACTCTTGTCTATAAGCATGGCAGTCATAGTTAAAAGTTTTATGCTGAAAAAATGCCTTGTTATTAAATTATGTAGTAGGATTTAATATTGCTTTATTTTGAAAATTAGTTATAAGTTCAATCTTACCATTTAGAAGTCCATCCCAAGTAAAAGTTATCCTGTATTAACGATGCTAGTAAACTGGATTTTTTTCACTTTTTTAGTAAATATTTCTAAGAAAATCATTAAATGTGATATAATGGGGAGCATTTTTAAAAATTTATATTGAAGCATTTAAAATGTTTTAATGATTACACTCATCTTAATTTCTTTGCTGATGAAATTACCAAAATATATCAGTAACAGTAGCAACATTAACATATTTTTTAAAATTTTATGAATAATATTTCTATTCATATAAGAGTCTTTATATAAAATGTAATATTTTTTTAACAATTTCATTTCAATATTTTTCTAATATTCCTAGATACATTCTTGAGGTAATATTTTTTATTTCCTTATTTATTTTTTGCCCAAACTCTAGAAAACTTTTAAGAAATTAATTTATTCTAAAAATGCTTTATTTTTTATTGGGCCAAAGCAAATATATCAAACTATCTTTTTATAAAAGAAAAATTTAATTATTTCTAATGGGAATAGTCTGATTACAAGAAAAAAGCATTCACGAATCAAAATAGTTGTCTGATAATTTTAAAATATTTAAATGATAATGATAATTTCATTGCATATTGAGTATTTGAAAGTACTAAGACATAACTTTAACCAATTATTTATTGTGTGCATATAAATGTGAATCACACTTCATGAATCAGAAGTATTATGCCTGATTTTTAATTACTGCAAGATATTATTTCTATCAGATTTCATCTTTTATATGAAATCTGATATAAATAATATCTTGCAGTAATTTGCATATGAAATATGAATTGCAGTATTTTGATGTATATTCCCAGTATTATGCAATATGTATAAAAAGTTGATTGAAATTTTTTTCTAAAGCAAAGTCTGATATGAACTACCTCTTATTCATTATTTGTTTCAAGAAGTGGAAATAACTATGGTATTATATATGCATATATATATATATATAGAGAGAGAGAGAGAGAGAGTGAATTAAGTTTTTGTTTTTGTATAGCAAAAACTTAACTCACTATATATGAGTTAAATTGAATTGGTTATAAAAATGTTTCTATCATGTCGTGTTCTTTTAATGGATTTATATATAAACACTTACACGTATAAGCTATTGTTAATTTAAAAGGAATAGAAAATATTTTACCCCTTCAGCTTTCCTAAATCTTATATTATTTTATATTTTCTCTTTAAAATGGTGTATTTAAATTTGCCAAACTAATATCAAAAGTTTATTTTATATACTAACAGTGTGTATCATTTTTGTTGCTAAGGTTAATTTTATTTCTACCTTTAAAGAAACAGAAACAATGACTTATAATAATTTATAGTAAAAATTTAGTTTACTTCAATTGCATTTTTTAAGGAGATTTATTATAAATGGCTGTTTTTCTAAATTTTTGACATAATAGTACTTCCCGTGAAGGAATAATCTATTATGTATTTCATCTGTCAAAAATACTCAAGTTCTGCCATTATTTTCAGACTGCATGTGTATTATTCTGGGATCTGTTAGATTAAAGTATCCATATGGTACACTTTTCTGTGTGAAATATTATTTATTTTAAATGTTTTTTTATATTTCTAAAATATATTTTATGATAGTTTTCTTGTTACAGGTTTTAGTTAGAAAATTGAATTTGAAAAATAGTTGAATCAGCAATTTCAAAGACTTAAAATGAAATAAAATATTATTTCATTGATTTTATTCTTATAAGAAGCATAATTTTTGCTTTTTTTTTTAAATTGTTGATTTTATTTATAGCCGCATGATCTCCTGAAAATATGGATCAAAGAAATCTTGACAGTAAGTACTTTTGTATTTCAAATTATTTGCTGAGTATCTTGACTTTTATTGAAAAGCTTAGTTTTAAAATAGGAATTAAAAATAAAATTTTCTGTATCTTTATTTTATGGTGTTCTAGATTTCTCCATGTATTAAATCATATTGATATTAAACAGTCTTAATTATGAACTCTTCTTAGATGATGTGTTTTAATAAATTTGTCCTAATCATAACATCATTTTAATATCTTTGAAGCTTTTATATATGTAAAAGTACTCGCATATGCAGGCTCATTTGCTTTTTTCATTGCATTATGCTTACTTTTTCTGCAATCCAAAATCTATTCTCAAACAGTTAGGCCTGGGGTTTTTTAAATGATGGAAAGAAAAAACATTTTGAAATCATTTTTAAGAAAAGAAAAAAAAATTTAGTGAAACAAAATAAAGCAATATAAACTTGAATTGGCAAGTTTTTGACAAATAATAGTTTTACTGTTATGTCAACCCCTCCTTCCTTGTTAAAAATTGGTTTTACTTAATGCAATTAAAAACTTCCATTTCATTTTATCTTTTAAGATAACAAATTCTATTATATGTACACTGAATTTCAGAAAGAGAAGGCTAGAAAGAAAAAGACAATTATATTAAACTATAAATATGTTATCTTCATCTAATCTTAAGCTATTTGATAATAATCTAAAGGTAATTAGGAGATTCTCTAAATAAACTTCTTAAATATTAAGACTTGAATTTCTGCAGATTTCTTACAATATTTGAAAATAGAGAATGAATTTGCAGACATATCTTTAAATTTACTAAACTCTGGCATTTTGTAGCAAACAGGGTGGTTTTAGAGGTTAACTTTAAACCACTTTCAGAAATAAAAAAAAAGATGTACACTATACAACTAAAGATTTCCAAAATTAAGATTATTGAGGCTATTAGTAATATAAAATTTATCCCAGAAGCCATAAAACTACACATTATATGACCACATATTTTTAAAGTTAATCATAGGCCTATTAATGATGAAAAAAGATGAATTATATTTTCATCTCTAAAATAGATTTAAATTAAAATTCTAATTTAAAAGTTTATTTCTGTAACACTTATGGCATAGTATCAGTTTTAATGTGAAGACAAGATATCTTAGACAATAATATACTTATCAGACCATTCATTCTTTACTAATTGTAATAATTAAAATTTTGACTTTTTGTTCTTTTAATTTGAGGTTTTCCCACTTAAATAAATTTTCCTCATTGTTAAATTTGAATTTTAATAATTAAAATTTATCAATACTAATAAAAAAAATTTCAATCTGCAAATTCATTCTTTAATACATTGTAGAGAAAAAGTTAGGTTTTCAATGGATTAAACTGGTAAAAACATGGTTTTTAACACACTCATGTCAGAAACTTAACAAAACATACAGAAAATAATAGGGGATCACATTATAACAGATCCATTTTCTGATTGGAAAGTTGTTAAAAGGGTTAAACTGCAAAGATAATTTTATGTACAAACATATTATTTTATTATTTGTATAAAGTAGCTTTTAATTAGAATAAGACAAGATTGAATCCTCTTTCTTCTAGTTATAAAATGCTATGTTATTTACGCAGACATATGTGTGTGTGTGTGTGTTTGTTTGTTTGTTTGTTTTTAAAAATTGTTTGGTGACCTAGTATAAATTTGCTTGCTAAACTAGTTTTAAATTATTTTATTACTAGCTTTTGTTATTAACTTTTTTTGCTAGTTTTTATTATTAACTTTAGTCTCATATTGTGTCAAAACGTATTTGGTCTAAGAATCTATAGGTTAAATACCATTCTTGAGCCATTTATGTACCAGTGTTTTCTAATAGCTAAACTGAGCACTGTGACAAAGTAAACTTTTATATTCCTATTTATGTATTCATTGAATTAATTAGCTTTCTGTGATGGCAAGTGGGGATTTAAATAGTTATTCTTTTATTTTAATACACAATAAAAGACCAAGTTCTACCTAAATAAATAAGATTCTGTAAGTTCTGTATTTATTCCGTAAAGAATATTATTATTTTTACCAACAATTTTAAATTTAGACATATGCATATGTGTGTGTGTAATATATATATATATATCTTTAGTTTTATGATAATTGATTGTGTCAGCAAGGATAAAATTGTAAGGCAAGTGTTAAAATAGGCAAGGTTTATGTATGCTCTCAATATTTATGTGAAGTTTTATAGGAGTTAAAAATTTTATTTATTTTTGTAATGATTCCTATTCACTGATAACCTTTAATATAAGAGTGTCTGACAGACTTTTAGTGTTTATTTTTATTTGTACTGGAGGAGGATAGCTCTTTAGTGGTGTTCCCAGAATTGGTGTATGAAGCTGATTTCTGACTTGCCTTATTAATTTGTAATGGAACTATTATATATGTCAAAGATCCTGAATTGGAGTTGAAGGACCCTCTTCAATTTTCCATTCATTCAAACAATCAGAAATGGTTTGAGAGGGATTGGTAATGCTTGAAACATACTCCACAAATAGAAAGAGGTAGACACTTAATGTTTGCCCATCCATCAACTAAATTTGATTCACATGCTTAGGAGAAAAAAAAAAATGGAACCTCTAAGTGTTATCTGTATTAAAATGGCTGTTTTAGGGGGTCTTTTTTTTTTTTTTTTTTTTTAAATTATTCCATGTATATTTAATAGATCCCTTGTGTTGTGAGATTGGGGCTCTTAGGTTTGAGTCCCTTGGGAGTTAGTTGCAGGATATTCCTGTTGAGGTTTGCTTTAGCCACTGGCCTAGTCTTGCATTTGGGTACAATAGACCTCTGGTCACTCTTCGGAAAATCCCATGAGATGTCCTAAAGCTAATTTCATTCATATTAAACAATAAAATATGAAAAAAAGTGAACTTCAGTTGTTAAGGGTATTGGATTATTTCTTACTAGTAACAATATTGTGTAATATTCCAATGTAGCACAAAAATATCAGCCAATATCAAAATTATAATGCCAACCTATATCAAATGGACCCCTTCTGTCATATCTGATAGCCATTTTGGCTGTTCCAACTTATATAAAGAAAAGTTCTTACAGATGTATTAGAATTATGCCTTGCTCAAAAGTTAAATGTGCAGATAAAGAACTTAAGAATGTAAATTTATTTAGCTCAAATTTGATATTAAAGTAAAACAGTATAATCATTACTAATATTTGCCCTAGGCGTTACTGTTTTAGCAAAACAACAAAATAATGAGCAAACCAACTCAACTTACAGTTGCACATGACTTTATATAGCTCACGTATAATTAACATGACTTAACACTCGCGTCACTGCATCTGAATACATGCATAATAAACTTTGTCAGTTGTTTTGAGAAAATAGGGCGATAAATTAAAAATAATAGAAAATACAGAAAAGACAGCATATTTTCTAGCAATATGTCAATTTTTCATATTTTGCAATGTTGGTCAGTATTTTCTGATATCTCTGAATATTTTTTTTTTTTTTATATTTAGAAATATTTGTCCATATTTCCCTTGGTTAATTCACCATATGGTCATTATTTAGTCATGCAAACTCAAATCATTCACTCTTTCTTGAAGTAAGGGTTTTTCTATTTGCTGAGAATCTTTACATTTAAAATTGTATTATCTGGCAATCTTCCTCTGAATAAAAATGTACGGCAGTACCATTCTACTTTGCTGCTTTCTGAAAAATCACAGTATTCACAATAAGTTCTTACAGCAGAATTGATTCACCTTTGTTCACATTTAGCAAATGCAGTATTGTGCTGAATGTCATGAGATATCATTGAATGTAAGAAAATATTTATTTTTATGAATGTTTATAGATATTGCTGAAAATCATTTTATAGCATAGTTTTTTAACATTAAAAAGAAAAAAAGTGTATTTCATATAAAGTGGTCAATTTATTGAATTTTATTTTTTTTAATATTTCTCTAAGTAATACAAACAACTCTTTGAAATAATTTCCAATTTTAATTTTCCATTATGCCGGGAGATATCCAAAATTTGAATGTCTGACATTCAGGACATTTAAAATATTGTCTTACATTTCTACAACATTCAACAATATATTCATTCTGTCTGGTTAGGCTCATTTTTTATAGTTTTATGTTTTAAGAAATTTTTATAATGTATAAAATTTGAAATAACTTTAGTGCACCATTGTATGTAACAAAGCACATAAGTGGTTTTTTTGTCAAATATTTTCCTATTTAAAAATAGCAATGGACATGGCACAGTATATGACAAAAGTATAATGTAGGATGTTATGGGTTAATAGAAATTAAATAAAAAATATAGCATTACAGTTGTCCTTAAAATCATTTTGTATTTCTGCAAAAACGGAATTTCAAAAGTTGAATATTTCAAACCTATCAGATAAAAATGTATATAGTCATAGTCTTTGTTATCTTTCACAAAGTTTTTGAATTATTCCTATTTTTTGAATTTTTTAAATTTATTTTTTTGCTAATGTCTAATTTGATTCTTAATTTAGGTGATAAAGCACTGTCAACCCAAATTTTTAGCCTTACATTGCCAAGAAGTTGGTGGAAAAAATTACAAAGATACTATGAGGCATGTGGATGAATTTGTGAGGTAAATACTGACAGGCTAAATTCTTTTTATATCCTTTTCTGTTTTGATGCTTATCAAATCATAGAGAGTATAAGCTATTTGTTATTGAAATTATTCTTTATAAAAAATGAGTTTGGAACTGCCTGAAAATGGTTTCTGGTGTAGTGAATCTTATTATATTAGCTGCTTGATAAAACTGTGTTTTGGATGCATTTGAGGAAAAACTAGGTGCGTAGCAAATAGTTTGTTACTGTTCAAAATTTCTAAAGATATGAGCTATTCTCAACCTAAATAATAGTTTATTCAATTTTTACTAATACAGTTTGAAAATTGTTGCCAAATAGTAACCTAATTATTCTTAAATCAGTTGGCACCTTTAATTTTTATAGATACAGTAGGTGGTTTTTACTTTTTCACTTGTTCCATTTATAAAGCTGTTTTAGTTTGAGGTTTCTGACATAAGTTAGAAAGTTGGGAAATAAAAATATCCCTGCATTACTAAAGAAATATTTGCAGGTTGTGCTATTTTATATACAAATAGAATTTAGAATATGTGTCTGCTGTTTCAAAGAACTATATATAAAAACCATGAACCTTTTTTAACTACAATTCTTTAAGCCATTTAAAATTCTTTTTCCAGTTAACAGTCGATCAAAAAAAAAAAAAAAAAAAAAGGATTTTCAGATAAAATTGTATTTTCAAACTAAATCTAAAATCTATTCATACATCTAAATATTTTTATCCAATTGTCAGAAAATTTCAGTGTAATGTCTATGAAATTTTCATCCATATCAGTTTCTCAAACTTTTCTGAACCACTGTCTATTTTACAAGGAAAAAAATTTCACCACTGCTTCATTCATAATAGTGAAATATGCCAAATATTGAAGTATTGTTACACATTATCTATACCTATTTTATCTATTTATTAAAAATCATAAAGTAGAAACTAATTAAAACAGCCATCAAATATAATAAAAAATTGTTTATTAAAAACTTAAACATAGAATGAATAAGAAATTTTCAAGATTGGTGAGATATTTGAGGCTGTTGGAGTTTTAACAGTTTGTTAATGTTGAATTCCAGTTTTATTACCATCATGTTTAATGATGTGCAGTTTGTTTCTTTCCTTAGACAGTAAATTAGTTGCTGCAATAAATCCACACTTAGTCAAATATGATAAAAAAGCTGATATTGGAATCAGTTCCTATATTTTATTTTGAATTATTCATTAGTTGTAAGTAAGAGCTCATCTTCTAAATTAGATGATTCTGCATTTAAGAAATGATCTCAAAACCAACATGATATATATAATATCTAAATATATAAGAATTGTACTGTCAAATTAACATAAAAATCTTCAAACTGACAATAGTAAACCAAATAAGGTTTTGTCCCCATACAATGATGTCTGGTGTGAGAGACGTCAGTCATTTCATGTACTATCTCTTGCATACATCAAGCAGCATAATATTAAATCATTTAATTATTTGACTAGTGCTTTGATTCTAATTCAATTAGAATGTTCAAGATGTCATATGTTCTTAAAATATAATATAAGCAAAACAACATAGAAGTGTAAAAAATGGCAGTTCCCTCTCCCTATTTCAAAATGCTTTGAAATGTTTCCTATTTTACAGAAATTCTAGACTATGTTATACTATTACTTAATTATTGTCCATTAACATCATACATACATTTCATTAAATGTTATATAGTAATGCCAATTTCAAAATAAAATGTTCTGTTTCCAAGCTTTTGGGTTGATCCAAATTCAATAGTATTTTTGGGATGCATGCAATTCCATCTTATTTGTATATTGAGGAAGTTAATATAAATTTTTGAATGCTTATGTACTGAGTAACAAAAAGGTAAAAATTTTAGGTAACTAAATAAAAATGTATAATCATGAAAACAGTAGGTATTTTGAAAGTATTTTATTAATTTTCTAAATAGGTGAATACGCCTCCTCCCCTTTTCCTCTGAATGGCCACTGCCTCTGTTAGGAACCTATGATAAAGACACTACATCTTTAAAATGATAAAAAAACTTTCAAATTTTGTATGAATAAATAGACTATTTGGTTCTGAACAAAATTTTGAGTGTTTGATAATTACTTATCAAGCTCTAAAATAAAATGGGAGTATCCTTCTTCAAAGATCTCAAGTTTTTGAACAATGATTGTTCTATAATTTTTGCTAATTTTCAAGTATTTTATACCAAAAATTCCCAAGATATTGTGTGAAGAGTGATGTAAATATACCTGATGAATTTATTATTTTAAAAATATGGTATCTACAAGTTGATAGGAGCTTTTAACCAGAAGATTATGAACCATGTTATTAATTTGCATGTCAAATAGACTTGTAGCTTATAGCTTGTTCAAGTGGCATTAACAACAACACAAACTAATAAGCTTTTAATGGTTATTCTCTAATTTTCCATTCTAACTATTCCTTTTCTATAATTTTAGGGATTTGATGACTAGTGATGAGTTATTGCAATACAGTCAAATGAGAATATACCTTGATGAAGACTTTACTTGTCCAGAAAAGTTTACGGTATTATATCTTTGTATAAACATAAAATCCTGTCAGATATAATTTGGGAAGTTTTGCCATAAGTATTTTTGGTATAGAAAAGTATTGATGTCCTGATTTAGTTTAATACTTCTATAATTTCAATTATATTTATATGTTGTAATATTAATATGGCATTGCACGCTAAAACAAAATTTTTCTTTGTGTTTCACACTTTCATTATAACAAAAACTGTGTATTTAATGATATATATCAAAAGCCACTTGTATATATAATGAAACACATTGAAAAGAAACTATTTACTTCAAAAATAGTATATTTTATACAGTTATATATTTTATTACTCTTACATACTTACCAAATTGTTTTGTTCAGATTTGAATTGCATCATAAGACTGTATATATGTGGGCTAAGGTTGTATGATTTTGAAATACAGAAAATAAATCTCACAAAACTGAAAAAAGGAATGTAAAAATGCAGAGAAGATATTGTATTTCTAGATAAAATACTTAATGTATATAATCATTATTTAAAATTCAATGCTGCTTCTACTTTATGTGAACTGTGTTGTTGAGCTACATACAAAAAAAGATATTTGAAACCATAACTATTTATTGTTATAGAAGTTTCTTATATTATAAATATTCTGATGTTCTGTAACTTTTATTTTCAAAGTGTTACACATTAAAATTCATGTATAAGTGTGTGATGCTTTCTACCTAAATATGCATTTTGCATTTGCACAGATTTTCAAAAATGGTATTTGAGCAGGTATATCCTTATTTAATTATAGCTAAAAATGGAATAAACTCTTTTAACCCATTCAGTAATGCCCAGTAATTCTACTAGTCACTATGAAAAGCAATATTTCTGATTAAGCCTAATTTTACTTAAAAATTGCATTCAATTTGCTGAAATTTACAGATTAGAATCATTGGTAGTATATGAAACTCCTATAATAAAAGTTTCATGAGGTTTAAAAAAAAAAAAAAAAAAAAAAAAAAAAAAAAAAAAAAAAAAATCATTTTAATAAAATTTTTATTTACTGTTGGTAAAAAAAATTGGCCATTTATTAAAAGAAATTGCTAATAAGACTAAATGTTAGGCAAATTTTGTAAATTTATCATACCAGATGAATAAACATAGATATGTCAATTAGTTTGATATCCTTTTGCCAGTCATTTGCATTTTAATTGTTCTTACTATTATCCAGTTATGGAATTATTTCAATGTTGTCTGAATAGTCTAATTAACTATTATTAGTGTTAGAAAAATTACTTTTCACCATTTCACTCTCTGATTTTTGAAATGAGATAACATAAAAATTGAAAAATAAATTTAAAATGACTTATTTGTGTTATAATTACTCTAAAATAACAGCACTATAATAGTAGCAGATCAGCTAAATTTCTAATAAACATAATTCTATGTAGCCCAGAAGCAATCAATAAATTGCCAAACATATATTTTTTTTAAACTTATATTGCTTAAATTTAAGAAAAAGTAATCTTTATATAGGATTACCAGAATTGAAATTTATTAGCATATAAGTAAATATACCATTGGTTGCATGGTCTAGCACCGCAATTATCAAACTGTGCTCTGCAGCAGTAAACTAGACAAGTTAGTGTAAATTGTGTAATTAACTAAGGTGCATAAAGTTTAGTAAAATTTAAAATGTAAGTTATTTTTGCTTGCCACTTTCGAAGCATACTAAGAGATGCCTTTGTATTTGTCTCAAGGTATGAACGATTCTCTACCTCTATGGCATTTAAATTGGATGCTGTGCCAAATAAGGTTTGAGAAGCATTAGTGTAACATTTTAATTTAAAGCAATTTGATTGGAAAACATTTTTCCTGCTTGGTAACATTTTAAGTTTCTTTGCCATTTTAGGTTATTTTGACATTCTAGACTAGAAATTATTTTTTTCACTTCATCTCATATATGGGTTTTGAGCCTTGGGTAAATTTTTGAAAGAAAATCTTACCCTCGGCTTATATTTGGAAGTATATAGTATTTCAATTTAATATTAAAATTAAATGTATGAAAATACATTATGTACCAAAAAAGTTAAAGGTAATTCATTATAAAAAACATAAATGAGATGTAGATTTTTTTTTTTTAATTGTCTTTCTAGGCTGAAAATTTCCAACATTGTAGTTTGAATTTAAAGAAACAATTAATTTAAAAATAAGTTAAAAAGTCTAGTCAAATTTTTGTTATTGCTTGTGTTTTATGTTTCAGCTGCAGTTAGTCTACAACAGTCAGCATTTCCAGTCATTATGGGGGTAAAAAAGAAATGATTTGCTGAACTATAAGCTTTTGATTTATTTGATTAAGCGTAGTTACAAGGATGCATTCTCATGACTTTTATAGGTGTTTCTGGAGTTTTAAAAATCCAATTCCAAGAAGACTAATTTGTTTAACATCTTAGAGTAAAATTCCCCAAAAGAAGTTTGATAAGTTCTTCATTTTAATTGTTAAAATTAAAACAATCAGTGCTTTAATTTACAATTAAACTCACTGATTGAAATTGGCTAATAATACATTAAATCTGATATTAGTAACTTACAGTTATTTGTTATATGTAACTAACTTTTTTTATTATGAAAGATATAAATTTCAGTATTTTTGACTTCAAGGTATTTGTTCACCCAATCAAGTTGAAGAATGAATATATGATAATTTTTCATCAACCAATTCTTCTTAGTATTTT
This sequence comes from Pardosa pseudoannulata, assembly GCA_032207245.1. Classification (NCBI taxonomy): domain Eukaryota; kingdom Metazoa; phylum Arthropoda; class Arachnida; order Araneae; family Lycosidae; genus Pardosa; species Pardosa pseudoannulata. The sequence continues at coordinate 129,561,014 of CM063503.1, read as the reverse complement.
ACTAATTTTATTGCATAGATTGAATTTATAATCTTTTTTCTTTAGGCATTGGGCTGCTTATATTTCATTCATAATAGTCTAAAAGATGTACAGATCTGGGATTTCCTTGGCAAGTATATACTTTTTCTGTTTGAAAACAAACATCAATTGTAGTTTTGTTTAAGTAAAAATTAACTTCCATTTTCATGTGGAAGTAATATAAATAATTTATCTTTCTTATTAGGGCAACGATTTCTACCTGTAAATGGTAAAGAAGTATACAGAGGAAATATTGAACATGTGGGAACAAAAGAAAAAGCTAAATTTCCTCATGACATATTTCCTGAAGTATGGATTCTCATTGTGTCAATTTTTTATTTAATCTCTAGATATATTTGAAAGTATGATAACAGGTTTAATTTTTATTTATGTTCTAATAAAATGAGTAATTATTTGTATATGTTAAATTTTTTTCTTTATATCTTATTTTTTAAAGGCAGTTTCTATGTAATGGAACTATATATCTTTGTATTACTATAAACATACATATTATATGTGTATGATTCTTTATTTTAATTTTTTCGTTATGATTGGTATCTTGTCTTTTTTTTTTTTTTTTTTTTTTTTTTTCAAATTTTTTTTTTTTTTTTTTAATATGATTATTGAAGAAAAACAACAAAAATAAGTTATTTCTACTGTTTCTTGGAAATGTTTTACATCTAAGTACTATATTATAAATAAGTATTCACATATTTCATTTTTTACATTTAGGACAGGCATGCTAGGTACATCTGCTCTGCAAATCAATTTAATTTCACAAAATTAAAAGCCAATAAGAATTAGTCACATTTAATATATAACTAAATTTATGCATAAAGAAAACCAAAAATCAATGTAACATAAGTCAAAATGTAGATGCATCTAGATCAGGAGAAAAATATTAGGGCATTAAGTTGCTGGGATAGCCTGTTGTAATGTCAAGCTTATCGAATAAGTGACAGATATTCAGGGATTTATGGATAACCAAAGACACATGGTTATCAAGACTGGTATTATGAATTTTAAAAATATTGGATAAGGATTTTGTGATATATTGATCGTAATTAATGGAGTTGTTATTTAAAAATGGTAAAACTTAAGTATAAGACCCCATTGGTAGCTTTTTTACATTTATTTCCTAGATATTATAAGGGATGTAAGTGGTTCATAATTTTAAATCAAATTTTGTGCATATTTATCTACAATTTCTAAATCACTGTATACTGTATTTTCTGTATTACATTTATTTTTTGAAACATACCTTGGTGTAACATTTTTTGAACTATAAATTTAATTTCATTTTTATACATGCAAATAAATTTTTGGTTTCCAGTAGCAAAGATGCATCAAGAAGTGGATAAATCACATCTGTTATATGTCATATAGTTTTATTACGTTTATTACTTTTCAAAATAGGAATTCCTTAGGTCATGAGTTTCAGAAATCCTCTATTCCAGAAATAACCAGTAATTAAGTCTTATTATCTAACATCTTTACATAAAATAAACAATTTCATTTAAATTATGCTTTTCTTGAATTATTTCATATTATCATTATCAATTTTATTTTACATAAAACATTGCTATAGATGTATTAAACACTCCTGTTTGAGCGCCTTAGATTTGCTGCTTTTTTACTAATTTTGAGAGGTTTTTATATGTTTTTTTCATTGTGCTTATTTTTAAATTTATTAGGTTTTAATTTTGAGTAATTATCTTTTCTGCTTTTGTCCCAATCACAATTAAATGTTTTTTCTTCCAAGTTTTTTGTTTTCCATCCAAAAAGAATCATATTAATACTGTTGAATTAAGTACAATGACATTCAAGATCAATTAGCTATTTAACAGGTAACACATTATAATTTATTTCTGAGTTAAAAAATTTACAATAATTCTGACTGTGGATATTTCTAATTCACAAATAGTTTTTGGAAAGGCGGATCTGCTCCAATCCCCTGAGGAATTGGTGCTAATTGCAAAAAAAGCAGAGTTCCTGGATAACATTTTTTATGGTATTTCTATGTTCCAGAGACTGTGCAAAGTACAGTTATGCAAGAATTTAAAATAAAATGTAACTGATCATAATTTAAAAGTTGTTTCATGTTAAGTATGCTGCCTTTTGCTGCTTATGACAAAAAATCATCAACCAGGATTTATAATACATTTGTTTTGATTTTGTCATCAAGGAAGAATTCATATATATGTTTTAAGTATACATTTCAGATTATTTTTAGGTCTATAAGTTACCTATCAGGCAAAGTACAGTTGTTAGGTGTTAAAAAAGGAAAAGAGAAGAAACAAAAGGAAGAATTTTTAGTATTTTAGGGGTAATAATTGGGATATATTAAATATAGATATGTAATTTTGAAAGAATTAAGATAAAATATGTCAAGAAATTCATGAAAAGTGGCCCCTCCCTCCTAAAAAATGTCAGGAATTGAATTTCAGTAAACACAGTAGTCCAGTAACCTTCTCCTAATCTAGACAAAATTTTGAACCCAAATGGTTATTACAAACATTGTATGCTATAGTCTTCACAGCAATTTAATCCAATACTGAAACGAATATTGAGGGTTATATTTGGGAATTTTTTAAATACTAATATCTCATACCCATTAAAAGCTTTTATTTTTATAACTGTGCTCTGCATAACATTGTTTTGTTATCATTTATGTGTTTATTTATTCTTTTCAGATTGTTTAATTGGATTAAAAGAATGTACATAAAATGTATTAATTTGTTCTATTTATTTTCAGAGTAGGTCAAGAAAAGGTTTTATTCGAACGAGATGGTGTATTGGCCATTCAGTTTTTGATCTAGTCAACATTCACCTATTTCATGATGCTTGTAATTTCATTGCCATGGAAGAAGTAACTATAGCTTTGAAATTATGCTTTCCCATTGATTTGATTGTTTTCAGTTTAAATGTGGAAATATGCAATTTTTTTTTTAAAGCTCTATTACATTCAATTACATTTAATCTGATTTAGCATTACTACTCTTTTAGTCAGGGATGATTGTGTTCCAGAGGTACCCCAGAATACCAGTGTTTTTTAATTATCCTTCCAGGTTTGGAAATAATATCTTCCAGGGTAAAATTTTTCACTATGGTTGTTTAAACACAAAAATAAAAAAAAATTAAATAAATTAAAAAGACTTCTTGTCAAACTTTTGTTATCACTTGTATTTTGTGCTTCAGCTGCAAATCAAGTATTTTACTACAGTCTGCATTTCTGGTCATTTTGGGGAGTAAAAGAGAAGGGTGTTACCTCCCACTCTGAAAGTATGAGATAGATAACTAGGTTATTGGTGTAGATGGAAAAAGGCTGTTTATAGTGGAAGCAAAAAAGAAAGGCCTTTATAAAGAACATGACAGGCTAAAAATAATGAGGACTACAGCAAATAACAAATAACTTTTAATGAATACCAGTCTTGGTATTTGTACAAAATAATAATGGTTGCTACTCACAAACCTTCCTGAAAATAACATAATAGACACACAAAAAAAAAAACTCCATGAAAAAGAATGCAGTGGGAAAAAATATAAATCCGACTGCAGTAGCATCCAAACACGACTTCACTGAATGTAGTGGCAGTATCGGTCTGCTTCCTTGGCTGTGTGCAGTAGGCATCTGCGATTCACCAGGCAAATCTTCAGCTTTTATTTGTGAGACCTAAGAGTTGGTTAGTAGTGTAAAAAGAGCAAGAGGTTGGCAAAAACTAAATAAACTGCTGTGATAAAAGAAGAAATGTTTATTTGTTGAACTGTCCACACTAAAACATGTTTAGTTTTCAACATGTGTGTATTAATTAAAGCACAAAAATAGCAAGTTTCCACTAACTTAAGTGATAAGCAGCAGGCTTGGAATAAACATAAGAACAAAAAAAAAATCAAACTGTAGAAAACCATCTTCAGTGATTCCAGTAGGTATCTTGAGTAACATCAGAGACAAAAAGCTGTTCCAAAGGTTGACTGCGTTTCAGTGCTCACTTGCTGCGTATATCCTCAAGCAGCTCTAGCAGGGCCAATCACAATGCTCCATAGAAATTAGCATATTGCTAACTGTGCCATCTGGTGGGAAAACTTACAATCTTTTTTTTTCTTTAAAAAAAAAGAAAAAAAACTTGTCAAATATACAAATGGCCATAGTTTCATAGGAGAAAACATTAAAGTCTCTATTTTTATTGCAACAACATGAAACTTTACTTTGCTGTGTCAAATTGAGATTAATAGTGACAATGAGATCAGACTGGAATAAGAGTTTTGCATTAATGTAATTTTGATCTTTTGTTTATCATGGCATATCCTTAATTGGATCTTGTGAAATTAAACCTCAACCAAATAATCCCACAGTGTAACAGACACTGAAATTAAAATGAACAGGTTGAAACTTGGTAAGACAGTTTTCACTTACAATTTGTTGTGGTAGAAAGTCATGGAATCTATGGGATCATGTAGCAGTAATTAAGGGCTAAAGATGTAAAAAATATTTTCCTTTGAATTTGCATACTTATATTATTTAACATGAGAAATGGAATGCTTGTTTATGTAGCACAATCATTGACAAGCTGAAAATTAGAAATTGATTTGAGCTAAAAAGTTACTTTTTTGTGTGTATATGTATGTGTGTGTGTGTGCTTTTACTATAAAAAAAATTGATGGTTGATATCAAAGATATAATTCCCTGCATAAAAGTTATAACTCTGTACAATATTTTTTTTTGCATGTACTGAATCTTTTTCAAGATCTTGGTCAAGTATTCTAAATGACAAATAACTAAAGAAATAGCTAGCATGAACAATAGACAATACTTGGTGGCCATTAGAAACTTCATTGTAATAAAATGTGAGAAATCGAAGAAATAATCCTGTTAATTTGAGAAATTCCCTGTGATTTAATTTTTTCAGAGTAGAATTTAATATTTTTTAAAAGAATTATAAAATTTTATAAAAGGAATTTACCCCCAGAGTCCAAACTATTCAATAATACTTGTTTTCTTTGTCATATTAGTCCTTAAAATTTTTGACTCCACAAACTCCTGAAATAGACAGGAAAATTTTTAATAAACAGGGTTTTTGTAGATTCTTAAAAAATGGAAGCAACTTTCAAATAGAAGTTCATGCCAAAATGGAGCTCGTATATCAATAAAAGAAGTTGAGGTGATCATAAATCGCTAATTTACTCTGAGCTCAATGTCATTTATTTGTATTCTATCTTCATATTTACAGGACCCTATTTGGAAGTTGTCTAGTTTTTTAATTAAACCCTGAAAAAGTGTTGTGTAAATTGGAGAAACTGTGTTTCTTTCAGTCTTACTTCTGAAGAAAATCTAAAAAAAAAAAAAATATTTAACTACATTAAATATTAAATACCAATTAATTTAATAATTGGTATTTAATATTTAATATAGTTAAATATTTTTTATCTCTATTAGTTGATCAGTTTTAATGAATAATTATTTTTCTGAATTTTTATTATTAGGGATGGTCTCATCAAAGTCGTTTAATGGCTAATTGCGATTAATCTATATTTATACAAAGAATTGCATACCACCATGGGTTAATCGCGGTTAGCCATTAAACGACTTTGGTAAGATTGGCCCTTAATGATTTTATTGTATATTGCCTATTGTTAAGGATCATTTTAATCAGTATTGTTTGTGATATGAGTATACATACTGTCATTATTGTTATATTTTGTAATTACTAATTAAATATAAAATATTCAAGTTAGATGGCTATAGGTAGGAGGCAGGTCATTAAAATTTTTAATTTGAAAAAGTTAGTAGAAGCTCATCTTAGGTGGTTTGTCTTTGAAAGTCAGGAAAGTTTATTTTCATATTTTTGATCGATGTACCACTTGGATTTAGTTAGATTATAAATATACCATGTGTAAAAAGTACTTTTTATAAATAATTGTTACCTTTTGAAACCAAAGCACTGATATTTATTTTATTCTATTTTTTAGTCTATTCAACTTAAAATTTGTTTTTGTTATGTTTAAAATAATATAGATGTTTAAATACCCAGGGCTGGATAAGGTATAATCAGATGATATCTGACCTTAAAAGAAAACAATAAAAATAGGAAATTGCTTAAAGGGTTAATGTTGTCAATAAACGACTTAAGTGGAATTAAATGGGGATATCAAAATATCTTTTCTTGTGTAGTTATTTGTACAGTGTTTAATTTGGATTTCTACTTTGTGCTTTTATAGTTATTTTAATATTTTTAATTTACAGTTTCCTTCAAAATACACCAAAACTAGGCAAAATGCATTATATTATACACTCCAAAGGTACTTTTTTTAAATATATACTAAATTTTTAAAAATTTTTGTGTGTTTTGATGTCTTTTATTAAAAAAGTTTCCTGTTATTTTTTTATGTAATATGTGTGTGTTTATGTAAAATATAGGAATTTTAAATGCCATTTCAGCATAATATTTATATCCAGTAAGAACTATGATAAGGAACTATGATGATGTGTATAACATTTTGACCCTGCCATTTTTATTTTTGAAGTTGGCCAGCTCACATGTTCATTATATAGACAAGAGACATACAAAAAAAGATGGGCGATACTCTCATGTGAGTTGATTTATAGACATGAAAAATGATGGGCTGGCATAATCATATCGGTGTTTTGTATAGGAAGAAGGGCAAGTCTTATGGTAATCCATTTTATAGACATGAAAAGTGATGAGGTGGCTCATTCATATACCAGTATATTATGCTGACTCACGGTCATTCAGTTTATAGACCTGAAAAGGATGAGGTGGTACATTCTTATCTCAGAATACTATGCAGAAAAAAGTAGGGTGAGACTCTCAGGATAATTTAATTATAGGCATCTAAACTGATGAGGTAGCATGATTTACAGCCATTGTAAAATTTTTCCCAAATTGTCACTCAGTTTTAACATCAATCTATTTATTCAAAAGTAATGCAATCATGAAAAGTACCACCATTAAAATATTTCAAAACTGAAAATAAGCAATGTAATTTAGAGTTCTGCTTCTTAATAAGAGTAAGTCTCTTGAATCCCCTTTAAAATTTTATACATAATTTTCGCAGGAAAAATAAATGAGACTCATTAAATTTTGAAGACCATTGCGGGCTAAGAAAAACTTAAATTATTCCTAAATTATACAGTTGATTCAGAGGATCTGAGAAATGCAGGTAATGATAGGAACTTGAAGTGAAGAAAAATAATCCTAATTTATGTAGAAAAGGGACATGACACTCAGTGGTGGCTAAAACAAGAAACATTCCTCTTTATTCTTTTGCTTTGTTCAAGTTAGAAAATATTCAAAAACTTCACAATGAAAGAAAACATTTATCCAACTTGACTTTAAAACATTTTATACCTTTATAACATCTTATCTGATATCGTTTTCAATTTACATTTAAAAAATATAACACTTTTATGTACTTTATGTCAAAACAAAATGAATTTCAAATAGCATTCAGTTGAATAACTTAAAATGAAAATGCCATTAACTCTTATGAGAATATCACTTTTCTTAACTAGCTGATATATAAGTCTAGGACAGGGAGAAAACAATTTTTAGTAACACTTTTTACAAAACATTTCTTCTTCTTCCACTTTATTTTTTCTATATTTAGTAACTCATAATACAATTATGAGGTATATCAAATTATGGAAACATTTTAACATTGTAATCTTACTTTTAAAATAATACCCTTTAAATACATTATCAACATATCATTTTAAAACACATTACCTTAATCAATTTTTAATTATTGTCACATCTCAAAATATTTTGACTTATTTTCAGAAACCAATAATTTAAACCAGAAATGCCTCATATTTTATATATTCACTAAATCAAATAACTATTTAATACTGTAAATTTTATGTTTCACTGAAATGTTTCATTATTTCTTAAATGAGGAATTTTTTAGGTAAATTTTTATAACTTTAAAAAAGAATAAGAACTCTTTAAAAAATAAAAAATAAAAAAATCTTGAAACCATAATTTTGCTGTCACAAGACCACTGTAGTTTGTAAATCCACAGATTTTTTTTTTTTCTTTACACAGACATGTGATAAAAATAATCAAATTTCCTTTTGATATGTTTGATCTATTATCAAAAATTAAATATAACATATATTTAACTGTTGTAAGTTCTAAAAAGTTTTATTGTATATATGCTAAAGATGCAGAATAAAATTAATGTAATAATAGAAACTAACTCTGATTATTGTACAAAAAATTTCACCAACAAAAATATTTTTTATCCTCAAATATTATAACAGTAGAGTGTTCTGTTGTGAAAATTCCATGAACTCCTCCTTTTATTAAGTTAGATTATGTAATTCCATTACATTTTTTAATCCATCCCTCACATGGTAGCTAGTAATTTTTCTAAAGGAAACTGTTTACTTTTTGATAATCTTCCTGTGGTCTCTGTAGTATCATTAATACTCAAAGTAAATTATAGTTTAGTTAATTTTATACCCACACAATTTCCCAATTATATTTTATAAGCATTTAACCAATTCATACCTTACACTGGCATATCAAAAACAAAAACTTCTGTATACTGCTAACAGTATTACAAGACAAAAGGGCAAAATCAAATGTATTAAAACTATCAATCATTTCATATAGTAGCACAATGTGCCTAAGAAATAAATTCTTAGCTTATTAAAAACCTTGAAGGATATTAACTTTTAGATTTCGGCTGGTACAACAGTTGTACTGTAAATGCTTAGAGACCCAAAATTCGGCTAGGATACAACAGTTGTACCGTAGATATTTTCCCTTTTTGCAGGGACAAGGTCATTACTCACTTATCATTTGGCCAGTCCCTCCCTATTGTTGAAGTTTTGCTGAGTGCATCAGTACCGGGAAGGAAGAATGTGATTTTGTTTGGCAACATGCAGAACTACTGGTCCTTTTTTGTCCATGTCCAGCAGTTGTTTGTAAACTATTCATTCATTCTTTCTTGTGAGTCAAAGTTTCTTTTCTTCGTCATTTATTTTTTTATTTAATTTGATCATGGCTCCAAGATTTAAGCGTCTATCACAAAGTGGGATTGAAAAATTAATGATTGATTTTGATGCTGAAAATTACGCTGATAGTGAATCAGATTATGAAAATGATATTGTAGTAGCAACTAATGCATCTTTTGATGAGAGCAGTGCTAAAATTGTAAATGATGAACCATCAACTATTGCAAACATCTTTGAATGGAAAGATGTTGAAGAATCTGATTTTATAAATATTATTTTTGTTCTCCAGCATTTTCTCTGATCTTTTGCAGCGAAAGCAGATTAATTGCTGTGGAACTGTATGATGCAACAGGAAAAATTTTCCTAAAGATATTTCAAAGACAAAATTTAAAAAAGGAGAAATCAAAGTAAAATATTCCCAATGTCTAACTGCAATACGCTGGAAAGATAAATACGATGTGTTTATGTTGAGTAATATGCACCATCCAGCAAAAAAAGTTATTGTCGATAGTGCCAGTAAGGCTCAAATGATTGTTGATTATAATGAAAATATGTGCTATGTGAACTTTAGTAACCACTTGTTAAACAGTTATTCTTTTCAAAGGAGAGCTGTTAAGTGGACAAAAAAACTTTTTTATCTTTTTGATATTGTAGTACTAAACTGCTATTTATTATCAAAATCTGGTCAAAATCAAAGAGAATTTCGTTTGTCTTTGATAAATAGCCTTATCAAAGAAGATGAAATTTCTCAAAATTCTCATTCTCCTGATAAGTTCTCTTTAGAGGGTCACTGGCCAATGGAGGACAAAAATGAAGATGTGTTATTTGGCACAAAAGTGGATTTCATAAATGTTCATCTGTTGTATGCAAAAAATGTGATGTAGCTCTCTGCATTGACAAAAATTGCTTTGCTGAGTATTACACGTTAGAATGTTTTAAACAACATACAAGATTAAAACAAAAATTAATGCCTGCTCTTGTCAAAAGATCCGGATTTTTGCAAAGCATCCCTAGAGGCTATAAAATCCAACAATAGCTTTTCAGAGCTAAATTTCTCTCTCCAGAGAGAACTTTTAAATTTAAAAAAAAATTAATCCCACTTAAAAGTAAACAATATATACACACAACTGCAAATACATATACCTGCAATTATATTTTATTGTATATATGTATACTTGCAATTGTGTATGCATGCTATGGACGGCTCTGCCATTTTCGACCCCCTTGCTCCTAGTCCAGGCTGTTCTTGATGGGTTCTTCTACAGCAAAGGTAAACAATATCCGAATGTTAGGTGCTGCCCTTCAGTACTAGCATATTATTACATATTATTATCGCTTTAAAAAGTACCTCCCTAGTAGTTTCCTTTAAATGATATTATTTCAATGGTATTATGCTCACTGAAAGATGGCCGAATGGTTAGGCCCTGGTTTTTAAAAAATTTGGATTAATGGGTTTGAATCCCCTGATGGTATAGATGTTTGTTGCCCTTTGGAATCAGCATTAAGCAATTATTTTAGGTCTCAGTAGCTCTCATATAGGATGGAGAACAAACTGTTTTATTCTAAATCAATTTATTTGGGGGAAAAAAATTATACAAGAGTGAGCAAAAAATATAAGTAAATAAAAATATACTTGCATGCAGACCTCTCAGGAACGGCACTGCCCAAGTCGTAATGGAAGAAAGCTTTTCAATATTGCATGTATAAATGTGGATAATAATTTAGTGGCCTATTTTATGCACAAAATTTAATAAAGGTATTTTGAGTGTACCCTGTAGAAGTAAACTATGAAAATTATTCCCATTTAGAAAATGTTAATACAGAATTTTAAAATAATGTATTGCATTATGTAGCCGTAAAAAGATAATTTTTCACTACTGTTCTAAAGCTTTCAATATTCCTATTAATTCAAGTCTGCAATGTCCCACAATAACTCAGCTAGTAAAATTTTCCCCTTCCCCTCCAAAAAAGGTAAGTTTTGATGCTTGTTTCAAACTTTCGGTGATTTCAAGAACAAGGGTTTTGTTACCCAAAAGTTTTTACATAAAGACAAAAACACTTCTTAGCTTCAGTTTAACAAAAAAAATTTTTAGTACTACTGTTTCCATTTCTATATAAAACTACATGATTTTTGTTTACTTTATGGAAAAAAAACTTTCAAGCTAATTTTAAAAACTATAAATAATAATGTTTAATGACATTTCCTTTTTATTTCTAAGCTTAATTTTATGATAATTTAAGTTTCCCTTTAGTAATAAGTAGTTGAAATCTCTTAATTAAATTTAAAAATATTAACTAAACAAATCCTACTTTTTACATCTTGAATATTCTTTAAAAGCTAAAATTAAGCACATTGATATAAATTTCTAAAAGCGGAATTTTACATTTATTGTTGTTTACATAGTTAATGTTTTTTTATATTGTTGCATATTGAATTCTTAATATTTATTAAAGAATCATACTTCTGATTTACTATTAGTACCTTTACCTAAGGAAATATTTAGAAATTGTACTTTAGTTTCACTTCTACTACAAAATAGAATCTACAGGATATAGTATCTACAGGAAAGAATATGGGAGGGGGATATATTGGAGGCATGGTCTTGAGAATGAAAATCTAAACCAGATAACAATAGATTAGAGCTAAAAATCTCCTTTCCATTGTTGATCATGCCAAAAAAAAAAAAAATTATTTATGCAAAGCAGAAGTATGAGGTACTGGTAGTAAGTCTTCCCATTTTAGATAATATCTAAATTTATTATAAAATTTCTTTAAATTTTAAATTCAAAATTCAAAATAATATTAGATTGTTAAAATTATATTAGTGTATATTTGTTAAACAACAGAAATCACATAAGCACCCATAGAGGTAAACAAGGGAGTACACCTCTACATTCTGGAAATTCCTTCAACTGTTTAAAATTGTATACACATGTGTATGTATGCATGAAATGCATTGTATGAGAAAGAGTACTTTCCAAACATCTCTATTCCCCACTCAGGAATAATTCTTAAATGTTTTAAATTCTAAAGGGGTAATAATAATTATTTAAAACCTGTTATGTTTTGATAATTTCATATTAATATTATAATGGTAACAATGCTTTATGAAATACAATGTTTATGTATCTTTTGAAAAGTTTTCAAATGGTATAAAATAACTTGTTTGCCAAAGTGCCAATAATACAAAAAAAAAAATGTCAAATAACAAATTTCAGACTGGTTTTAGAGCAACCCTGCATCCTCCACTCCCAGAGGATGACAATAGGACAATAGTTTTTCCCTCTTGAGAAAGTGGAAGGAGGGGGGAGAAATTTTCAAAAATGTTTTCGATTTGTAGTCCAAATGCAAGCCAGCGGTCAGCCGAAGCTTAAAGGTTACTAAAAACTGCACTTGACATGTATAGAACTGCTCTCAATTAATGCCAAAAATATAGGTTGGGCTTGAAAGCATTTTAGGCACAACACAAGAGAAGTCCGTTAGCATTTAACTTTTTCAGAGGGGCTGGGACATCATATGTCCTGCAGATGAATTATTTCTTCAGAGAGCTGCTTTCAAAATGTTAAATGGTTAAATGGAATGAATTTATGTTGAAAGTGAGTAGAATTTCTGCACTGCTTTAAAATAAGGATTCAATGCATAGGAACACTTTTGTTGACTTATATAAGAGAAAATATTTGATTATATTATTGAAATCCAGAAGGCAAAGCAGAGAAAGTCTAGATTTATAGACCCAAAAGGGCCCAATCAGTATACTTAAAAATCACTTGCGCATTTGTTTACCTGCAGGTTTGAATTTCTCATTTGAAGAAAAACAAGGTTAGATTTAAATAATTGATATTTTCTGTCATTTTATATATGAGTTGTGAAATATCTTTAAAATTGATATAATACATTTGCAATATATAATACGACCTATATAATCTTTTAATATGTCTATAAGAATGACAGTCCAGTGTTATCTTCATTTCATTTGAATTGGGTGGCATTATATGAAGTAAAACTGTTTTTTTTCCCTAACTCTTTTCTGCAATCACATCAGTAATATATTTTCCTTATCTGAAATTAATATCAAAAGTAGTATGTGTTATAAAATAAATACAAACACAATTAAAATATTTCATAAGTTACCAGATATTTAAACAGTTGAATATGGTGAACATTTTAACAAATAAATTATACTAATTTATGAATTAAACTAATAAAGATTCTAAATTGAAATGTCCTGCCCTGAAAGAAGTTTCTTATTATGTTCTCATTATAAGCAATTTATTTATGTATGTATGTTTACATATGTTTTTATATTAATAATTACTTTTACTTTTTTTGTAAGCATATATATATATTTTGTTTTAAATTCTATAATCATATAAATATTTACCATACTCTGAATTGGATTTCTTTGTATATTGTGTCAATAATTATGGTTTAAAAATATGCTTAGTACTGACTTTTAAAATTTAATTTTGCAAAGCTGATACATGACTTAAATAGTATTTTGTCTTTTAGTTTTTTATCTAAATACATTTTGATATACTGAAAGATTTTTCAAATTTTTTATACATTTTTTTTTTTTTTTACATTTATCTTGCATATTTTTTCGTCAGTTTATTTTTTCATTAGTTTTACATAGTTAAATAGTTTAATTAGTTCTTACTTAATATAGATATTTATCTTTATCTTTCTGTGCACTCTAGAAGATTTATTGTAGGCCTTTTTATTTTTTATGGAATTCTGTTCATAATATGTATGTACATTTAAATTTTGCGTTGTTTTTGAGAGTTTGCAAGTTTTCTATCCCAATTTGTAATAATGGGACACAAGTTGAGTCAAATTACTAATTGTTTTTTTACTCACATTTTTCTCATTAGTCAGACTCGGAGTAAAAATTGATTGTTAAAGGATTTCATTTCTAGATATAAAATTTTATGTTCTTCTGATATATGAGTAGCATTTTATGTGAATATAATCATACTTTCACTTTCCCCCATACCTTTATTGTAGTTTTTGACGAATGATATCAATTTAAAGAATATTTTTATTTATTTTGTTTATTTAAAAACATAATTATCAAATTATAAGTCATTGTACCTTGAAAAAGTAATAAAAATGACTAATTTTTATACTTAAAGCAATTACAGCATAATCTATATCTAGCTACAGAACCTATATTAAAGGATAGTTACATATTTTTACTGAAATTTAAATTATAATTATTCAGTATAATGTAACTTCTTAACATTATTTCAAGCTGTCTGTTATCAAATCCTATATTTCAATGACATAAAATGTTTTTTGTTTAAAAGTGTTAAGAATTTCTATTTCTTGATTGTGTTAGTGTTTTTCTTTTACTAAAACATAATAAAATTCAATTGGCCCAGACAAAAAGAAATAAATATTTAGTCAAAGAAGAAGCTTAAATTGTCTACTTTCTCACTTCTTAATAAAAATAAAATAATTAAATTTTTTAATTTGAAATTTTATTGAGTGTTTTTAAGTAAACTAATCTGATAGAGCAGGCTTTGATCTCCAAATTGGGAATCTGCATAATGGAATCAACGTCATCTAATAGTGCCATCAATCCTGCCTAAATGTTGAGCAATTTGCTGATTAGACCAACTGGCTTCTTTTAGCCCAACTACACATCCTTTATAAAATGCTGGCATATGTGCATGTCATTCTCTTACCTGTATGCAAGTCATAGTTGTTGTTTACTTGAGTACTCAAAATGAAATTCACAAAGAATTTATGACCTTGGAATTGAAATTTCTCCTCTTAAATATGCCAGTTATGCAGATAAAATGTATTGCAGGATACATGTTCATTCACTGGCCTCCAAATTTAAAAAAATTGCATTTTACATCAAAACCTGTATGCATGTCAATTAGTGTCAAATTTGCATTACATCTTCTCAGGACATCCTTATTTATTTATTTATTTTTATTAATTATTTCATGTTGGCAGGTCTGTGTGATTGCATGTTTCAGGGAGCTACATGTTTTCATTAATCATATTTGTAATTCTGAGTTAACAGACATGTATTTGCTTTGGTTATTAGAGAGTTTTCTATAGTATTTTCTCATTGGTAATATAATCCTATTTTGTATTTAGAAAATGAATTGACCTGGAATTTTGTATATAAATTCATAGATAATCTGAATAAAAGTTTCTGATATAAGTAAGGTATCCATATCATACTTATATAACTGCCCATTTTTTGTTTAAAAATTCTTTAACCAAATGCATTTGAAGAAATTCTCCATGGGGCAAAATTAGACTATAATTAGTCTTAATTTATTGTAGTATATATTGAATTATATTGTCTGTGATTGTTATTGATCTTAAATTTCATACAAAATTCTGACCATTGTATAAGTGATTACAGAACTGAATACAATGTTAAAGACCATGAACTATAATTGCTTATATCTTAAAATTACATATTTTTCTCTCACTCTCTAAATGTTTCTTAATTTTTATTTTATTATAATTTGGCTTATTGAGTATTTCTATCTTTGATATCTGAGTTATTTTGCATAACCACTGAGATTTGTTTACTTCTTAGAGGTGAATAGCAGCAGTATTCTTTATGAGTTTTTTAATTTGAATTTTCCTGTTAATTTCTTCATATATTAAACCATTGAAATATTATGTTGCAATAGAAAATGTTACTTTTGGCTTCTAAATTAGATTATGATGCATTATCTTTGTTGCTGTTTTTATACTTGTATAACTTTTCTATATTTTATTTTTACATCTTGCTTTAAGTCTGCTTTACTTTATCTTTATCAATCATTTAACCACCTTGAGCCTAATTTTCATTTTCTGATTAATCTTTCAGATTTTCTACAGATCCTTATGACAAAGTTCCATTCTTTATTTTTGGTGATTTCAATTTTCGTCTTGATATGAAAGGTATCGTTCAGGTGAGTTTGCATAGAAAAGTAATATCTTGCTTTTCTTGAAAGTTACCTTTTGCAAGAATGAATCAAAGTCCTATAATGGAAATACTGTATTCCTCTACCCACTTAATAAATATTTGACTTGATTCTCATTGGCTTCCATTAACTCAACTAACACATTCTGTATAGATATATTTTTATGAAGGTTTCAGATTTGTATGTACAATTTATAGTGAATTTTGAAACTCTAAATTATATGTTTATTTTTTAATTCATTCTTATTAAAAATTACCTTTAAATAAATATTTAAGTTTTCATCCTAATTAATTCTATTATAACATTTAGCTCATATTGTAGAAACCCTGTTGAATTGGTTTTTTCTTTTTGTATTTTGTACATATGAAAAAATAAATGCTTATGTATTTAGTTGAGATCATAAAACTTGAATGTATGTATGAAAAGATATTCAAAAAAATTTTTATCAGTTACTACTACATATACTTTATATAAAAAAGCAGCAAATCTTTAATCTGTAACTGAGCACTCAAAATGTGTTATAAATTCTAAGCTTTCATAAAATTTATTTGTGAGTAAAAATAAAATGAGAACTCTTAAAATGCTAGTGGGAGAGTTATTCATTTTATGTTGATAAATTATTGAAGTTGTCATAAATTTTTGGCTTCCATTAATCAATCACTAAAAAGCAATGGATTTGACTAGAACAACTATTATACAACTATTTTGTTAACTGTTTAAAGGTGTCTATAAAATGTACTTTGTTTAATATTATTGGGAATTTGAACTGTATTTTGTTCATTGGAAAGTAGTGGCATAGCAAGGTCTGGTGGTACCTGGTACAGAGTTTAAATTTGTCATTCACATGTCCATCAAATATGAAAGGAAATTTATCAAGAAAGCACTTTTTTATGCATTTAGGGCAAAATGCTAATTGTTTTGTGACTAAAAAAAGTTGAACAAAGTACAAAGTAAAAAATCTTTTTCTGATTCCACAAGTTGTTTATTAAAATCCATATTTGTGTGCTGATTTTGATGAAAATCCAACATAAGATGAGAAAGGTATTACTGACAGGATAAGACTGTTTCAGTGGTTCCTATAGAAAATGAAATTATCTGCTTGTCACACTCAGGTTATTAAGCTAATAGTCCTATAAAACAATATTGTGATAAATGGCTCATACAAACTTTCTCCCATGAAAATAACAATTGTGTTATGGTATATGAAAGGGATTTTTATATTGATTTTCTTTCACAGTTTTAAAAGTAATACAAAATTGATTGAATCTACAACAAACTGGGTGAATTCACTTAAAGAACAATTATAAATGCATATGTACATTTATTCTAACAATTTCACTTATATATACATACAGGGTTAAAATAAAGTCCTTAACCTCCATTGGTCATAAACATGTACTTCTAATTACAAAAAGTGTTATATATAATAAGAATTCTCTTCATGGTATTTTTAAATTTAAAAATTCAGCAAGCATTTCAAAATCTAAATTATAATCATTCTCTTATTTAGTAAGATTTTAAACTCACCCTTAAAAGTAACACAAAAAGTTCCACATCTTTGTGACAAAATTTGAGCAGGCTATTTAAACTGAAAATTAATGAAAAATTAAAGATTTTTTTCTCCTTCTTTGGGAGATTAGTTGAAAATGAAATCAAGTTCCTATATCACTTTATTAAAAGCTTATTTTACAGTAAATGAATACAATCCTCTGCCCCTTTTAAGGCATTAGAATTTTCAACCTCAAATTACTCTCAATAATCTTTCATCTGAAAAAATATTTGAATTTAAGCAAGTTTTATCACAGAGAAGTAAAGTTTTTAGAACACATTTCAATTATTGCAAAATATAATAATAGTGAATGGGCAAATATATAAAAATTTGGATTTTTTAAATTTTTGCAATATAGGATTTAAAATTTCAAAATACTATAAAATAAATGCATATTTTCCTTGAAACATTTTTGTAATCTATATCTCCACACAACAGTTGTGGAGAAGGACTTTACTGTACATTCTGTAAAGTTATTTTTAGTTTGAAAATAATTTCTAAAGTATCAGTTTTTTGTTATTTTTCACAAACAGATTGTATTTTTTGTCTTTCAGAAACTTACTAGTCAAGCTGTTCCTGTTTATGTAACTAGTGCAAAAAACGGTGAAGTTGAAAAAATATTGTATAAAGATCCTGTTAATGAAAATAAAGTAAGTTGTATATTATGCTCTCTTCTACTATGATTGAAAGTTTCTTTACATTGTTTAAACCCTTCATATATCTCTCAGACTGATATCATAATTGGTTAGAAATCTCACCTCTTAAACATTTTTTCAAACAATCATCAGTATACTTTTGTACCAGTATTCAACAAAATGCTCATGTTTTTCTGTCCAAAGAACCTAATGACTGTCTGTGTTTGATTTTAGAGACAACATATCTGTAATTCTAATGGCATCAAGCAGGATTAGCATTGCTGTTTCTAATTTAGAGTAGATTGGATGTTTAATGAGGATATGAAAGAAATGAGTTATGAAAATTAACCATACTCATTCAATTTTTTTCAAAAAACTTCTAGATACTGAGGGATAATTTAGGATAAATATCTAAAATTTTACAATTTTATCCTCTTTGTGTACCAAACATGATATTAACCCTTTATTCTGTACTACCCTTTTAAGTTTAAATTTATAGACACTTTATTTAGTCTTAAAAGAGTAAGAAGGTATAAAATTGTACCTCTTATTTTGATTTTATGAATGTTCCCTGGCATCAAATCTGGGGCATTAGAGCTCTGATCAATGCGGCAGTGTTAGATTTGCGAAGTAGTTACAAATAAGTTAGAGCTTTTACATTGGAAGGAAAAAAAGCACTGTCTGTTGAGTAAATAAGATAAGTATCAGGTTTTGTACCTTCATTAACTCATTCTATGCAATTTCTGTGAATGCATTTCATAATAGGTACCAAAGAATAGCAGATACCAAACCACAGCAATGTTGATTTAGGCTTCTTACAAAAAGGGTGGTATGACCTTTCAATTTCTTAAAGCTAAGTAGTACAATTTTTTAAAAATATGTATATATGTGTATATGTATATGTATGTATAGATATATATACACACATATATATGAAAACATACTCTCACATGTATATTTATATACATAAATACTGGAATGGTGATAGTATGTGTATATATATACATACAAATATATATATATATATATATATATATATGATAAAAATGGGCCATAAATTATTAAATTTTATTCCAACGTTTAACTTAATATTTCATCTTAATTTGGTAAATATATTCGAATGAGTACAACTGTTGACAAGGCTAGCATTGCCCAGGAGATCATACCACTTGCAAGTGCAAGTTTTTCTGTGTGTTCAACAAATTCCTTAAATGGAGGGTGTGAGATCTTTCATCCCCTTCCTGCAGCTACTTGTATATGATGTGCTTTCAACAAAAGTTTGTCTGCTATAAATTAAAATGATTCTTTTTGTTCTTCCAAAAAATAAAAGTTCTTATCAGTTTCTGCAACAGTTTTACTTTTTCTGCTTATCAAATTGATATCTTTGGTCCATAGAATAGATAAATCAGATGGATAAATCAATCATAAATCATCTCTTTAGATTTTCCCAATTGAGTGTGTTTCAAAATTTTGCTATCTCATATATATATATATATATATATATATATATATATATATATATATATATATATATATATATATATGTGTGTGTGTGTGGGGGGGGTTATATATGTATGTGTGTATGTATATATATATATATGTGTGTGTGTGTGTGTGTGTGTGTGTGTGTGTGTATGTACATGTAACACTGCAAAATTTAAGTCTGCTGGTCACATTAAATTATTTGAAAGTTTAGACCCTATTATTTTTATTTGTCCAAGCTTGCTGAGCGAGGATAATCCTATGTGTCTCTAATTAAGATTAAGCATCTAGCTGTCATGGCAAATTGAAGTAAGAAAAGCTAATCTGTAGTAAAACTTAAACTATTATTTGACAGCTAAGAGAATGACGTGTCTCTGGCAAGATCAGACAAGGGAATGATACATTGAAACACATGTGGATTACAGGGTTGACCCCACAGCAAGATGTCATGGAGAATGTTCTGATGAAAATAAAAGCTTATTGTATTTAATGCTAAAAAAGAACTTAGATCTGTGGGAAAAGTAACAATTCACCAGGGACAGCTGGGCAGAAAATTTGCATTTATTTCAGAGTTAACTTTGTGAAATGGATTTAAAGAATGCAAGTTGTGAACACTTCTTCAGATTAGATATTTTGTGACTGGGAAAATAGATTTTGAAGAAATAAGAATGGGAAAGAGAAGAATTTTTAAGAGATATTTTAAGTATGATAATTTTGATATATGCATATATATGATGTGCCTGTTCTGGATTTTTAGTTCTCTGTATGTAAGGTAATATTAGGAAGAACAGAAAGTACTGTCATTTCTGTGTATGTTGATTTTAGTTAGTAATTTATCAACTCATTGTGTACTTCACAGTTATACCAAAGCCATTTTAAAGTTGAAATGACTTTTTTACTTGTAGATAATAAAATCATAATTTTTTCAATTTATGGCTAAAGGGCTATCTAAATACCAGAAGAGGTACATGTCCAGGATTGTATACTCTGAGTTCCACAAGGGTAGTACTGCAACAGGTGCTACCAATCTTTTTTTATGTTTGTACAAATGCATTAGATGTTAGTAAATGTCAAAGGTCATTTCCTAAATTTTAAATATAGTTATTTCAATCTTTCTGACTTATACCGATCAGGAAGACCAACAGCTTTAGACAATGATATGTTAATGGTGGAAGTGGAAGCAAATAAATGTTGGACAATCAAGGAACTGGGAAAGATTTTTTATTAACTCTTTCCCTGGCATAGGCGTGATAACACGTCGAGACAAATCCAAATCTTTCCTGGCAAAGGCATGTTTCACGCTTGGAATTTTTTATTTTAATGCATGCTTTTCAGACATATACTTGTTAAATTGCCTGCCAGACCAAGGTAGGATTTTTAGCCCTCGTGTTGCAAAAAAGTAGACAGTAGCACTCCAAACCAAGGTCGGATTTAAATACTCCCTGCACCAGGGAAAGGGTTAACCTTGGTCTAACATCCAAGCACAGTTGTAGCAGATTTGTATAGTAAGAAGAGCAGGGGTTTGAAACTCCATTTTTCGACCTATTTTCTAGCTTGTTTCTGTATTTAGATGGGATATAAACTTAGGCATTGTTCCATATTATTTTTGGGTGCCTTGCTGAAATGTTTCTACTTATCCATACATTTATAGGTGCCTTACCTCTTCACTTTTTGTGGGTGAAATCTATTTTTATGGTAGTTTAAAATACATACTAACTCTGGCCATAGATTTTTAGGTATTTTGGTTTGTGATTATAAGGATCTTCCACTTTCCATTAGGCTATATTTATACCTCTTAGCTGTATCATTCATTTGGAAAGAATAAACATTTGTTTTCTCATCACAGTTCCATCTTCTATAAAGTAATTTTCAAATATATTTGCTCAAAATTCTCTACTAGTGTGTTTTTATTCATGTTCCTACCTGTCTGTTTTTCTACAAACTTTTTAAAATTCTTATTGTGAAATCTCGTTCTTTTGATTTGAAGTGTAAATAAATGAATACCTTGACAAATTGTCTATAATACAGAAAAATCATCTAGCACCCCATAAAGATCATATTGGGGAAGGTCCCAAATGCCAAGATGGATAGGCTCCAGAATATTTGAAGTCTGGATATTTTCTCCTACTGAAAAACTTTCTCTTTTACTCAAAGTAAAGTTCCAGCTTATTATTCCCTCATAATTTTTCCAAGCCTGTTACATTTCTTGATTTGAAAAAACCTTTTTAAATTTTCATAATTTAAGTTACCAAATCTAGTGTGCTACAGTATGATTTCATTTTGTTCTAAATGAGCCTTTGCCAATTCCATATTTAAGATTTTACATCCAGCTGGCAATATGTAAAGTGTATTTTTAAAAAGTGTTACTCTAAAGAATTCAGAATTATTTTTACTACATATACTAGCATAATCTTTAAAAAGTGTACTCTTAATCATTTGCACTTAAATATCTGACTGACATTAAAAAACCTACTTATCTCTGATACATGAACACATTTTTTTAAATAAAATTTTTGTAACCAGTGTTAGTTTGAACCATCAAATGGGTATCTCCCATTCCCAGGATTTTAATGCTTTCTTTGGCAAGGGTGCCAAACTCTCTAATTCTCTGAAGTTGAAAAAGACATCTGGTTTTCTACAGATGTTGTCAGTACCAGCTAAGTCTGCTGCCATTTCAAGGTCAGCCACTGCAGAACTCTGGTAGATTCTCTCAAATTTGGAAGGCTACCTCATTATCAGCTACTTCTTTTCCTGCTGTTTTCAAATATTTCACTGCATCTATAATTTTCCCTATATAATCACTCATATTGTGATATGTCAAATTTGATTCTCATACATTTTCTTCTTAAAGCAGCAACTCTTGCTGAGCTTGATGATTCAAAAACGTTTCTGAGGATTTTTCATACATCAGATGGTAAACTTCCATCATGTAAAATTCCTTTTTAAGTTTTCAACACTCAAGCAAATAACTGAAAATTCCTGTTTCTTTCTTGCATACTGCTCTTTCTCACTTGGTGCTTTTCATCTTCATTCCCCATAGTATTAGATTGCAATAAAACATTTTTCAGATACAAATTAGGTCAAAACTCATAAGTCATAGATCTATATTAGATTTTCATTCTCTGAAATTCTTTCTGTTTAGTTTGGGAAAGCCATATGGCTCAGCTTATTTCTGAACTGATATCCCACAGAACCATGGCATGGAAGAAGGTGTCGATTTTGCCAACTTGTACAGACCAAGGCCTAGTAACCAATATGTGTATATATAAATATATGTATATCAAGATTATTACACTTAAAATATATCTCTGAAATTCGCATTTTCCCCTTCTCAATTCTTTCATATTTATTTTTCCAGCCATAAGATAGCTTATCTAAAGGAGTGTTTACAACTTACATTCTTTGAACCCAAAAGCTAACTTGCTTTAGCAAAATTAACACTTTTTCTCAAAGCTAACTCTGAAATAAATACTAATTTTCTGTCCATTCACCACATTTTTCAGCTTTCATAGGTGAATAGCTTACTTTTTCTACTGATCTAAGTTCCTTTCTGACTATTAAATTTGCTGACTAAGCTGCTGGTTCCTAGGGAATAGTCTCTGCATCTCTCACTGTAGAGCCAACATTTGTAAGTACAAATGTGTTCATGTATCATTCCATACTCTACTTTTGACAGAGAAAGATATCTATCTCTCTGATCCTAAATAACAGTTAAGTTTTACTAAGTGATTAAACAATATGATTAAATGGGGTTAAATTCCATTCAGTGTATAGGTATGTTATTTTTCCTGCTATGCTAATATGTAGTGTTTTTGTTTAAGTATAACAAGGATTAATAACTTGTAAGTCTCAATAACACATGCATCCAAACCAGGGAAACAATGGGTGAAGGGGAACAGGTTGCAATTTATCACTGAGCTGAACACCCAAAGGGGTTTAAATTAGCCCTTTGACAGCAAATTTCAAACTTAAGCTAGGATGTATAGGTGTTACGTCTGTCTCTGTCAGTGTTAAAAATGAGTGCTTGAAAAAGTGAACTATAGAACATTGTAAATGCCAAAAATTGGGAAATCATCATTAGTATTCCAGTAATGGTCTGCTTGTCATCCAAACTTTTTTAATGTGTCAAATGGGGTGTTTGTGAATGCATTGACAAAGGAATGAAAGAAACTTTGTGAAACTTTCTCATTGTCCACAAACCTAGGCAATTAAAAACAATAGAAGCTAATTTCATGTGTAACTGGTGGAGTAATTTTTGTCACCTTACTTCTATATATAGGTATATGTATATATATATGTAACATATTCAGGAGTTTGCCGTTAATCACCATAATAAAGTTGTAATCACAATCACGTAAGGTAGTCATAGTTAATAACTTTTATTTCAATATCGAAAATACGTAGGCCTTACGTCACACACCACATTCCGTTATCTAATGGAATCTTTCTCTCGCCCTCTCATGTGACCATCAAAACCAGAAACACGATGACTCCACTCTCGTAATTTAGAACCTTCAATTTTTACTGTTACATATATATATAATGTATATATTTGTGTGTGTATATATATATATATATGTATGTGTATATGTATGTATGTATATGTGTGTGTAAATACAGATATAGAGCAAAAAAATAGGAACAACCATTTAAAAATGAGTTACTCTTTGACTGTCTCACAGATGGTTGCCTGGTGTCACAACAGTGTGTCACCTAGTGGCAGTAAAAGGGATGGTATCAGTCAAGTATTTTGTAGTGCGAAAGTTGTATGAGAAAATTCTGTTCCTCGCAAAGCATGATTATGTCTAACCTCTCTGACATGAAAAGAGATATGATAATTGGAACTTGTCTTGTTGAAGTGTCCATGTCCAAAACAGCTAACCTAGTGGGTGTTTCAAGGACTGCTGTGTCAAGAGTTATAACAGTCTATACAAACCAGGGTAAGGTGTCTTCTGTGAAGCACAAGAGTAGGTGAAAATCAAAGTTAAAGGACTGTAATAGACTGTTGTTGAAGAGGATAGTCTCCTGAAATAACAAGATTGCACTGCTACAGATAACTTTCAAGATGAATATCCACCTTCTGATTACTGTAGCGCTGAAAACTATTAAACATGTGTTGTGTGCTGCAAACGTTCATGGCAGAGGAGCTATTCCAAATCCATTAGTTTCAGTCCAGAATGCTATATAGACTCTAGTAGTATCAAGACTTCATAAACTGAACACAACTACAATGGGAACAAGTCATTTGTTCTGATGAATGCTCATTTACATTATTACAGACCATTGGGCATGTGTTTGTCTGATGAACACCAGTAGAAGCATTTCATGTTAACTGCCTGGTTCTAACCGTGGTGCATGGAGGGGATTTTGTGATGGTGTGGGCCACAATATTTTTCTGTAGATTGGGGTCTCTTGTTGTTTTGAGGGAGATGATCACAAGTAACCAAATTGAAGCATTCTTGCAGATCATCTTTACTCTATGCCTTATATTCTATCCAGGAGAACGTCCTGTGTTCTAAGATAAGAACACCCTTTTCACATGTTTCGCTGTGTTCAAACATGGTTACATGAGCATTATGAGAAAGTAAAACATCTAACCTGCTATCTTCAGTCCCTTGATTTCAATATCATTGAGCATTTGTGGGGTTATTTAGAAAGCAAAGTCCATGATCAGTTTCTTCCTCCATGTACAATATCTGAATTTGAGATGGCCCTGCACAAGGAATGGGTGCAAATTGTAATTAACTTTATTCAAGACCGTTATTTGTCAATCCCATGTCAAATACAAGCTGTCATTCAGGCCAAAGGTGCCCCCCCCTACTATTAAAAAAATTAGTTCCTATTATTTTGTCCTATACCTGTATATGTATATAAATGTGTGTATATATACATATATATATTTATATATACACATACATCATATATTTCCATGTATAAGTGAAGTATTTTTAGGAACTTTTATAAACTGAAAGTGGGAGATTGGCTTAAATATGGATCCATGAAAAAGATGCAGTATATTCCTTTCTTGTCAGCATCTTTTTCCATTGCTTATAAAAATTTTATTGGCATTGTAAACAAATCCTTTTTTTGTTTGTTTGTTTCTTTCTTTAACAGAAAATAGTGAAAACAGATAATTGGAAAAAATAAAATTTTGCAAAAATATTAAAATAGGAAAAAATACAAAAATTGAAAAATAAATTAAAATGACTTTGACTTATGTTATTGTGTCAAAATAGCAGTAGCACATCTGTAGCAGATTGGCTAATCACCTAAAATTGTATGTTTTTTACTCAAGCTTGAAATAACTGATAGTACCCAAAATAGCACTTTTTAGTTTATGTTGCTTATATTTATGAAAAATTCCCACATTTAGATTAGGTTACCAGAGTTGAAACTCTTGTCATTGTTGTCTAAGTAAAATGATTATTGGTCCTAGTGACTAGTGCCATGATTCTTAAATTGGGTGACACTACATAACATTCTGAAATTAATAAATACACCATGAAGTTACTGAAATGAAAGTGAAAGTTGTTTTTTCTTTAACACTTTTGAGACATGCTAGAAGTTATTGTTGCATTTATCAAGAGGTACAACTGTTTATTATGTCTGCAGTTTGTAAATTGCATGCTACTGTAAAAAAAGTTTAAGAAGAGTTGATCTAGCTATTTACTTCACAGCAAGTTGGCGGGAAAATATTTCAACAGTTTTACCTATTTGGTGATATATTTGGCTTCTTGGTGCCCTATTTGAAAATTACAGAAATATTTGTTTTCATTTAATCTTATATACAGGTTTTGAATTTTGTGTAAATTTTTGAAGAAAAATTACATGCTCTGGATGGCTTGCATTCAGAAATATACACTATGTATATACAATTGAATGTATGTATATATATATATATATATATATATATATATGTGTGTGTGTGTGTGTGTGTGTGTTTGTATTTATATATGTCGTTATACATATATATATATATATATATATATATATATATATACATACATACATACATACATACATACATACTGTATGTTTCTGTGTATAAACCAAGAATGTTTAGGGCTAAAGTGGAGGATCAGCATATATATAGTTACAATGTACTGGTGCAGTATAAGGCCTTATTAGCAGTGCTAAATGACAAAAACAAAAATAAAACACTTTTTAAGCAGAAAATAATTAAAAAATTTATATTGAGAAAAAATAAATAAGATTAACAAAAATTTAATGATTTGTACTGTACCAAAATAGAAAAACTACCTCTGTATTAGATAATCTTCCTAAAAATGTACTTCTACGTAAGCCAGAAAAAATCAATAAATCCCCAAAATTAGCTCTGTTTAAAATTTTCTAAGTTTATGTTTAAATTTATGAAAATATGCTACCTATAAGTAGGCAAACTAGAATTGAAACTATTGTCATGGACATCTCAGACAAAATATTGTTTGTATGATTTAGTACAGGGTTAGTATATTGGACCTAGCCCAGAAAAACTGGATGGACCCAATAACAAAATCCTACTGGGTTTTTGTTGAAAGATAGTTTTTGTACAAGATATTAGATTATTTCAAAATTTCTTGCATTGTAATTACTTATATCATTTGTAGGATTTTATCACTGTTTATAAAATATTTCACTTTTATGTAATTGCTTATAATTTGTCTTTATAAGCTTTAGACATTTTTTCTGCTAATAAACTTTTTATACAAGTATATAGAAGTATAACCTATAATATGTGTATAAATTTAATCATAGCTTGTAAAAGCATAGAAAGTTCATAAAGTTAAAAGAAATTTAGAATGGTATATTGTAATACTTATATAGAAAAATTCATGTTTTGGTAAGAGAATTGCTATAGACTAGCCTCATTTCAGTTCAGTGCTAGTTTTCCCAATGAAGCCTACCACTTAATCTGATAAAAATGGTTCATATGTGTATATCACAGAAATGTCCTCATGCTACTAAATCATATCATTTCATTCTAACTGTATTCTTGTTTTTAACTTCATTCTGTTACCTTGAGTACATTTTCTTCTGACTTTCAATAGAACTTTAATTTATGCAAAAAAAACATGCAAGTAGATTTCATCTGTGATTAGACTGGGTGACACTTGTTATTAAAAAAAGGGGAGGGATGAAAAAATCTTGTTGTCAAGTTTAAATAAACAAATAAATGAAATACTATGTTGATGGGTATTTTAGAAATATTTCTGGACTTTAGCTATTTGATTCACAAGATTGGTAGAGGAAATTTCTTTTGCCTCTAAATTTAAAAAATGTGCTAAACAACACAAAAAGTCACTTTTTTTCCCCCCATTTCTGCATATATATGGGTTTTCAACTTTAGGTAAATCTTTAAAGAAAACTTGCACATGAATTGGATTATATTTAGAAATAAATTGCACACACACACACACACACACACACACACACACTATATATATATATATATATATATATATATATATATATTTATATATATACCATATATTTCTGATTATAAGCCCATCTATGTATAAACAGAGTACAATTTTTAGTCAAATAATTACTAAGAATTCGAAACTCGTATGTAAGCTGAAATAACATTCTATAACCTTCATATATGTTGGCAAGAAGCCAAAAAGGTCACTAAGTCCCATTAAATTGCTGTAGTATAAAACACTAGACCAAAGCATCTCAAACTTTTTGCACTATGGCTTCCAATTTAAATACAGCAGAGGTAGATCAGTCAGTCCTTGAAACAAATACAAGGATTTAGCATGTGTCAGCAGTTGCAAGGAAAAAAAATTTAATTTTTAAGTTACTAACTGCTCTTTTTTATCAATTTCATAATTTTAAAACTTTTTTGGATTACTGCCCTACCACTCAGTTTGAGAATCATTGGCCAATGATTTTTTACTTAGATGCCAATAACAATTGTTTAAACTCTGGTAGCCCTAACTGAAAGTAGCACTTTTTCATAAATTTAAAAAATATAAACAAAAAAAATTTTTAAAAGCAATTTTTATTGATTTAATGATTGAAAAAAATTTACATAAAATTACGTTTCTTAGAAGGTTAGGCTACTGATGTAGTATTGCTATTTGGGTATGATTATATATAATACAGGTAAAAGACACTAAATTTATTTTTCAAAATTTCTATTTTTCTCACCTTAAAGTTTTATTTGTTTTTTGCTATTATATATTTTTCCCATTATTTTATGTTTTAAAAAAATATTTCATTTTGTTTTGCCAATTTGGTGAATTTTTATCACCAACAGCAAAAAACATTGCTAGTAAAGATATATACTATACCTTTTCTTTAGATCTGTATTCAAGTTAATCCCCCCACTTTAAGTTACTTCATGCAGTCTCAATAAATCTTGACTTATACACAGAAATATATTGTATTGGTATAAAGCGGTTAAATAATAATTAAACTAATGTATGGTAAGTTCAGAAAATATTATCACTTACAAGTTATTTAGGTCATTATATGCTTCTGAATTTCGTTTTCCTCAATTCTATGACTTTATTTATTGTATATTTTCGAATATAAGCTGAGAGTACGATTTTCTTTCACAAATTTACCCAAAATTCAAAATCTGTTTATAAGCCAAAGTGAAAAACAATTTTGTAGAATGTCCAAATATGTAGCCAAGAAGTCAAAAATAGTGCCAAGTAAGTAAAGCAGGGGAAATATTATCCAATCAGTTGGTCGCACCTCAAGATACATACAGGGACATAGCACATTTTGAAAGTGGTGAAGAAAAACAACCTATATTTTAATTTTAATTAACCTCATACGTCTTATTTAATTTCACAATTTACACTAATTTATCTTGATTACTGCCGCACAAGATCATGCGACCAATGGCATTTTTACTTAAACGATAATGATAAAAGATGCTATTTTTGGCAATTTATCAATTGCTTCTGGCTTATGTAGAATTATGTTTACTAGAAGATTGGCTGATCCGCTACCATATAATAGTACTGTTGTTTTGGAGCGATTATAACACAGATCAGAGTAATTTTCAATTTTTATGTTTTCTCATTTCAAAATTTTCACAAGCTTTATTTACTTTTTGCCGTTATGCATTTTGTTTTTGTTCTTTATGTTTTACTGTTTTGTTAATTTTTGCCGAATTTGTGACTTTTTGTCACCCCAAAGCACATGTGTTACATTTGTTCAATGGATCTGTATATACCCCCCAAACACACACACACTTAGGTCTTTAAAAAGCCCAAAAAATTCTCTGCTTACATACAGAAATATATAGTATATATATTTACACATACACATATATGGTATATATGTTATATATGGTATATAAAGTCGTAGAAATAAAGAAAACTAAAAACAGAATGCTAAACATTAAAAAACAAAATGGACCAATTTTCAAATAATGAAAAATAGTAAAAGAGTGAATATTTTGTGTGTTAATACTGTTGGAGAATTAGAATTATCCAATGGTATTAGCAACATAGTTAACATTCCCTTATTTTTTCATTATATATTTGAAACTTGGTAGCAGTTTTTTTATTGTTTAACTATCTGCTATTAGTTTTCCTGATTTTATAACTACATTCAAATTAATTGTACTGCATATAATTATTTGTTATTTTAATATACACAGAGTATATTTTTTCAATATGAATGTATCATTTTTATTTTGACTTATATAACTTTTTATTTATAACTTTTTATGAACTTATATATTAGTTTAATTTGTTTATATATAGCCATTTTATAATTTATGTTTATATATGTGTATAAATATATGTATTTACTGTATATTTCCATGTTTAAGCTGCGATTTTGGGGCTTTTTAAAGACCTAAAGTGGGAAAGGGGGATCAGCTTATATACAGATCTGTAGAACAGATGTAATACATTTTTTTAAAAACTTTTTTAGCCATTGGTGACAAAAAGTCACCAAATAGGTAAAAATTGGTGAAGCAGTTTAAAAAAAATAAAGAACAAAAAAGAAAATTCATAACAGCGATAAGTAAATGAAGTTTGCAAAAATTATGAAATGAGAAAACATAAATATTGAAAAATAAATTTTAAATGACTCATCTATGTTATAATTACTCCAAAGCAACAGCACTATAATAATAACAGATCAGCTAATCATCTAATAAACATAATGCTATGTGTTGTATATATGTGTGTGCATGTATGTAGAATTTTTATACACTCATGTTTAGAATTAAAAGAAATTTTAGATTTGGTCAATTATCTCCAGAATTTCTGGACCAATTTTAATGAAATTTTATATGTACATGTATTGATATAATGTAAAATAAATAACTATTCAACAGTTAAAATATTCATACATGATCATGCATAATGGTCATGGAGTCAGAAGGTATGAAACAGTAATTAAATATTAAAACAAAAAAAAGGTTGATAGGGTGTATGGTCCCCTCTTACAGAATTCTCAGAAATGACAGTTCTGAGTTGCAGTTGCCCTCCCTAGAGCTTGCTAGACATGCTCTATATTGTTGAGGTCTTGTAGTCCTCCTTGGCCAATCCATCTGGCAAATATCCTTACTTTCAAAATTTGTCAACCAGAAGAGCTCTATTTGGCTTTGCATTATCATATGTTAATCAGGGTCATCTGCATCCCTGAAAAGGCAAACATAGGACTCCAAGACCTCATCCCTATACCTCTCAGTAGTCACAGTGCCTTTTTTTAAAGATATGAAAGGTGTAGCCAACTAACATGAAGTCTGTCCAGACCATTAAACCTCCAATGTCATAATGGTTTATTTTGCAGACCTTGAACCATTTCCTGGTTCTCTCCATATACTGCAAGAATCTATGGTTAGGCTGAACCAGGACTCATCATTGAAGAGAACAGTCACACATTGATCCATAGTCCATATCTATGCTCTCTGCACTTTGCAAAATGGACTCTTCTGATCATAAAGTGAGTGGAATGCAAATAGCAGTTCTTGCAAACAACCTTCTCTCATAAATTCTTCTGAAAACAGTAGCCCTTGAAACTTGAGTTCCTGTGGCCATATATGTGTCAAAAGAGAGCTGAGAAGCAGTAGCAAGCTCTACTGTAAAAGACAAATGGCAATCTTCCCTGGCCATCATGTCTCTTAGTCAAATTTGCCCAGTCTCACTCTCTATGAATCCCATATCCTGAAACCATTTCCAAAAGTTACACATTGCATTCAGAGTTGAATTGAACTATCTAGAAATCTGGACTTGAGACTGGCCTGCTTCTAACCTCTCTGCAATTTGCCACCTCACTCCATCATCTAATCAATAGTGGTTACTTATTTTTACTGTTAGAATTTAAATTTGACTAGCCGTTCTAGCAAACAAAATCTATGCTTTCTCACACTTATAAAGCCTGTTCTTCTTCTGGCTTTAGCTTATTTTTGAACATAAGTGTATATTTATATATATGTTTATAATATATATGTATATGCAAAGCTGGGGCTAGCATGTATGCAGTGTGTTCATGCACACAGGCAACTATAATAGAATATCTACTAGAATATGCATGATGTGGCCAAATATTACATCGTACACATGCGTCAAATAGTTCACAATCAGCCCTGTGTGTTTGTATGTGTATATATATGTGTGTATATAAATATGTATGTATATACCTATAACTGTAAATATTTATTGCATTTGCTTCCAATAGAGTGTTCTTTAATTCTTATACAGAAACTTCTGTTTTTTGTGCTCCACTGTTATGCTCACCTATCAGAACTCTAGTGGCATAGTGTTCTTAATCATCGAACACCACATTTAAATTTAAGATTCTTAGTATACTTTTTATATAAAATTTTTTAAATAATATGAAATGAATAGTTTAAAAGTACAGTCAACGAAATAACATAGAAAAAAACTTTAAAATCAAAAATTTTTTAACAGAAATAAATAAATAAAAATTGATAGAATATATAGGGATTTAAATAATACATTAGAATTTAATATAATAAAAGTTTTTGAGTGCTACCATGTATAATTAGAATGAGGAGTTCAATATAAGTATTTTTATCCATCTATAGTCAAATTGATCATTTTCAGAAGCAACTCCAGTTAATTATTTTAATATTTTTGAAATAGCTTTTTCCTGTCTTAAGAAAATAGTTGACTTTAAAGTTTTCAAGTATGTAATTTACTTTCCAACATATCAGACCATTTTATCGTGTGTTAGTGTTATACAGGGAGTGTATGATGCAGTTTATGTTAATCAGAAGGATAATTTTTCTTTACAAGCTTTTAAATATAGAAGATCAACACATATATCAATTAAGTAAGATACCTTTGTCTAGAAATATAAGTAACAAATATTCTTTGCTATATTACAAAAAGAGATTAATGTGTTACAAAAAAAAAAAAATAAAATAAATAAATAATTTTTAAGTAATTTTTTAAAAATATTTTTAATTTTTAAAACTGAAAATAAAAATGCATTGGTCTATTAAAAATACATTTTCGCAAACCAATGTATAATTTTTTTAAATTGGAGAAAGGATTATTTTATTTGATTTAGTACTTGGTCTCTCTAATTCATGCACATTAGTATATATATGAGAATAAACAGAAAAAAATATTAATTTGGTTAATCACTATTAATTGCTTATATAATGTTAAAGTAGCTGCTATAACTTTTGTAAACTCAGTTTTACCATGTGTGTGTGTGTGTGTGTGTGTGTGTGTGTGTGTGTGGTGTGTGTGTGTGTGTGTGTGAGTTAGTTAGTTAGTTAGTTAGTTAGTTAGTTAGTTACCAGCTAAAATAATCTTTACCAATTACACAGGAGAATTAGCCTATATTTTTAATTGCCAGGACTTGTTTGGCAATGTAACCCAGCTGTACTCATGATATCAGAAAACAAATCCAGTGTTATGTAATTTCACACTGATTGAGGATCAGCTTAACAGTGCAACAACTCTGCATAGTATATTTCAAAATATATATTTGTCCCTAATGTTTACCCCACCCCTAGCAAATCATATTTTTCCCCTGAGACTACAGATGGATCAGCACTTTTAGGGAGACAAGAGTGAACCTTCATCATTTAAGCTAGCTTGAAACAACATAAACAGCAATTTAATTATTGCAGAAGCAGTACCATTTTTCTTGGACTGCTGAAAAAAGAACCAGTGAACAGAAAAAAAGCATTGATTCCAGCATTGGTTTTGAGAGATTGTTAAAAAGAACTTAAGTTGGAGGACACTTCTTTAAGTAACATTTTATCATTGGGAAATTAGGTATTAAAATATGAGAAGGAGAGTTTGGGATATCTATTTCAGGGATAATGATTTTGATATGTTATATACATGTTTATACATATATATTTGTGTGTGTAGCAGCTTGGATTCTTAAGTTATCCTATACTAAATACAGAAAGTCATCCATCCGTACTTTAAGAAAACGATTTTGTAATTCATTTTCTCTTTTGCATTTTGAGATAAAAATTTGGTAATTTCAGAATAATCATGTGCTTATATTATCTTTGGATTAAAGTATAAAATATAGTTTTTTTAAAACTGGCTTCTAAAATTGATAGATGGCTTGAAATTTTTTAAAACTTTTTTTCAAAGAAAAATATTTATATCAATAAATTATAAAGTAGTATAAATATTTCAGTTGCTGCATTAAAAAAAAAACATGTGACTATAATTTTCTAAATTTGAAAGATAAAAAAGTATTTCAAGTAAAAATGAAAACATGACTGTAACCTCATCTTTAAACTGTTCATACGCAGGTAAATTTCAAGAAATTGATGAAAAGTCATCCTAAAAAAAAATTCACTGACTCAAAGATCCATTGCATCAAAACTAGTCTTCTGGTACTGCAAATAAAATAATTCAATAAGATTTGAAGTTAAAAAAAAAAAAAAACTGTTTGAACCTAAAGTTTATCTGTTTCTGCCACAGCATATTATTGAAAGAAAATCAAATTGGTAAAAATTGTATGAAAAACATCTTGCAGCTGAAAAATAGAAATTTGTGATAATACTCAACGAGGCATAGGTATATTTAAATAAATGTAATTTTTTAAAAAATCAATTTTCTACTGCTCAATTGACGGGAATAACTATATAAAATGGCTTCAGCAGTGTATAGCAAAGTTGCCAAAGATGTGCATGATAATTACAGGATTTTTTTTACAATGGCGAATTAAAAACCTAGAGTTTCATACAGGCAAAATCATTTCCCTCTACTACCATCAGAATATTTTAGAACCAATTTTAAAAAAGAAAAAAAAAATCCCAGTCTTATATGGAAAGGATATTGATAAGTTTTAGCTTCATTTGGACACACGTCTCAATTAACTGTCACTTATTTAGCAAAGAAAGAATTATAAACAAGAATGTAGAAGTGTATCCCATTTAATAAAATACCTGTAATATGCTCTGACACTTTTTCAATGGACTTTTGAGCTATTGGTTTATTAAAACAAATCTTTTGAAAATGGTATCCAAGTACAAAACGGACTTTGGAAAACAGTTAAAGAGGGATGAGATAAAGTTGATATGTCAGTACTAAGGCAAGGCCGTAGGCAGGGGGAGGGATTTGGGGGACTGGTCCCCCCCCAAAAAAATTTTTTGAAAGACCATTTTGTAGATAGAAATGTCCCACATTTGTGTGTGTATGTGCTATCTGCCTAGCTGTTCATGAAAATAAACAGTTATTTTCTTTATAAAAAAAAGAAAGAAAAGAAAAAAAAAAAAAAAAACGCTCAGATAATAAAAGTCTTTCTGGGCCGCTGGCCGGAAATACAGTACTTTATTTCTGGCACTGTATTCTGGAAATACAGTGCTTTTCCTTTGATTAATTGAAGTATCATTAACAAATAAAGATGTCTTTCTCCCTTGGTCCCCCCTCCGAAAATAATTTCTGGCTACGGCCCTGTACTAAGGTAAAGATTGTTTTCATGGAAAATTTGAGTCAGATTATCAAAGTTGTTTCCATAAAGTGTGAACAACTGTATATACAGCAGAACATCAAAGACCATTGGTTAACATAGTTATCAGGAGTTAAACTGTATAAAAAGATTTGCTTCTCAAAGATTTTCTGTCGAAAATCATTTGTGTATTAATTCTGTTAGATAAAGAGTATATAACTTATTGAGTAGAGGTTGACTGAAACAAAAGAAGAAACACTGTTTGCACTTAGCTGGAATATTAGAAAAATGGAATTAATAGAATACATGAGGAGAAACAAAGAGAATTTAGAAGTGACATATACAGTTAAACCTGCTTGAGAAGTTCCAGGTTAAGAAGTTTTCCTACTTAAGACATTCTGTTTCTGTTGTCTCAATGCTTACCAAATATTAATAATTGTAAAATTTTCCATTTAAGAAGTTTTGCTTATAAATATTTTCTCACTAAAGAAGTTTGATCTGCTCCAAGCATCCCTTTCAATTTTATTATGAAGCTTAATTTTTGAGCTAACGAAAATAAGATTCTTTGTTCTCATAACATAAAATTTATAAGAAATATGTAAGCTCTGTGTGTTGGTAATCTATAAGTATGGGATTCTATATGTAGATTCACAAGGATCACTCATGTATATAACATATATATATTAATTATGGACTCATAATTATATATGACTATATTTAGATCATCTGACTCAACATGGTTACATTCCATCCCAGTTTCCATTCATAGACCTAGTTGCAGGCAAGTGTCCAGAGAGTCAGTCATAATTAAGACATAACAAAACACACCCAGGTAAACATTGTCCATGGAATCAGGCAATAAAAACCAACATTAAAATAATAAACACTTGGATAACTGTATTTAAATGACAGTCACTATACATTAACAAATTTGTTGATTTGGGACTAAAAAAAAAAAAAAAAAAGGTGTCATCCTTCTCATTAAAATTAATAATGTGCTGAAACTTTTTCTTAGATTTCTAATTTATTACTAAAGAATTATCAACTTTTTATCTTTTGTATGAATCAGTTTTTTTTTTTTTTTTTTTTTTTTTTTTTTTTTTTTTTACAATTTTAATTAAATTGATTTTATATTCACTAGAAATGTTATTTATAGAAATAAATAAATATAAAATTTTTAACAAAATGTTTTTACTTATATCCTGATTTCTTCTGATAGCTCACAGTAGGATTTAAAAATAATACAGTTACTTGGAAACTTTGTATGTTGAAAGATTACTGTATAGGATGAGAATTTTTTATAAATTTTTATTTGATCTTCTTGTATCTGTTATTCTGCTATTCCATAGCAGTCATGGTTAAAATCATATTTATTCTAATGTATCAACTTTGTTTTTATAGGTTATATTAACTTTAGAAAAGAAAGTATTTGATTTTGACAGACACCAAGAAACTTTTGCAAGTAATGAAAAATGGGTATGGTATAGAAATTTGAGTTGAAGGTCTTTTAGTAATGCATTTTAATTAGTGCAGTGATTGCTGATTATTTTAGAAGTTTCAGTATTTACTTTTTTATAATTTCCTATGCAAATTTTTTATGCTAGATTTAAAGCATTATTTAAACAAAATGTAGCTAAAAATGTGTCTTAACACACAAAAATTCTAGTTTATTTTCAAAACTTGAACTATATTAAATTTTATTTCATAATTTAATTATCAAAGTTTTGATATATGTGACATTTATTTTGCTGTACCAAAAATATTTTTTATCTCATTTACTTTCTCCATCATTTTCTATAACTATATAAATAGTTAGCCAATATCATCCCTTAACATAATTTGCAATATAGACTTTCTCATATTGCAAATTAAACTAAAAACTAGGAAGAAAACTCAAATTTGGTTAAAAGTAGGAAAATACTATATTTTTAATTTACAAATTAAGAATCGTACTTATTGAGTTTTTGAAATAATTTATCTTTAGATTGTAACAGTAGAAAATGTCATTTTTGTTTAGAATTACAGCAAAAATTTGTTGCAGGAGATAGCTGTAGTGCTTTCTACTACACATTTAAAAATTTAGTATGTTTTTGTGTCTTAAATAAAACAACTGGAGTTTTAAAATTTGTTTTGAAACATAATTATTTTAAAATGGAGCCTCCTGTCTGAGGAAGGAAAACTATCAGAATTGTAAGGTTTAGAGCCATGTGAACTTAATTAATAATCATGTTTTTTCATACTTTATTCCTTTTAGATATTACAAATATTGATTTCTTATGGTCTATTTTTTTTTCTTCTAGTTATTAGAATATGACAAAGAACTCAAAGTTTTTGAAGAAGAACTTTTTGAGTTCGATATTTCATTCCCTCCAAGGTATATGCTAGTATATTTATACATACTCTAAAACTTTTAGTTTAGTTGTGATGTGTTTAAGTCCATTTTATTAGATAATTCTATCTTTGAAATTTCAGAATGCAATTTCGCATGCTTTCTTATTCTGAAATAATTATTGATAGACAATCAAAATTATCATTAGATATAACTTTTCTTACCCATTTTTGGTTTTGCTTGCCTTTAACTAAATATATTTGATGGTAAGGTATAGCACTGCTTCTTAGGTTTTTATAGTTATTTTAATCTATATGGGAAAGCTCTTAGAGTATAAGTAAAAAGCAAGTTTTTAATTTAAAATTATTTTTACTGAAATTAATTTAACAATAAAATGTTATTATATGTATTAAAAAAATTACTTAAGTTATTAGATAGTCCCTAAAAAATGCTGTGATTATATAATTTGACATTTTTCTAATGATTTACAAGGGAATGAACTCAATATCTCTCTAATAACTTTGTTTACCAAACATTTTTAAAAAAAATTGTTACTTAAAATTTGCTCATTGCAGTGATTCAAAGTAAACCAAAAATAATTAGTTTATCTTTCTTTTCATAATTTCTTGTAAAGTATTCATATTGACGCACTTGTATATGTACTTATTTCTTCACTGTAATAGTTTCAAAACAGTTAGGTATGCTATCTCTGAAATTGACATTTTTTTTTAAATCCTAGTAGTTTTGAAAATTTTTCTTTTCATATCAGCTACCCATACAAAGAAGATTCATGTAGTGGAAACTGTTATATGAAGACAAGATGCCCTTCTTGGTGTGACAGAATTTTACTAAGTAGGAGTGCTTTGTCAGTTGTTAACATGGTAGGAATTTTGCTTCCCATTTCTCGGGTGATATGTATGGTTTAAGTTTCATTAGACTGTATGAGATCAAATGCCACTATTATCCCTTAAATGAATGTTTCATTATTTATGCATCACTGAAGCAATTTTCTGTGCTTTAAAATTTTTGGAGATTATTGATGTAAGATCTTGTTTAATTTCTTTATATTGTGATATTTTGCCACCAATACTCAGAATCAGAGTACACCTTTTTACGTGTATTAAGAAGCTATTAGCATCTCTGAGTTAATCTCTGAGTAGTATTCGTTACCAGACACAACTATATTAGGAAAGTATAAACTTTAAGCACTGGGTCAAACTTTATTAAAACTAACATAATTAAAGTAGCTTTTAATAATATTTCTTTGTTGTTAGTTTTGTTTTAAATGTTAGAGAAGGAAGCTGTAAGATTAAGTAACATTTGACTAACATTGTAAGAGATTTGTTTTAAAAAATAAGTTGTAAATATATCAACATATTAAATCTGTAATAATGAAGAGAAAGATATCAAAGCAAGATAATAAATACTTCTCTCTTTTGAGGCCTCCTTATTTAACAGTGTCATCAAAGTTACAAGTGTATCTAATATGAAGAGCTGATAGAAGCAAAAAGATATGCTATTTTGGGCCTAGTAACCAGTTTTAGTTGCCACTGCACTCGGAGAATAAAGTTGTAAAAAAAATATCCTTTCACCTTTGAATTTGTTTCATGATCTCTAGCAGCTCATAAAAGTCAGTGAGTGTAGTGCTAAAGCTCACAGACCACATGTCTGAGTTCAAGTTTGGCAGTCCTCTTTTTTGTTTGTTGTTACTGTGGTGGCAGTAACATCTTTTTTCTTTGCTACATACTTTCAAAGCAATTCTTCTGTTCCTAACATCACTTTGAAGCTGTACAATCTTAGCACAGGTTGAAGAAAATTTTTTAGTTTAAGTTTTGATCTCATTCACTCAGGTATGACCATCTTTAGATTTAAAAATTTCAGTAACTTTTCTGAGTGGGCATTCAATCTTCTTGGTGGTGGTGATGGTGGAACCCAAATGGCATCTCCATTGATAGATGGCTTTTTTTTTTTTTTTTTTTTTTTTTTTTTTTTTTTTTTTTTTTTTTTTTTTTTTTTTTTTTTTTAAGGAATTTAGAAGACTGGCATAACTTTTTAAGTATTCTGAACTAAATCTATTTCGTAAGTCTTGTCTAGTTTTTTTTTTGTCAGTAAGCATTTCTTTTCCTCAATTTTTTAGAGTACTAGATGAATATCTAGTATATTGCTCTCTTTAATGTCTTGGAAAATGTTGATGGTGTGAGTGGGAATAAATCTAGAGTATTGCTTAACAGGTATGTAAGTGATATGTTATTAGGACTCAAAGGATTATGACCAATTCCTCATAATCAATCGAGGTTCTGTGGAGGATTAGGATTACTTTCATCATCGCAATAAGATACTCCCATCATGAAGCAGACGAAGGGATAAATTTCCATATACTTTTCTTAATGGAGACACTATTTTTTTAGTTCTATTTCTGAATAGATTATCATTTCTGGTAAAATGAGTCCTGTTTTCCTAATATACTGTAAATGGTCTCTTTCAATAAGCTACAAATTTCCAAAAGGCTTTCAAAAAAATAAATAAATAAATAAAAGCCCTTCAGTAACAATGCAGAAACATGTTCTAAATGGAGTGATCTGAAAATAACATATGGGAAAATGACTATCTACGCTTTCCCTCTTTTCTTAAGGATTAAAGGTCTGGCCAAGTCCACACTGATACTTTCAAAATTATAGACATTTCTTACTGTATGCTCTGGAAAGAGATGACATAGGAAGATCTAGTAGCTGAGAATCAATTTTCAGTATTTTCTTTTATTTCTTTAAAGTTTTCTTGCTCCTCTAATTCAAAATTTCTTTCCAAGACTGACTTCAGATATTGCACACCTACATGTTTGTTGGCTTCATGTTTAAATTTGATAAGTTTATGTACTGAAAAATAATCTCATGGTAATCTGAAGCTTACACTGTCATCTTGATTGAATTTTTAAAAAAGTCAGTAAAAGATCAAAGCTTGGCTAAATATTTTCGAGAAAAATTCACATTACATAAATTTTATTATGACTTAGTTATTAACTTACATCAAATATAAATTGAATAAGCAGTATTTGAAACATATTTCCAGTTTAATATTAAAATAAAGTGTCCCAAAGCTTATACCTTATATTGTATGAGAAAAAAAAAGAAATAAAATAAAGGTATTAATGTTAGAGTTTTTAATTTTCTATAGTATGAGAAAAATTAGATACATCAATACAGTTTAAAATATATTAATTGCTTTCATTTTTTTTCATTTAAAAAATTGGTGTATGTGAGATGTTTCATTTAATATACATTTTACTTTTTCAATACTCATATAATCAATATTATAAAGAAATATTAGAATATTATATTCATAAATTACACACATTTAATATTATTTAGTGTGTCACTTGTGTTGAAATTTATTGGCTATTTCATTTATATTTGGGCCATAATAACACAGGCTTAAATCTAAACGAAGCCAGTTACTTACAATTGATTTTATATAGTTCTTTGATGAAAACACCTGCTCACATTACAACTCAGCCAGAATTCTACCAATTCCTCACATTTTGAGTGGAGCAAGATTAAAATTATATATTCCTGTTTTTCATAAAGAGGTGCTATACACTCTTGTTTATGAACAACTAGTGAGACAGATATGATGTCACACAGAATCCATGCATACAAGAGAATGATGTTATATAGTTGTCCATTAGTCAAGTACCTAAAACAGATAAAAAAGGAAATATTTAACCTCTTTTAAAAAAGAGAGTCGTAAAGAAACTCTTAACTTTTAAATAACCTTGGTATACCTGTTTGGCTGTCATATAAAAAAGCAAGTGTAAATGTGGCTAAAATTAATCCATGATAATAAAAGAGAGATAAAAGCAAGATAATAAATTCTTCTCTTTTTTGAGGCCACCAGGGACTACTACTTTATTTAGCAGTTTCATCTAATCTACATGTATAATGTAAAAGAACAGATCATGATAACAAAATGATAGTGTCTTAGCAGCCAGTTTTTGTTGTCACTCCACTGGAAAAAAAAATAGTTCTTCTAAAATGCAGAGTTTGTGAGAAGTCTGGTTACATTAAATTATATACCATACTTTAAACAGAGGAAATGAATGAATTAGTTCTTTTGTCATTAATTAATAAGACCTATTGGTAATTTAGTTAACAATTTCTTATAGGATTTAAAAGTAAATTACAAATTCTTGTTTCAAGTAATAAATAGTTACAAAATAGCAATTTAAAAATAAATTCTTAAAAACTATATAAGATACTTTTGAATATAATCTGTCTATGAAATCCTCAATTTGTAATTGAAAATTGAGAAGCACTGTTAAGAAAAACCTGACTCAAAATTTTCTAAGATGTGGATGACTAAAAATACAAATGAACTGAAAAAAAACCTACCCCAGCTGAAGCCATACTGTAAAGTAGACTCATCCCTACAACAGTAATACTATCAGTAGATGGAAAATTTAATACTGACTCTTATATATATTCAGATTACAATTTCAATTCCTACTTTATAATAAATAAAATATAATTAAAATTTAAAAAAAAAGGGAACAATATTGTATCAACAATATATGTAAAACAGTTTCCAGAAAATTTAACCAGAATTTGGCATAGATTACCAAAATGCCTACTTTACTGAGATTCAGTTTAACACCTTTTATCAAAAAGAAAAAGTATTTTATCAGATATATTTTTTACATTAAAATCTAGTCATAAATCTTAGCCTTGTAACTAATTACACAATAATGTAATGTAATATTGTTCTTATATATCCTTTTTGTTTCATGTATCTTGTATAGATAAAGCAGATAATTATATGTACTATTATTAAGCCATAAAATTTTAGTTTCATGATAGTGTTATAATACTGTATTGGAAATTAAAAGTTCAAAATTTGCTAAAAACGAGTAGTGTTGTTAAATATAAAATAATTTTTTTTTAGAAAATAGATTATTTTATATTCAGTGTTTAAATCTTTTATCAATATCTTTTTTTTATTAAAATCCTTTTTATTGCAGTCTTTTATAAGTTTGCTTTCCAGTTGTATTATAATTTTACATAATGGTAACATTATTAGGTATTATCATAATTTTAACTTGATTCTTCTGATCTATGAGATGTCTCATCCTGTTTCTAATAGAAGAATATTTTCTTAAATATACAAATGATTTGTAATATTTCTGTAGTTATTAACTTATGAGTAATATTTTCAAACTTCCACCTTATAATTTTCTAGTCTCCTGTAGACAGTGCCTGTCCACCAGTGGTTTATCGACTAATTGGTGAAAATGCTGGAATGGGAGATCACAAAGTAAGATTCAAAGTTGACATTACTGTTATGTATCTGGCAACAGCCAGATTAGAGAACCTTCCAAACTGTGTGATGCGTGCATGCTTTTTTACTTTTTTTTGGGGGGGGGGTTCCGTAGTGTTGTATTGTACATG
The DNA here is from genome assembly GCA_032207245.1 of Pardosa pseudoannulata. Classification (NCBI taxonomy): domain Eukaryota; kingdom Metazoa; phylum Arthropoda; class Arachnida; order Araneae; family Lycosidae; genus Pardosa; species Pardosa pseudoannulata. The sequence goes on along the minus strand of CM063503.1, from coordinate 129,517,774 downwards.
TTCGGTGTAGTTGTTGTTAAGCTTGTTCATGCCTGTGTATCTTAATGCTAATAAATGTTCTTTGCGTGTATGTAAAACAAATCGTATCGTCTCTCTGTCTACCTGGCACACATGACAAAGGAGTTAGCTACGAGGATGGGACCTTCGAACATTAATTTTGAATCTTATGATACGTCTGTGGAAGACTGGTCCAGTTATGTGGAACGTTTAGAATCATACTTCATTGTTAATGGGATCGAAGATAAAATGAAAGTCCCTGCTATTTTAAGCCTTATGGGAGCAACAACGTATAAATTGTTAAAGAATCTGGCCACTCCGAACATTCCTTCTGAATTGACTTATCAAGATATCATAAAATTACTTTTGGAACATTTGAATCCTAAACCACTAGAGATGACAGAACGGTTTCGTTTCTACAAGAAGAAGTAATTTGAAGATGAGTCCATTGCAAATTATTGTGCCGAATTAAAAAACTGTCGATACACTGTAACTTTGGGAACAATTTAAGTATAATGCTTCGTGATAAATTGGTGATGGGTCTTAAAAACGAAAATATACAAAAAAACTGTTAGCAAAGGATAAGTTAACATACAAAAAAGCTAAGAGCATTGCATTCGCAATGGAATCTGCTCAAAGAGATGTATGTGAAATTCAGAATCAAATGGCATCAATAAAAAAATTACATAGTTTGCAAGATAAAACTATCAAAAAAGATTTTTCTAAATTTAAGAAATCTGAACCTACAAAGAAGTTTGATAAATCTCGGAAATGTTACAGATGTGATAGTACTCAACATTTAGCTCACGAATGTAAGCACAAGAACACTCAGTGTAGAAATTGCTTAAAGAACGGGCATTTGGCAAAAGTCTGCTGCTCAAAACATAGTGAAACAGTTAAACAAATAGAATCTTGTTCTCAAACTGTACCAGTTAATAGCGTTAAATCACCATGACATGCAAGGGATAAGATTTTATTAGAAATTTTTGTTGAAGGGAATAAATGTTTATTTGAATTAGATACTGGAGCTGCTATTAGTTGTATGAATGTGAATGAATTTAAAAAACTTTTTCTGGATGTAGCCATTAAGCCTACTAAATTATTGCTTATGAATTTTGATAATTCTATGATAACATCAGCTGACCAAGCAGTGGTGCAAATTCAATACAAAGATCAAATTAATACAGAAACTATTTATTTGGTACATGCAAAAGTAAACGCAGTGTTTGGTCATGAATGGTTGAGAAATTTCCGATTAGACTGGAGCTCAATTAAAGCAGTTCGAGTTGAAAATTGTAATTCTCGAACCAATAAATTAAATATCTTGCTTCAAAAGTATGAGAAAATTTTTTCTCCGGGTATCGGGAAACTGGAAAAGTTTTGTTGCCGTCTTCAAATTAAACCTAATTATAAACTGGTATTTTTTAAACCTCGACCAGTACCATTTGCTTTAAAAGAAAGAATAGAAACTGAACTTAATAGGTTAGTTACAGAAGACATCATTGAGCCGGTGACATACAGTGATTGGGCTACACCAATTGTTCCTGTTATCAAACAGAATGGGAACCTACGAATCTGTAGTGATTATAAGGTGACTATCAACCCGGGACTAAAAATTGAGCAGTATCCTTTACCCCGTATCGAGGTCAGGAGGGGAGTTCTTTACTAAAATCGACTTATCTGAGGCAACCTTCAAATGTTAGTTGATGAGCAGGACCGACATCTATTGACGATCAATACTCACAAGGGTTTGTTCCGTTACAAGAGAATGAATTATGGTATAGCCTTAGCTCCGGCAGTGTGGCAGAGAGCCATTGAACAAGTTTTATCAGGCATCTCAGGGGTACACGTATTTTTAGACGATATTACCATAACGGGGAGAAATGATCAAGAGCATTTTGAAAGGTTAGAATTAGTACCACAGAGACTAGAAGAATATGGTCTCAGAGTAAATAAGCGGAAAAGTGAATTTTTTAAGAAATCTGTGAATTATTGTGGTCATACAATTGATAAATTCGGCCTCCACAAAACACAAGAAAAAATCGATGCAATTACGAAGGTACCAGTTCCAAAAACTGTATCTGATTTGAAGAGTTTTTTGGGTTTAGTCAATTACTACGGAAAATTTATTCCCAACTTATCTACTCGTGTCGCTCCTTTCAATAATTTACTGCAGAAAGGTACTAAATTTTTGTGGACTGCAGAATGTGAAAAAGCTTTCAAGGCATTGAAACAAGAAATTGCTTCAGACCTAATATTATGCCATTATGATCCTAAGTTACCTCTTGTATTTCAAACTGATGCATCACCAGTTGGAATAGGAGCAGTTTTAAGTCACATTATGCCAGATGGTTCAGAAAAACCAGCAATGTTTGCATCAAGGTCATTGACTAAAATAGAATATAATTATTCGCAGATAGACAAAGAAGCATTGAGTATCGTATGGGGAGTAAAGAGATTTTATCAATATTTATTTGGTCAACATTTTGATCTCGTAACTGATCATAAACCCCTAGTATCAATTTTCGCACCTAATCGTAGTTTACCATGTCTATCAACAACACGAATGGTTCATTATGCACTTTTTTTCCAAGCATTCAGTTATACAATCAAGTATCGAAACACTAAGAATCATGGCAATGCCGATGCACTTTCACGGTTACCACTAGCAGTTGACAAGGACTGTGAGTACTTGACTGAAGCAGACGTGACAAATATTTCGCAAGTTGAATTAATGCTTGTTACAGCAACTGACATAGCTAGAGCTACTAAATCTGATAGGAAATTGTTCGAACTGTATGAAAGTTTAAAATCTGGAACTGAATTACCTGTGCCTTGGAAAGGTAGAGAATCAGAATTTTCATTGCAAAATGGTTGCATACTGTATGGTCATAGAGTATGCATTCCTGAAAAGTACCAGAATCAAGTTTTGGAAGAACTTCATGTTGGACATCCTGGAATTGTCAAAATGAAGGCCATAGCTAGAAGCTACTGCTATTGGCAAGGTATTGATGCCAGTATAGCCAATTTTGTTCAGAACTGTTCAGCTTGTATCGCAACAAGGAGCGAATCAGCAAGGATAAATCGACATCCGTGGAAATGGCCAAATGGACCTTGGCAAAGGATACACATTGACTACGCTGGTCCTTTTATGGGGAAAATGTTTTTTGTAGTCTCTGATGCATATGCGAAGTGGATAGAAGTCATTCCGATGAAAAATATTACAGCTAGTTTTACAATTTATCATCTTCATATTCTTTTTGCTCATTATGGAATTCCCTTAATTTTGGTTAGTGATAACGGCGCAAGTTTTACTAGTTACGAATTTCGACATTTTTTTAAACTGAATAATATTAAACATATAACTTCAGCACCGAACCATCCTGCTACGAATGGACAGGCAGAAAGAATAGTGCAGTTATTCAAAGCTTTGTTGAAATCGAGTAGAGGTGATTCTGGAGATCTAAAAGTGAAATTACAAAGATTTTTATTACAGTATAGAATAACTCCACATTCTCTCACGGGAGAAATTCCGAGTGCCTTGTTTTTGAAGAGATGTATTCGCACTAGGCTTGATTTTTTTTTTAACCAAATTTGAGAGACAAAGTTGTTCAGAAACAGAGTTCAAGACTTGACACAGAATCTATCTTGCGTGAGTTTCAGGAAGGGGAGAAAGTAGCCGTAAGAAATTATTCTGGACCTAACAAATGGAAAATTGGAACAATTATAAACCAAGATAGAACTTTGAGTTATAGCATACAAGTTGGAAATGAAATTTGGAAGAGACACATAGATCAAATAAGGAAATGTGGGAGATCGATTGAATTATCCCAAGCTGCTACTGAAATTCCAATTTACGATAAAGAATTGAATTTTCCAGATGAGCCAGTATCCAATGATGTTGCTGAATCGGAACCACCTGTACCTGTACCTGAAGTTGTCCCTGACCCTAAAGATGTACCTGTACCTGCCACTCCAAGTGATATACCACCTAAGCCTGTACCAGACGCTTACGGAAAGCCAAAAACTGATGTGCCACTCCGACGCTCAAACCGAATCAGGAGACCTCCAAAGAGACTCGACCTGTGACTATATTTTGTCAGGGAGGAACTGTTATGTATCTGGCAACAGCCAGATTAGAGAACCTTCCAAGCTGTGTGACACGCGCATGCTTTTTTACTTTTTTGGGGGGTTCCGTAGTTTCGTATTGTACATGTTCGGTATAGTTGTTGTTAAGCTCGTTCGTGCCTGTATATCTTAATGCTAATAAATGTTCTTTGCGTGTATGTAAAATGAATCGTATCGTCTTTCGGTCTACCTGGCATACATGACAATTACTTTCTTTCGTAGGGGATATATAGATACTTTGTTTTATCATTTATTGTTGCATTCCTGTTTAGAATTTTCACTATTTCAAACTATGCAGTTGTTTTAATGTTATACAGAATGACATTCACACTGTATATAAACAATATTGTTAGTTAAGTTTTATGTATAAATGCCTTATTTTTTGTGGTGTTTGCTTCTATCTGATAGCCATGGTTCTTGACAATAGCTCTAGCTCAAATTTTAGATGAAAATAAATTTTTCTAAGTCAATTTTATCCCATTCTTCTTGGAACATTTGCTAAAGTCAGTTTTGAAATTGCCCTAAGGCTCATTTTAATAAACCAAAAGCACAAAAGTCTGTAGGAGAAACATCAGCTGATTTCACAGGTATATTGAATGGGATACACTTTATTCCTTTTTCAATTCTTTCTTTTTCAGTTGATTTAGATGTGAGACCTTTATCAATATGACGCTCAACTTTACCAATGTCCTTTCCACATAAGGCTGGGATTTCTTCTTCCAAATATTGGTTCTAAAATGTTATGCTGATAGCAGACTGAATCAATTTTTGCTTTACTTGAAATATGATTTTTAGTTTGCCATTGCAAAAAATTCATGTAACTATCATGCATCCCTTTGGGAACTTGTCTGTACACAGATGAAGCTATTTTGTACTGTCATTCCCATCAGTAAAGCAACAGAAAATTGATCTTGTTTTATTACAGTCATTTAAATATATCCATACCTCATTGAATGTTAGCACAAATTTCTATTTTTCAATAGCAAGATGTTTATCATTTAATTTTCTACAGTTTGTTATTGTTTTAGTAATATTCTATGGCAAAAGCAGATGAACTTTATGTTAAACATTTTTTAACCTCAAATATGTATGATTTATTTTATATACAGTATCAAAAAACATTCCTAGTTTCCATGCAATGGTTATTTAAGTCAACTTTTAGGATCAGAGACTTTTCTCTCTTGATATTTATCGGCATTCAAACAGCTTTAGGATGAGATTTTGCAGTCATATTTTCATTTGTACTTTCAGATAGATGTTTTTTTCCTTTTAAATTTAATGTATTATAAATAAAGAAAACCAAGAATATACACATTTCTTACCGATGTTAGCCTCACAGTGAACAAATTATATAATTTAGTTCCAATAATACTAAAGATGTATAAGCACTTTTTGGGAGACAAGAGTAACCTTGATCATTTTAGCAAAAATTACACAGGTAGCAATATAATTATTGTTGAAACAATACCATTTTACTGGGACAGCTAAAAAATGAGGCCAGTGAAATGAGCATTGATTCTAACATTTGTTTTGAGAGATAGGTAAAATGAATTGAAGTTAGAGAACACTCTTTTATCTGGCATTATATAGCTAGGAAATTGGGTATTAAAAATTCAGAATTTTAGAATTCTATATAGGGGTGATAATTGTGGTATATTAATATATGTTACTATATTTATATATACGTATATGTATTTGTTATTTTGATGTAATGCCAAAATGTGTCATTGTCTAGCATGGGTCATGTCCATTAAGAGGTAACATGACATTAGATAGGTAGAAAAATAGATAGAAGACGATTTCTTGTGGTATTTCCAGATAAAATTGATTGAATCTGCTACAATCTATATGGATTTGTAGATACAAAAACTCACATAAATATACTGATTGTATAGAATATACCATGCTTCTGTAAGTAGAATATTTATGTTGAAGGAACAAAATAATAGGCAGATGTGCTGCTTGATTGTATTACTTTAAAATTCAGATGCAAAATAAGGCTGCCTTAGCTTTTCTTGTCCAATGAAAAATAGGATTGTGAAATATACCTCTTGTGTTACCAATTTAAAAGTTGATCATAAGATGATTAAGTTGATCAAAAGATCTAATTCATCTTTGGGATTCCAAACTGTATAGAAAGAGAAATTTCTTTGTTTTTAAAAATTTTAGTAAAATATGTTTTGTAAAATTTATAACTAAGGGTTTTATATTTTTAATGGGTCTCTCTAAAACCTAGAGAATGTTCCACAATTGAATTTAGACTTATTGCTAGTACACTGAATAATAATAAAAAAAGAGATTGAATAACTCCTATGAATTTTATTCATCTAATGATGCCCATGATAAATTTTGTACATATTTTCTCCAACTTTGTTTAGTTAATAGAATATTGGCACTTTTGTGTTGGATGAAGTGATTTGTTACTTATAAATGAGACTTGCATTGTTTTAATTTTCTATGAATGTTTATGAGTCAAAAGAAGAGTATTTATACCACTGAAAAGTGGCATCATAAAGCAGGAAATATGTGAAAAGTAACATATTTCTGTGTGATAAGTCATTTTACATTATAAAAATATTTTAATCATATAATTAAGAAAATCTAGAAATTATATTTGTAAATAACATTTTTCCTACACAAGTTCGTTTTTTATCAGTTCTTTTTTTTAATTATTATTATTAAATGTTTAATATACTGTTTGACCTTACTAAAATACTTATATTGTACATTTTTGACAATTTGTTTTTGTTCTTTCCAGCCTGTCATGCTAAAATTTAATTTACGTCAGCACACAGGTAAATATTTTTTTCTTAGAATGTATGGTATAGATTTTTATTGTAAGCCATTGTATATGCTACCAGAAAAGTTTTGCAGCACATTCATCTATTGTAACATGTTGCATTGTTTTATTTTTCTGTGTTTGTTTTATACAATTTTATTGTATTATAAACTAGTTTGTCTCGAGAAATGGATGTTAATGATAGTCTTTTAAGAATTCAAATTAATTATTTTTTTTTTTTTTACTTAAAAAATGAAACTGCTTCTTTAAATGAGTGTTATGCAGTTTTGTTTAATTATTTAATTATATTATAATTTAAGTTTTTTAATGATTTGATGATGTACTTAAAAAAAATTTTATCTCCATGCTGAGAAAATTAAAAATAGGCTCTGTCCTGTACCAAGGAGGGAACAGCTGTGCTAATATGATACCTTTGTGCCATTGTGCTCCAAAATTATCATTTTTTAATTAAATTGTGCCAGACTGCTCCACCAAAACTAAAAATATTCTTTTACTCAAAATTTATTTTCCCATCCTCTGTAGCAACAACGAGGAATTGAACAACTTTGTATTTTTCTGGTGATTTCAGACTTGTTAATTCCAAAAATGTTCTCAAAAGTATTAAAAAATGGATCCATCATTTTAAAATTTAATTTTAAAGTTAAGAGAAAACCATGTGACTTGAAAACATTCTATGATTGGTTGTGACATCACAGTTCATGATATTCAATGTTGACATTTTTGTCAGCAAGTGGTTTCTATTTCCGGATTATGCTTTGCTCATATTTTAAAATTTTCTAGTCTTTAATAATATTTCTACTCTGACCTATATGAGATAATTGTATCAATCTTGAGAATGTTTATATCTACATTTGTTTAAAATGTCTCTTTCACCAAAAAACAGTCCTAGTATCTTGAAAAAATTTACAGCATATCAGTGTTTCCATTTTTGGAAATAATTCGGATTTAATGGGAGTGGAAATACAAGGAGTCAAAATCCAAAGATATGTAAAATAATTTTATATATTTTTCAATTTATCTTAATTTACTTCAAATATATAAGTACTCTATTAATATTAACCACAGCTATTGTTTGTAGACACTGACAACACATCAAACATATTTATATTTATGCACATATATACATTTGCTGTCACAATATCACTTTTTATATATAGAGACAGAAATAATGTTTAAATAAAAAATTTGAAAAGGTATTCATATTTCTTTTAATTGGAATTTATGTATGAATGTTATTTTGATCTGGTAATATAAAAAATATCTGAAAAGTATTTTAATAATGTTGGTGGAAATATTATATTAAAAAGTATTCTTGAATCAAAATACTTTGATTATGTATTAAAACTCCCATTGTGCATGATTATAAACATCACCATTCTAAAAATCACTATTTGTTATTCCTAAAGGCTTACTTTTTTTTTGTATGCAAAATACCAAATATTTCATAGTTAAATTCAAAAAAGATTCATCTTGTGAATTATTTTTAATTAAAACAATCATGGTTATCTTGCATTAAAGTTTCTTTATTAAATAATTTATAGAAATGAATAAAGAAATTTTGTAAAACTATATTAGCATAAATTGATATGTACATATAACAGTATGGCCTGTGCTCTTTTGATTTAATGTTCATTTTAGGAATAACATAGGCTTCTCAAATAACTTGGGCCTATAAATTTAAACAAACAAGAAAAGTAATAGGAAAAGAGTAAATATACATTGGGATATTTTATGTAAATAGAACCTGTTTTTGATGGCAAATGCAATTAATGATGTATAAATATCAGAAAAATTAATACCCACATTTTGTTTGTTTGCGTTGGAATATAAATCATTATTTTATGTTTGTACATTAATTATAAATATATATTCACTGTACTATTTATTTAAAAAAAAATCACATGACTTTTTGAAATGTGTGCATTGTTCAGATTCTTGATAGTACTTTTTTATTCTTAAGGATTGTATTATTTTTTATTTATACATTAAATATCAATACATTTTTATTGCCTAATATAAATGTTAAATAAAAAGTATATATAGTTTCTGAAATTAAATTTACATTTTTTATGTAATATCAGTAGAGTATTTAAAAAAATATACATTTTTCCAAGTGAACCTCTATATTCAAAAAAGTAGGTATCTCTATAGAAAATATTTAAATACCTTGAGAATACATAATTTTTTAAGTTATGTATTAAATAATTATTGCAATTTATATCCTTCTTCATAAACTAATTATAAAGTAACTAAGCTTTGTGAAAATACTCCAAAATGGAGGATTTTTTTAAAGTAAAAACAGTACTGGTTAACCAACAGCACTTTTAAACATAATATCAAAAAAAAGCAATGGTTTAATTATGGTAAAATGGTCTTCACAAATACAGAGAGATGATTTTTATGATAATTTGGAGTTTAATTTCTCATTTCTTTTCATAGCATTAGTCCAAATTGGTATATACTGGGTATGCTGGGATCTTTAAAATGCTGAAAAATATCTTTTCACTACAATTAGTTGTTGTATTCATACAGAGTGGCGCAATACAGTATTTAAAATACGCCTTTTTAATGTTGGACATTAAAAAAAAAAATTCTATTTATGCGATTCTTTGAATAGAAACAAATTAAAAAGTCGCCTCCTTCCATGTAAACAACATAGGCTGTCGGTGTTTTCATTAACTGTGACATTAAAAACTAGGCAGACAAAAAGTGCCTTTTTTGAGAGATGTTAAAGAGTCCAATATAAAACCTATTAGATTAGGGCCCAATTTAACCCCCTAATTAGGGCCTCAAATGAAATGAGAAAAGGTACTGACCTGCTTACTTTTTTGTCTTCTATTGTTCAAAAATAAAATTAGAAAATGTGAAAATTCCTCATTCTGGTAAGCAGAATTGGGTGGTTACTTTTTCATTTTGTGTTTGTTCACTAGTAGAATTGTAAATTCCAATCTCCTGTTAAAAGTAAAGAAAGAGGGGAGACTTTAATATTCATGGATGGGCAGTTGAAGTTCAACCCACAGTGATGTCTTCATTCAGACATTCCCAGTTAAGGTGGAAGATCAAAATTATCAAGTTTCAGGTGATGGGTATATACTTAACCACTTTAAGAACAGTGTGCTAGATATTTAGTCCAAACCAATGTTGTATGCTATCAAGCATTATCGTGGTGGATGAACTTGCTGTCAGCAATCTATGGACAAATGCAGTTTACAATTTTCTCCAAGTTTTTTAGCACTTCTGATTAAAATTTTACGTTGCTAATTGAAAATTGCTCAGTTGAACATAAACTTAATCAGTGGTCAATGTTCAGTACAATACTCACTCATTCGATGTTTGTGTACTCAATGGTTATCCTGCATACAGATCATCTTCAATGTTCTGTTCTCTATTCCTGAGCATAGTTTACCTCTTGTAGATGTGCAATTGTTACAAAACTTTATATTTTTGTAAGCCTCCTTTATCATTTGCAAGGTTTCATTGTCACTGTTACTAAATTTAACATAAAACTTTATTGCATAACATGGCTTAATAGATTGCAGTATCTTAATTATATTGAGCTACAACACTCATAATGAATCTTTGTTAGTTTGGTTTGTAGCACTATGGCCTACTGTTTAGCACATGAGAGCTAATCAGACCAGGACCTACTACTTAAAGCTGCTTCCCAATTATACAAACATCCATGGCCATAACGAGATTCAAACCTACAAACTCTGGTTCCAAAGAGCAGAGCTCTACCATTTGGCCATCGTTTAGCTGAATCATTGTTAGGTCACTGGGTATGCCCTGTGTATTAGAAGCAATTTCTAAATTTAGAAATACATCATCAACAATCCAGTAAATACTTGTGAGCCTCATGTTTTCCGTGTCAATTTGCCAGAAATGCACAGAAAATTTTTTCTTATTTGTGGGACATATCTTGTAAGATGCACCAACATACTGTTTGGATGAGCCATTTTAATGCTAATAATTATAAATTCTTATTCACTTTAAACTGAACAACTGCATCCCACTCTTCTCCCAGTTTGGAGAAACAATGTAGTTTCTTGCTAAAGTAACTCAGAAAGATGTGTTGCACTTGCCACAAGCATACATAAGGAATATAACCATAGTTACTTTAGTATGAAATTGTATTTTTTCTTGTAACTTGGAGAAAAGTGTGATGCAGTTATACAGTTTGCTATGAATACAAGAATTGACTCCATTGCATTTCTACCCAAACATTAATCTTGCATTTGTTGATCACTTGTCGGTAGATCATTACTTTCACTAAAGTAATGAACCCCGGGGGTGACATAAGAGTTTCTCTTCTATTAATGATCAAAGTAAACCTTATGATAAGAGAAAATACTTGTCTCTAGATCATTACGTACACTAAACTAATTTCTGTATACTATTAACTTAATATAATTAATACTTTGAAACAAAATGTAATAAAATATCATTTTCCACTGAAATTAAAAATTCATAACTATCAGTATACATTTAAGTATATAAAAAACAATTTCTGTTTTCTATTGAAATATAGAGGAAAATACAATAGATGATATTTTAGCAGTGTTCAACAAAATCATTTTTATCAAAATATGTTATTTTTTATTTGATTGTGAAACATTACTTATGTTATAGTAATTTTGATATGCTATTATAATATATAAATGATAAACATTATTTTGCTCATGCACAAATTCAATTTATAAATGGATGTATATCTTTTCATGTTTAATTTATGGTTAATATTGATGAGATTATTTGTGACAAAACCAAAGTGAAGCAAGTCAGTTTGAAAAAATTAAGAGTTGTAAAGTGTCTGAATCTTAATTAATAATTAGAATTTTCAATTAATTTTAAAATTTGTTGAATATTTTAGAAGTTTATTTGCATTCATATGAAACAATACCATATTAACCATGAGAAGCAATTATATTTTTTAAAAGGAAAAGTAAAAAATGTTCATTGTTTGTAATCTCCTCATTTGTAAATCAAATGTGGCAATAGAAACTTTTAATTCCATAATATTTTTCTCATTTTGTATAATAAGAATTAACTTTTCAAAAAAATTTTGTAGCATATTCTAGAACCAGGGGTGTTTGTGCTCAGGGGATTTTGCAGTAACCATCTCCAGGGAAAGGAAATTACAAACAACTTCATTTTACTACTTTCTATGTATATTATTTAAGATTCTCCAATAGATAAAGTCTTAAAACAATAAGTTAAAAGTTAGTAATCAGGAAGGTACTGATCAAAGCATTTACAATTGAACATAATATGTCATATGCAGTTATACAAGAGACTTTTGCTGTTTTACTTATCATTTTGTTTATACTGAATGATGTTTAGCATGCTTGTTTAACAAATGTTGTTAACTGTTAAAATTGATTTTTTTTCCCTCAAACGAAATTATAACATTGTGTATTTATTTTTAATATGGTTGGTAGATTTTCATGTACACAAGCTAAAAAGACAGTAAGTACACTGTCTTTAACCCCCCCCTGTACAGTAAGTACTGTAATTGTTTTGTGTTTTAGATACTAATTTAAAGCATATTCAGGAAAGCAATGTATGTGTGAACATGTTAATAATTTAAAGTTTTTAAATATTCTTATAACTGTTTCAGATATTAGTTTTTTTTTTTTTTTTCTAAAGCCTTTTCCATAAGATTATAACTTGGATTTTCTAATGTTTCTAAAAGTATATTCAATAAAATTATTTTACTGAAATTTACAGTGAAGCACAGTGAAATTTGTCAGTTTCTTCTATATATTTGAAAAGAGAAATATTGATGTTCAGTTTTATTCTGTACCTTGTAGAAAAGTGCAAAATTTTAGCAGTTATGTTTTAAATATAAAAATTAAGCCAGAGCAGTTTGATTGCATAATAATTGTATAAAACTTAAGCATATGTGAGGCATTTCAAGCATCCAACTTCTATTTTTAAATTGAAGTTGGATTAGAGAAATGCAATTTAAAAACATGTGAGTGAAAAGTAAAAACTTGATAACTCCTCTTGCTTTAAGTTTTTTTTTTTTTTTTTTTTTTTAATTTGCCTGTAAATATTACTATACTCCTTCTATATATTATGGACAACCTATATAAAAAATATTAAACTCATATTTTAAATATAAAGTCTCAGCATTTTGAAAGCATGAAATTAAAAGAAGACTTGTGGAAAAAAGCTTTTTTTTTAAAAAAAAAATGTATTCTGCAGCAAAAAACCGCTATTTCCACACAAACAATTACAGACTATTTTGTCAGATGACTTAACTTCATTGAGCAAATAAAATGAAATTATTTAATAGCATTTTCAGTTTTGATGCTACATCCTATATTCAAAGGACAAATCCATTAAATTTCTGACTTCATAATAAAAAAATATAGAAACCTTTTGAAATATTGATGTTACAGATTTCAAATTTTGCATAGATGTGAAGAAAGGTTTAACTGATAATTTTTGCCAATAATAATAAAAAGATTTCAGTATTTTGACCAGATTTCACAGGTGGCACAAGAAAATCAGAATTATAATATATAGGTTTATATCAAATCCCCCCCCCCTCCCCCCAAAAAAAATGTATCCCAGAAGAGCATTTTTTGATATTTAGCAATGTTGGTCCATATTATGCCTGGTCAATTTGCAATTTGACCATGCAAATTAATTCATTCACTTCATTTTGCAGTAGGGTGTTTTGTTTAGAAGCTTAACATTTAAAATTTGTATTATCAGACATTTTTATCCCCAGAACAAAAATCAATCCAGTCCAGTTCTAGTTAGCTTGTCTCAAAAGAATCACAATAATTACAGTTAGTCACAGTACTTTTTCTGGAGAAAAAGCAGAACCAATTCATGTATGTTCTCATCCAACTAATGTGTTGCACCAAATGTTGTGAGATATTATTTGGTATCAGAAAAGGGTATTAATTTTTTTTTAATATTGATAAATGTTACTGAATATTATTAAATATAATTTTTATGACATTCTTAACAATATTAAGAAAAAACATTTTAAAAAGTAGGTTTTGTAAAAAACTGGTCAATTCATAAAGTTTCATTTTTTAGAGTAATATTTCTTTTGAAAGCAATGTAAATAACTCTTTGAAACAATTTAGAATTTTCATTTTATATTTTGTCAATCAATATTGGAAGAAATCCCAAATTTGTTTTCTAACATTCAAAATATTGTACGACATCAACCAATTTATTTGTGGTACCTGGGTGTGGGTACTGTGTCCTCTTAGATTATAAAGTTAGGTTTTTGTAGTATCAACATTTTATTATATAATTATGATTGTGAAATTTCTAACTCATGACATATATCAATTTCTTGTAGCCATGGATGCAAACAAATTAAAGACTTTTTTTCCATTTTAAATAACTCAATGGCTCTTTGCCCATTAAGCATCTATAGGTACAACACTGTGATTTTTGTTGTAATAGCTCTATACACAAGTTGACAACAGAGCCTTATTGAAGATTTGAATCCACACCTTTCATCATGGCAGATGCATGGAAATTGGGAAGACTGAATTTTGTCTCATTTCTTGAGGTAGTCAATATTTTCTAGAAAATACTACATCTTTTTTAACTTGAATTAAAAAAAATAACTTCTTCCAAACTCTTTGTGGTAAACAGTTTTTATTTGTTAATTACTGTCTTTAGAATTTCACTGATTTCAATAATAGTTGACTTTACATCCTAAATTTTATAAATATGTGGTATAGTGGCAGCTTGAATATAATTTTTTTCCATCCTTAAGCTCATAACTCAAATTACTCCTATGTGAATTCCACAAAATGAGCTAAGTGCTATTAATTTGCTCCTAAGACACCACCCATCACAGAAGAAATAGCCAAAAAATTTTTGTGGCATACTTTTAACATAGAATAATGTACTTGGGACCACGAACATATTTTATGTGCCTCAGTCACCTTTAACAAACATGGTGGATTCTAGGCCGCCTTGAGCCTTTGAACCCACAGTCTTTTATTTACCAGATCACTGCCTTTGCCGAATGCGCTCAAACCAAAGAATGTTAAGGCACACTAAAGTCAAAATACCACTGTTACATAATGGAGATACATTTCAATGCTGTCTCTATCTTAATCTAGTACATTGTAGTATCTTAGTTTTAATTTTGTTTTAAAAGTTTTCTTTGTTTAATATTCTTGTATCCTTTCTAAAATACTTGAATCTGAGGTGAAATGCAATGCTAAACCATTATTCTTAAATAAATTGCATGGAAAAGTTGAATGAAAACGTTACCATCCTTTAATGCAATAAGCCTGTAGATCATAATTTGTTAAATTGCTATTTATATGTAAGGAGAAGGATACCTGCTTCTGTACTTAAATATATATATATATATATATATATATATATATGGGGGGGTGTATGTGTGTGTGTAGAACCATTGATATATTCTTCACCAATTGGACTGCAGATTAGTAACTATTATTTAATTTACCTTGGCTTGAACTCTTAGTTGAATTGCAATCATGATATCAGAAAATGAAATCCAGAGTTAATCCTAGAATATACACATTTGTTGCCCCACAGCGAGCGAGTCATATGATTTTGTTCCAATGAGACTAAAGATGATCAGCACTTATGGGAGGCAAAAGTAACCTTGATCATTTAAGCTAGCTAAAAAAAAACTATATAGACAGCAATATAATTATTGTTGAAGAATACCATTTTCCTAGGACTGTTGAAAAATGAGGCCAGTGGACAGAAAAAGAGCATTTATTTTGGTATTAGTTTTGAGACATGGATTAAAAAAAAAAAAGAATTCAAGTCAGAGAACTCTCCATTATCTGACATTTTATGGCTGGGAAATTAGGTATTAAATAATGATAAAAGGGAAACAGAGAACTTTGGCTATCTAGAATAATAATTTTGATATATTGCACGTATAAATATAACAACAGATCTAAACTTTTAATAGCATAGTTATTAATTACAATATGACTCAATGCTATTGCAACCTTAAATGATATAAATAAAATTTTGTTGAAATTTTAAATGAATAAATAATTGTACTGTTAGGATATTAAGTTAAAACCCTTAATTTACTTTTTGGTAAATTTTGAGTGACAGTATCTTTAATTTGAAAGGATGTTGAATCTCTTGTCTGAGATCTAACGGGCTATTCATTATTTAGTCTTGTGTACACACACATCTGTATGGATATGGTGTTTGTGCATCAAATGAATCTATTTACAATATTTTGATATATTCAAGTAACTTCTGTAATAATATTCATTTGAAGCATAGCTTATGTTTCAAGTAAGCATTTAACCCATTGACTGCCTATCACATGATGTCTCAATAGTTAAGGTAAACCATTCTCTCCAATTTATTTGACATTTCAGCTGCTATTGGTATGTTGTGATGGTTAGAAGCTAGTTATAAATAATTATGATTTCAAAATTAAAGTTTTATTTTTTATTGAAAATATAATCTGGTGATATGAGTTATACAGCTGATAGTGTAGGGCCTTTGTAAGTTCAAAATAATTAATATGCACTATTTTTTGTAATACAGATTTACTGTATATTTCTGTATATAAGCCAAGGGTGTGATTTTTCTTCAAAATATTACCCAAAGTTCAAAACTTGTATATAAGTCAAAGCAAGAAAAACAATTTCTAAAATGTTTAAAAATGTCGCCAAGAAACCGAAAATGTTGCCAAGCAAGTAAAACAAGGCGGGAGATATTTTCTCATTAAATTGCTTTAAATTAAAATGCTAGACTAACGTTTCTTAAACCTTTTTCATCACAGCATCTAATTTTTTAAGTACCGCAGAGGTAGAGGATTGGTCACACCTTGAGACAAAAACAAGAACATTTCAGTGCATTTTTGAAAGTGATGAGGAAAAGTAACTTACATTTTAAGTCTTAATTAAGTTCCTGCTCTAATTAAATTCAGAATTTTACACTAACTTATCTAGATTACTGCCATGGTACATGGTTTGATAATTGTGGTACTAGACCATGCTGCCAATGGTATCTTTACTTAGAGGCTAAAAACACGTTTCAATTTTTGTAACCCTATATATAGATAGCTTTTTCATAAGTTTAAGCAATATAAGCTAAAGAAAAGATGCTATGTTTGGCAATTTATTGATTGCTTTTGGCTTACGCAGAATTGTGCTTATTAAAAGAATAGCCAATCTGCCAACATTATAGTGCTATTTTTTTAACAAGTATAGCACAGATAAGAGTCATTTTAAATTTATCTTTCAATTTTTGTATTTTATCTCATTTCAAAATTTTTGCAAACTTCATTTACTTTTCGCCATTGTGTATTTTCTTTTTTGTTCTTTACTGTTTTTGCCAATTAGGTGACTTTTTGTCACCAAGGGCAAAAACATTATTAAAAAACACATGTATTACATCTGTTCCATAGATCCGTATATAAGCCAACCATCTCACTTTTGGTCTTTAAAAATCAAAAAAAAATTCTCAGCTTATACATTTTAATGTATGGTATATAAAATATATTCATACTCTCATTTATTTTTCTTATTTTTATTCATTTTTTACATGCTGCATATCAGCATATAATATGGCATTTGGGGGGAAATTTGACATGTAATGTAATATTAAAAAACTCTTTAATGAAAAGCCTAAGTAATACTTATATGTAATTACCTTTTATTACTTTTTTATATCCAACTGCCTATAATAAGTATGTTGACATCTTGGGCAAATCTACTTCCATGTCAGGAAAATCAAGTTCTAGTGACTGGCAGTCAATATGTTCATTTTTCCACTTTTCTTCCTTTCTGTAAGCTCCAAGTTTAATTGGCTGTGTCTTGGAGCATGCTTTGAAAATTCTTGAAATTAGTTAATTTGAAAGCGTTTAAAGATATTTTGCAGAATAAAAAGTACTTTAATAATGCTTAAAATGAATACTTTAGAAAATTTTCTATTCCACCATTAACTGAGTAACCTCTTTATGTTGCTCCTAGATCTATGAAGAACTGAGCACAAAATGGGGAGGGAGATACAGTAGCCGAAGACCTAAATCATCACTGTGACCTCAGAAGACATCTTAATGTGTTAAGATGTCTTCTAGGGGAGAAAATTGCTTGCCATATTTTGCAGGATTGTAACTTTTTCTGAGCTGTTAGATTTCAGCACAGTTGTCAGGCTGAGATTTTAATTTTGTAAAAGTGAAATGAAACTTAATTGTTTACTTTAAAGATAAAAATAGTACTTAAGCAGAGAAAAAATAGGTAAAAATTTCTAACCCAAATTCAGGTTGAGATTTGTAAAAGTTAAGACTAAGCCAAGATAGTTTCTATTCTACAGTGGGATTATTTCTTCTTAGGAAGAATTTCTGCATGTGCATATTATTGTTAACTACCAGTTTTCACAGGAAGGTGAAAGGTCAACTCCTCCTATGTAGGGGGTATTAATAATGTCCCACTTATTTCAGCTATATGTGAAACACTTTTATGCATACCTTTTGTAATAAAATAAATAGCAGTCACAAGGGAAACAAGAAATAAGAATAGAGATGCAAAGAATTGAATGCAAAAACTTTACATAGAATTTATTAAGAATTTAATTCCAAGATTTAATAAATATGAAAATATGCAAGAAACTGATTTATACAAAATATAAAGAGTGTGTAGAAGGAAACTTATGACTACCATTTATCTATAATAAATCTTTAATTATTTAAATAAATAAAATGAATTACACAACTCTAGAGGAGAATCACAACACTTATTTTTCTTATTATCTTATTTCTTATTTCTTATTATCTAGTTGTTGCTATGCAACAAAACTATGTTGCCATACCAGTAGAAAAAAATATCCATGCATGAAGATTAATGGTTTGGAGTGCTACGGTCTACTTTTTGCAACACAAGGGCTAATGAGACCGGGACCTACAGTTTAAAGCCGATTCTGAACGGCTACGAACATCCATGCCACAGCGGGATGCGAGCCCACGAACTCTGGTTCCGAAGGCCAGCACCCTAACCAATCGGCCATCGTTCGGCCGAAGATTAAAAAAAGAAAAAAAATAAGGTGAAGAGAAAACATATAGAAGGCTACATACTCTCTCCCCAGTGCAAACAATTAGGGGATATATTCCTTTAAATGAGATGGAAACCTGACGGTCTTTCCACTTTGAGTGGTATGGTTATGATTGACCAGTGCCGAAGTTTTCTCCTTAGATTCATACTGTGTGCGCTGATCTTGATAATCCACAGGACTGTGAGTCTCAAGAGGATATTCATCATCTTTTATGGTAAAACATGGTTTCAGTCTATCAATTGAAATTCTTTTGATAGTCCCATTAATTTCAATGTCAAAATACTTTGGTGTTCGATGTTTGACAACAAAAGGCCTAAAATAAACTGGCTACAAAGATGAAGAAGCCGCGTTATTGTAGACGAAAACATGAGAGCAATTCCAAAGTTGTTTCGAAACAAATATTGTAGTATTGCCATGTGTAGTCATTGCAGAAGGTTTTATGTTACAGATAATACTTTGTAGCCTTTGCCCAAACTGAGTGTGTGACATTAGGGATCACGATGACAAACTCTCCAGGTAAACAGAGGATACTTCCATAAAGAAGCTCAGCTGAAGAGTATCCTATATCTTCTTGTAGAGCATAATCCGAGGAGCCCAAGATTTACTTTATTGTAAAGGATATTTCAAGCTTGCCTTTATAGTCCTGTGTTGTCACTGAAGTAGACCATTCGATTGTGGATGGTATGCTGCTGTTCTGGATTTTCGAAAACCGAAGTATTTGCTCAAAGATAAGAATAGCTGACTCTCAAACTGATGTCATTGATCAGATGTAATACGTTGTAGTATCCCAAAACGAGAAATCCAGGTTGAGATCATGCCCCTTGCAACTGTTTCTGCTGATTGATCTGCTTTAGGGAGAGCTTCCACCCATCTTGTAAAACGATCAATCATTGTTAGTAAGTACCTGAAACCTTGACATGAAGGCAAAGGTCCAACAATGTCAATGTCAACGTGTTGAAAACGTTTAGATGGAACTTTGAAATCTATGAGAGCTGATTTTGTATGTATCTGAATCTTAGATCTTTGACATTCCAAGCATTTCTTACACCATAACTCACAATCTTTATTTGGCCATGTAAATCTTTTGGTCAATATTTTTCTTGTGTTCCTGATCCCTGTATGAGATAGGGAATAAATAGAAGAAAATAACTGTCGACGAAAGTTTGGAGGGATGTATAGTCGGTTTCTATTGGTGGAGACGTCACAATAAATCAATTTGTCGGTGTCCAGAATAGGAATCTGAACCATACTGTGGTATATATTCTCACACAAGTTAAAAAAATTCCCACCAGATGGCACAATGAGCATCATATTCTAATTTCTGTGAAGTCCTGTGATTGGTCCTCCTTAAGGATATAAGCTGCAAGACAGCAGTGAAACAGTCATCTATTCGCTCGTCTTTCTCCCTCTGAGAAATTCTATTGGTTCTCCCAGGATCCTGCCCCACTGCCTTGACTGCTTCCCCCCTTTTTGCTCGCTTAACTAAAATCTCCTGCAGCATCGCCTGCTAAGGCCACACTTTGGTGGGTCCCATTTTCTAAGATTGCCATTGGTCTGTTAGTCCAATAAATTCTATTGGTCTAGAATTGCTTTTGTTAGTTTTGGTCAATTCTTTCCTTGCTCAGCTAGAAAGTCTAACCTTGATCTTTCATTCTTTATGGAAAAAAAATAACAGTATTGTTAATCTTTAACCTTTCTGTCACCTTAAAGTGCAATTAAGCTTTAAATGCTAATATGACTCTCACTGTCAGTATTAGTCATTTTCGCTTATCTTAAAATTTAACTTATTTTCATACTTGTCTTGTGTTATGTAACCTGCCCAAACTGAAGCAACCATTGCCCTTTCATTTTAGTCTATTCTCCTAGCCATAGCCAATTCAATTCAATAGTGTTTGCCCAAATTCATATGTATCACAGAACTAGAGGGCTAGGCCCAGGCAGTTCTGTGCTGATCCATCCTTTGATCCTGTGAAACAGTCAGTCAGCCTTGGGAAGAGGAAGTTGACCCTTGGAATAGGCAGTAGGCCTTTTTTTGGAGCAGGCAGCCAGCTACAGTCATTTACCATATGTTTCCTGCATCTCTCAAGATACCTCCTTGGAATTACTGAAGATGGTTTTACTACAGTGGTTCGATTTTTGCTCTTATGTTTATTTTAAGCCTGCCTTTTTTCACTTAAGTCAGTGAAAATGTTGTTTATTTGTACTTCAATACACATATGTTGAAGCTTTAAAAAATACTTTGTGTGGACAGTTCAAAAAATAAATATTTGTTTTTTATTACAGTAGTTTAATTAGTTTTTTTTGCCAACCTCTTGCTCTTTTTTTTACTACTGACCAACTCTTAGGTCTTACACATACTCAGCTTTGGTTTTTTTTTTTAAATTGTTAAATCGTCATCATCTTCAATCTGTAGACTGGTGTGCAGTTCAGGTATGTTTTGTATGGCATCAACTTTCTTCGGAAGAGGTCTTATTCCTGCAGTTGTGATTTCATACCCCAAATAAGTTTAGAACTGCCAAAAGTACATTTCACAGCATTGATGCATAAATCATAGTTGTTTAATCCTTGAAAAACTGTATGTGCTTACGGTGTGACTGTTTGTCTGGAGAAGCGATTAGTATGTCATCTAAATAGCAGAATGCAAAGTCTAATCCTGATAGTACCATATTCATGAATCGTTGAAATGTTTGTGCCGCATTGCGTAAATCAAATGTCATGAATGGGAATTCAAACAGCTCAAAGGGAGTGATAATGGCCGTTTTTGGAATGTTGTTTTCATGCAGTGGGATCTGTTGATAAGCTCTAATTAAATCAATGGATGAAAAAATTTTCTTTCCGTGTAGAATATGACCATAGTCAGTGAGGAACAGCAGAGGATATCGATCAGGAATGGTGATATTATTAAGACCATTATTAAGATTTATATTATTATTACGCTACAAGTGAGATATTTTTTCATTTTTGGGAGAATTTCACACTCAATAAAGTTAATTTATGAAATGCATACATTATACGCAGTAATAATTTTTTATTGATAGAAGTGAAGAAAGTTCACAAGCTGTAGTAAGAACTCTGTTATAGTAATATGAGATTGCATTTTTTAGGATAAATCTAAAATATTTTATGAACTTATGATAAATTTGTAATAATATGTTGAAAATGTCCAGAGGAAATGTACATTTAAATTGGTATGAAAACAGGTTATCAAGGATTTTTATTTGGTAAATTACTATCACATGATAAAATATTTGTTATCATTTTGATATGCCTATAAATATAAATATAAAAATGTGTTTCATGACCAATTTAAACATCCCTGCAGAATATATCTTTAAGAATATTTTAGACAAATTTTAAATTATTTTCACAAACTCTTTTTCAGGAAATTTCTATAGTAAATTTTTACTACATAATTATGTTAACAGATGTGTAAGATTGTGTTAAAGACTGAATATTGTATGCCATGCCAGTTGATGAGTATTAGAATCATTTTATTGATTGCTGATCTTTTTTCTTTTTCTTAAATGATATAAAGTAAGGGAAAAACTGTTTTGTTCTTTTTTTTTATATGCATGTGCAAATGCACTCTTCAATTTTGAATTGATTATTTTATTTCCTATGTATATGTTAATGACCAGCACACAGAAGTAGCTTTACAGTCACATTTTTATTTATTTGTCTTATGCACTTTATGTTCAAATGCAAATAGTTTAATTGCCTTAACTGAAGTATTTCTTTATTAAAACCCTAATTTTATCCCAAAACATGTGCGATTATGTATTTATATTTTTTCATATAATTTAGCTAAAATGCTCCAATTAATATATGTTGCAATTTCATTTTCAAGATGCCAATGTTTTAAAAAATTAGTATCACTTAATAAATTGATTTTTAAAAGTAAAGAAAATGGAAATGAAAATTTTTTAATGTGTGAGCAATTTTTTAAGTCTATTTTCTGTTTTGCATGTATTCTTTTTGTGTTGCAACATTTTTCTGGCAGTATTTTTGAGCACCATTACATGGCTTCCAAAAGTACTTTTATTATTCTAACATGTAGTTGTTCATGTAGCATCCTTATTGTTCATAATGGCATCTGTATTTTTCCAACTTGCTATTTCTACTTCTTAAATAAGAAGGTGATCATCTCAGGATGTCAAGTCAAGTGTATATGGTATAGGGTCGCATCACTGAGGTATCAGCAAAAATGCCTTGGGATGGTAAGTCAAGACCTTTCTCAAATTCATCCGATTATAGCATCAAGTAAATTCAAAACTATGAGTTAACTTTTAGAAAATTGTTCTTTGGCAGTATTCAGCTTAAATATCTAATTGCATTATTCAGCCAATAATTTCATATGTAAGATAGAAATTATACATCTTTAATACATTGTGTATACTATTAGGACACAACATTCAAAGATAAAATTATAAATATTTAAAGGAATTATATTAATTTGGTAATCATATTGTCATAGTGTGAATTTCTAAATGTTAACTTATTAAGTTTTTTGTTTGTTTTATGCATGATTTATGTTGCATATTTTATTCATCTATTATGTTTATGCACTTTGTTTGCATTAGTTTGGTATAAAATTTTCTTTTCAAAGTCTCTTTTATAGGTTTGGATAAGCATATTTTATGTATTTTGAAAACTTAATTTCTTGTATCATATCATATGTCTTCCATTTCTAAATTCCTTAGATAAACCTCCTTTGATATCATTTGGTATGACTTCTTGATAGATAATTACATTTTCTGCTTCTTTGTAATCTAGATTCCTGGTTTATGGGTTTTAACAAAATGCTTCTTTGATAGTATTTTTATTGTTTTCATTTATTACACAGTAGTTTACTTCTAAAACATAACCTCCTGTGAATCTATAATTTCTTATCTGTTCACCATATTTTTTTTTTACCCCTTCCTTATAGAAACTTATGTTAAGTAAATGTAAAAAGCATTGTATCTTATAAAGTAGACTAATTGCCATTATAAAAATATTTTTGAAATTTGAATGTATTTATTTGTAGAAGTGTATCAATGTATATGCATAATAGTTTGACGATCATGATCTTTTTATCATTTTTTTACTAGTAGTTATCTTAAGTTTTTAGTTAAGTTTAAATAAACAGTAAAGTATTTCGAAGCCTAAAACCAAAATTTTGTATTATCTGTATTTCTCAATGGCTCTGTTTGGGGATTTGATAGCTTTCGCTTAAATTAAATTTGAAGTTACTACTGTAGTGATCATTACTACTTTCTCTTAAATTATTTAGCTTAAATCCTTCCTAATTATT
This sequence comes from Pardosa pseudoannulata, assembly GCA_032207245.1. NCBI lineage: Eukaryota > Metazoa > Arthropoda > Arachnida > Araneae > Lycosidae > Pardosa > Pardosa pseudoannulata. The sequence continues at coordinate 129,493,508 of CM063503.1, read as the reverse complement.
GATACTTCTGTATCAAACTGTTTTGGGGGTAGAATTATTTCTTTTTATCCTTTCTTATTACATTTTTATGGATAAACATGAAGAGTAGGTTCACGGTTTGCCAATCCTAATATAATAATTCTTGGCTCTTTATTTAATTTCTTTTAAGCTTCCCATACACATTCCTTAAAACTGTGTCATTGTATTGTACCTTTTATAGGTAGGAGACTAATCGAAAATTACTAAGTAAAATAATTGTGTATTTATAATTATCCGATGACTGTATATCAATTTTTATTATTTTGAAATTTCTCTTTTCAAGTAAGTTTGAATGAGCATTAAAAAGTTTTAAAGACATTTTTAAATCAATATTTTATGTTGAAATTACTAATACCTGTGCTTATTTGGTAGCTCTTGTTATAAATCGAATCAAAATTTAAAAGATTACTTCCATTTGTAGCTTCTCCTTTAATTAGCACTTTTGTATCAATCACTTCTTTGGCGGAATTACTTATTTTATCCACCATATATTCTTAGTAGTTTGTGATGCAAAAATATTACTAAAGGAAGATATATTTTGATAAATAGAAGAGAAAAAGTGTAAGCAAGCCAATACACGCAATTCTACAGAGATTATTTATTTATTAACTCAACTTAATGTTGCCAAAACAGGAAATACAAAATACTATACAGAATAAATAAAAAAAAAGACATTGAGGTAATAATCATAGCAATGCTTTGGCAGGTAAAAAGAACATGTAAGATTAATTTAGTTCTGACACTCCTCCTTGCCAAAGTATGCTTTATCACATATGGAAGGGTTATTTACAGAAACCCAAGTATTTTCTCAAGTTGGTTAACACCGTCTTTGAAATATTTTTGGTCAAAACATCGGCTACGTTTTCTTTGGAATTTATATATTCCAGTTGAATCACACCTTGTTCAACGTGGTCACGGATGAAATGATGCTTAATGTCCATGTGTTTACTACGTTCAGATGTAGTTTGGTTCTGTGTGATGAACATAGCCGCTTGGTTGTCTACTTTTGTAACTGAGGGTGATGGGATAAAGTTGGACATCCCCAGCTCCTTCAGCAGACCCCTTATCCATAAAACTTCTTTTGTGGCAAGGGCAGCAGCCACATATTCAGCTTCAGCCGAAGAAAAAGCAATAGTAGACTGCTTCTTGCTGTACCAAGATATTGTAGCACTACCCAATATTAGAACATATCCACTGAAAGACTTTCTATCTACCTTGTCAGCATCACAGAACGATTCAAGAGCTTTTCCTGTCTTTCTGAATGTAAGGGATAGATGTTTGGTTTCTTTGAGGTAGCGAAAAAGATGTTTAACACTTCTCCAGTGAAATTCAGATGGTCTCTCATTGAACTGTCTCATATAGGTTGCACTAAATGCAATATCAGGAAGTGTTTCACAGGAAAGGTATAACAGGCTACCTATGGCGTGCCTATATGGAGTTTTGTCACTTTCTGCCTTTATATCTTTCCACTCCTCATCGTTTACTTTTTGGTGCTTTACAGTAGGATCCATGAGTGTTGATGCTCCCTTTACCAGGTTTAATTTAAACTCCTCCAGAATTTCTTCTATATAGGCAGTCTGATCTAATGTTAAGGTACCATCAGCGTCCTTCTGGATCTTCATAGATAGTATTTCACTGGCTTCATCAAGGTCTTTCACCTTGAATCTTAGTACAACCTTATGTTTAAATGCAGCTATTTCCTCTGGATTCCCTACGATTAACATGTCATCTACATAAATACCAAGATATAATGATTTGTTTGGATGGTAATAAATGCATGGATCAAATTTTGAGCGTGTCAGTCCACAATTCGTTAAGAAAGTATCAAAACGCTCATTCCATTGTCTCCCTGATTGTTTTAAACCATAGAAGCTTTTTAAATGACACACTAAATGCTCTTTACCTTGCTCTTTAGATCCTTCAGGTTGTACCATGTATATGTCTTCCTTGAGTAAACCATTTAGATAGGCCACAGTAATATCCATTTGATGAATTGCCATTTGTAACTCCACAGCAAGAGCCAAAAGGATTCTCATGGATTTTATTTTTAGAACAGGGGAGAAAGTTTCTGTGAAATCTCTGCCAGGAACTTGCGAGTAGAGTTGCTACCACTTGAGCTTTATATTTTATCACTTCTCCCTCAGCATTCTGCTTTACTTTGAATACCCATTTGCATCCTATGGGCTTAATGCCAGCTGGCTTTGGAACCAATGCCCATGTCTGGTTTTCGTGTAAATTGGACAATTTGTCCTCCATGGCTTCTTTCCACATTTCTGCATTTAGAGAACTCATTGCCTCTTTTACAGTAGTCGGGTTATCACAGGTCTTGACAGCAGATTGTTCTTCACAAGTAACTTTGTATAGCACTGGATCCCCATAATAAGTTTTGGGTCTCCTTTCTCTGGTGCTTTTTCTGACCTCAATCGGGTATTTCTTACTGGTATCAGATTCTCCCGATATTGTTGGTTCTGTATCTTCACTTTCTTCTACTGTGTCATCTATTATGGCTTCAGTGTGATCAGCTTCTGTGGTGGTACAACTAATGGGTACTTCAAATTGGACTACGTTTATTTCAGTGTCTGAATTATACCCAAGATTTAAATTTAAGGTTAATTCCCTCATCTTTTCTTGACTAGCTGTCTGGCTCCTCCTCAATGGAAAAACGTTCTCTTCAAATTTGATGTTCCTGCTCACTAAAACTTGTCTTCTTCGATGTTCTAGAGCTTATATCCTTTTACACCTTCAGGATATCCTATGAAAACACATTCTTGAGCACGTTTCCCTAATTTCCCTCTTTTCTGTGACTTATCAATTTGGGTGAAGACTCTGCAACCAAAGATTCTCAAGTGACCAATTTGCACAGGCTTCTTGGTCCAAAGCTCTTCCGGTATGCTTCCCTGGATAGCTTTTGATGGACACTTGTTTTGCAAATAGCAGGTGGTAGTCACGGCATCTGCCTACAGTTCATGGGGAATGTGGGAGTCCAGGAGGAGACATCTAGTCATGTCAAATAAAGCGTGGTTCATTTTTTCGGCTACTCCATTTTGTTCTGGTGTCTGAGGAACTGTAAGTTGCCTCGTTATCCCATTTTTCATTAAAAAATTATCAAATTCCTTGCTAACATATTCGCCTCCATTATCACTTCGTAGAGTAGTGATTCTGAGTCTGTGGAAATTTTCAGCACATGTTTTGTATTCGATGAATTTTTCAAGGGCTTGATCTTTAGATTTCATGGGTTTAACCACAACATACCTAGAATAGTCATCAACAAAGGTAACAATGTACTTTGATCCACCTTTTGATGTAGGTGTGATAGGTCCGATTACGTCGCTGTGTATCAACTGAAGTACTCTCATTTGAACGTTCAGCTTTTTCCTTAGGGAATGGAGTCTTTTTCATTTTTCCCAAGATGCATGTTGAGCAGACAGTTTCTCGTTCTGGGATTTCCTTGCACGCCTTGTTAGAATCGTCCCTTTTTAAAAGTTTCTTAACTGCATCATTATGTAAAAGTCCTAACCTTCTATGCATAATTTCTTCATGTTTAGAAAGGTAGATTTTGTACATTTGTTCTTCTTCAGTTTTGTATAATCTTCCTTGCCTGTGTGCTGTGAAGATAACCTTATCTTTTTTCTAGGTCCCTTATGGTTGCTTTGCCTTTCTCAAAGGAAACAATCATTCCCATCTCTTCTATTCTTCCCACTGAAAGAAGGTTACCATCAAGCTTGGGGACATACAGGACATTTGCTAGGTGAATGGCATTTTTTTCCGCATTCTCTGACAGGATTCAAAACAATGTCTCCTATACCAGAAACATCGATTTTTTCAGAATTTGCTACCTCAACATGAGATTTCGCTGATGCTAAGTTTGAGAACCTCTGCTTTTGAGAACACATGTGTTCAGTGGCCGCACTATCCAAATACCAATCGCAGATGGGTTTCTCACCCCAAGAATCAACAAATAAAGCTTGGTATACATTAGAAACCATTTTTGCATGTGGTATTTTAGCAGCAGAGCAGTTTCTTGCAATGTGACCCCATATACCACAAGAAAAGCAACAGGTTTTTCCGTCATTATTTCGCTGTTGTTTCTGTAGTGGCTGCATTGATTTAGTTCTGAATTTATCTCCAGTTTTGAGGGTCTTCTCTCCCATGACCTCACTTGTAGCGACTTCTGGTTTTGGTTCTGTGTAGCGCAGTAACTTTTTCTCTTCAACGATGAGGAGCGACTTCATGGTTTGAGTTGACAACTTATCTTCTTCGCATTCTAGGTTAAGGATGAAGCCTTCATATCCTTTGGGCAAATCCATTAACATAATTAGAGCAACTTCTCTGTCCGCAAATCCGTGGCCACAAGATGATACCTTTCAGTGAAGGTCCATCAATCGACTTAGATAAGAACTGACGCTTTCACCTGGTCGTAAAGTTACGTTAAAAAGCTCTTTTAAAAGTTGTAGAGAATGCAACAGTCCGAATTTCGTGTGGATATCTTCTAAAATATTCCACACTTCTTTTGCTCTTTCACAGTTGGCGATATCGTCTAAAAACTGGTCATCAACTACTAAGAATAGGTAGGTTAAGGCTTTCTCATTATTTTTCAACTCCTCTTCTTAGCCCACTCTCCTGTTTCTAATCATGGATCTTGTTGGTGCTTCAACTACATTTGGCGAAATTGGCGTGCTTGCAGCATGACATTTGAAATCTGGCGAGGGGATCGTAACTCAACAAATTGATACATAAACAAAAATAACATTTTGAGGAAAAATTTTACAAAAATTGAATATTTAAAATCTAATTGAATTAACAAAGAAAACGCAAAGGAAACACATAACATTCATACTAAATAGACTGAAACATTCACTTAATCACAAATTAAATAAACTGAGTGTGATTTTCATCACAAATTTGTGATTTAGTGTAAATTGTAAAATTAATTTAAAAACTCTTTGACTTAAAAGAAACTGTATTTTGAGTGGAGGTTGAAGAGGAGTTGTAAAATTGAAAATTTTTTTTCAAATCTCTTATTCTTTTCTTCAGGCTTTAATTCAGTTCCATAACCTGGATCAGTCGCTTCCCAGCAATTTTTTTGTACTAAAAACAGCTTGTACTCGAATTCTCCAATCGTTGTAAATATCTCTGTCAAGTTTCTGAATCTTGATATCTTCCATCGCGTCACTTCCAATGTGTTAGGCTTAGCTCCGCCAGCGCTGTGGATGTTACTTTTATTTCTTTCAGAAAAATCAAAATATCGTCTTCATTTCTGCCAAATAACTTCTTTAGAGCTTCATGCTGATTACGTGATGCAAAAATATTACTAAAGGAAGATATATTTTGATAAATAGAAGAGAAAAAGTAAGCAAGCCAATACACGCAATTCTACAGAGATTACTTATTTATTAACTTAATGTTGCCAAAACAGGAAATACAAAATACTATACAGAATAAATATTAAAAAAAGACAATGCTTTGGCAGGTAAAAAGAACATGTAAGATTAATTTAGTTCTGACAGTTTGTTTCTATAATTTCTCATAAACCTAAAGTCAACTATTTACTAAGTATTGTATTAAAATTATTGGTACTTTTGATGGCTTTGTTTAGGAGTGGTATATGCATTAAATTTGGGATAATTATTTAGAGTTTCTGAGACATATGACATAAATCATTTAGATTTATGAAAACTTTTGTGCTAAGTAGTACCACAATTTAAAATTTTGATAATTTATAGTGCATTAATATAAAAGTTCAATATTTGTTCTATGACAATATTTACAAAATGGGAATTTCATAGAAAATATTAAATGTTAAAATATAATTTGAACGGTGTTCCATATAAGTGCCTTTAAAGAAAAGGATTTCATTCTTAAACATATAGGTTTTATATAATATACTATCTCATGTTTTATAAAACCAACTATAAGCTAGACCAATGCTTCTTAAAACATTTTTGCCATGGGATCCAATTAAAGTACACCAGGGGTAGAGGATCGGCTGCATCTTGAGACCAATGCAAAGACATATCTTAACATGTTTTAACAGTGGTAATGAAAAACAACTTACATTTTAATTAATTTCATGTTGTCTTTATTTATTTCACAATTTTACAATAACTTATCTAGAATGCAGCCTTTATTGTGCTGGCCATGCAGCCAATATTTACTTTAATGCTAACTACATAACTTCAACTCTGCTAACCCTATATAAAGGTAAATCATAAATTTTCATAACTTTAATATAAAAATTTTTAAAACTTATGTTTTTGGTATTTTATCTATTGGTTCCTGTTTAAATAGAATTGTGTTTATTAGAAGATTAGCCAATCTGCTACCATTATACTACTGTTGTTTTGGCACAATTATAACACAGATTAGTCTCTTAAAATTTATTTTTCAATTTGTGTTTTTTCCTATTTCAAAATTTTTGCAACGTTCATTTGCTTTTTGCTGTTATACATCTTTGTTCTTCCTCTATTTTTTAACCCTTTCATTAGTTTTTGCAAGTTTTTTTGTTGCTAATGGCAAAAGACATTGCCAAGATATATATATTACATTTGTTCCATTGATCATATGTAATACAAAGCCCCCACTTTAAGTATATAAAAAGCCCCAAAAATTATCGGCATATACACGGAAATACACAGTATATATATATATATATATATATATATATATATATGCAATATATATATGTGTGTATGTGTGTGTGTGTGTAAAGGTTTAACTTTGCATTATTATAATCACTCCAAACTGATTTTCTTTTATGTTCAATGTGACAGTTTTCGTTTATAAATTTTGACGTGTTTCTACTATAAATTACAATTTTTATGATAAATATGAGTTTTTTTTACATATTTTGAACAGTTATATTTATCTAATTATGTGCCCTATTTCAATTACCTCTTGTGATGATAAACTAAACAGTTTGAACTCTGTGATTCTTCTTAATGATCAAGGAGTTTTGATATATGTCATTAATTGCATTTACCATTATTTTTTATTTGTTTATTTTTAGAGAACCAGTTAAAGCACTGAGCATATATATGTGTGCATGCACACACACACACACACACACGCCTATATATATATAGAGAGAGAGAGAGAGACAAATACCTTTCTCACCTTTTGGAAAAGTATTTCTTTCACTATATGAAATACTAAAAGGTATTGTTGCCTTGCATTAATCATCAACAATAATTATATCTGTTAAGGAGTGATATCATTTAATCATACACTCATTGTAGACTATATATAATTTCTATGGCCTTTAGGGTTGGTTCCAGGCAGTTGGGGATAGATAGTATGTAAGAAGACTAACCCATATAGCAGACACCCTTTGAAGCGCAGGTAGTGCTTGCAGGGGATTGCAGGAGAATAATGTCATAAGTGAATTTGGAAAAGAGGGATTCTAGTATACCTTGTACCTTGATGGTGCAATTAGTATACATGGCACAGCTCTTGTAATAATAATATGTGACTGGGTAGGCTATGAGGATTTTAATAACAGTGTTAAGTATGTATATGTGTATATGTTTATAAATTTGAGTATCTGCATATATCTATTATAGTTAAGTTTTACAAATAATTAAAAATATTACCCCAATTTCCTGCCTATAATCTGCGAATTATATGTTAAAAAACTTTAAACTTTCTTCTAATGTGTATTATATGCTGCCGCATATTATCTGCTGTTAAAAAATATAAAAATATATATATAATCTTAAATAATCAATAAAATATCTTTAAAATCTTAAATTATATCTTTAAATAATCTTTATAGTAAAATTTACAAATATCTTTTCTAAACAATAATTGATGGCAGCACCTGTACATATTACACAGAATTTTTTTTGCTGATGAGGATAAAAATTCAAGATTAAATTCATATTTTCTATCTTGTATTATTTCTATCAAACAATAACACCTGCATAATTTGGAATGGTGTCAATTTACTGCATTCTCCAATTGTTTTTCACTTTCAGTTCAGCAAATGCTATCATAACTACAGATTAAAAATTTAAGACGTATCGCAAATAAACATATTAAAATATAAAAAGAAAAAAAAAAGATGCATTTTAAAGATTCTGAATTGTATCATCATTTTTATTTGAATATGCGTGCAAATAATTTATTTGTATCATTATTGTTTCTGTAATAATTTATGTAAATTTTTAGAATATATTCTTATTGTTAAATATAAAATTCCAAATTTTCACTTTGTTAGATTACTTCTTTTAATTTAAAGAAAATGTTATTAACTAAAAGAGTTAAAATTTAAATTTTTTTAACACTAGAAGATATAATGCTTTTGTGCTTTCATTTTTGTGATTTACATGAAATTAAAGTGGAAATTTTATCAGCAGATGCTATGTCACTTCTGGTTATACAATATTTTTTCTGAAAATCATACCTGCAGCTTAGAGGCAGGAAATTAGGGTACCTGTTGTATTTACTACTATGGAATCATAAAATAGGATAATATGATATAGAGACAACAAAACCATTCATCATGTCTCATTTCTTTTTTTTTTTTTTTTAATCCCCACTTCAGCATTTTTATCTTTTGTAAATTATGATCAGGAAAATCTTAGAATTATAAAGGAACTCTGAAAAGCTGAGTTTATTCTATCATAATTCTCTCTTTCAAAGGCAAAAGAATTTTTGTTTTTGAATGAAGTTGATACATTGTGAATGATAAAAAACATCTAAGGTGGAGTTTTGGGATGCTTAATATTTTCCAAATAGACTCTGGGCTTTAGATACTTCCTCTTTGAACTTTCTGTTTACTGAATACTATATTTTATGGGGCATAACCAACCATGTGAGTATTTGGACCTTACATTTAAAACATCTAAGACAGTATGTATACCTTTTATCCATCACCCAAACCATTATCACACCCAGTTTGATGCTCTATCAACTAATTCAACACCATAGTCAGCAGAGGTGCATTGTTTTACTTTCAGTAAAATGGGAATACATTTTTTTAATCTTAAACCATTAGTTAAACAAAGGTATTTATTTCAACTAATAATGTTGTTATTTGGACATGTTTACTGTGGAATTCTGCAAATCATTAAAAGCAAGGTTATATATTCATGTCAATGTAGTCATATTTATGTGTTGGGTAATGACAAAAAAATAAAAGAAGGTTTTATTCTTTGGGATAAACTTATAAAAGCTGGTAAAAATGAATTATACTCGCCACCTGCCAACCTTGTACACAAATGAATTGTGTTATGGACAGACTTACCTATTCTCTAGCTTTAACCTGGTAATATTCTATTTTTGACCATTTTCCAGGTTCCCAGGACAAGCTAGATTCTTAACGGCAAAAACATTTACTTTCAGTTTGCACACATTTTTCAAACAGTGAGATAAAAATTTCCCTTTAGCTCTGCCTAATAGTGCCACTGAAATCAGAATTTTGCAGTTGGCAACAAGAAATCTTTAATATGATTTTTGATGAAGGACCAAGTTGGACAAATTAAGAACTGTAATGGGTATTCTCAACTCTCAGATTTCATGTTATTAATTTGAACATAGTATTGCATAGTGGGAATGGATTTTGAGCTCTGTCACTCATTTCCCTATGTCAATAAGATTTGCAAATCAAGACAACAGAGACCAAATTTGGAACAAACAGTGTATTCAAATTTTTTAAAGAAAGTGAAATCTGCAACAGTAAGTACAAAAGAAACAATTATATAAGTATTCTAAGTGTGTAAAAACTTCCCTTTCTCTGATATTTTGATTGTTTAATATTTTTTCATTAATTTTTTTACATTGTTTTAGTATTCTGATTTTTTGGATATGGTATAAAATTAACCATCTAAAGAAAATGAATGCTATATCATTTGGCTTTTTCTAAATATTGTTAGGATTGCAGGATTTTGGATTTTTTAGGGTTGGTAGGTCTGTATTTTTTTCCATTTTTGTTATTTTAATTGAATGTGAGCATTTGTGAGTTGTCCCAGATGCCACAACAGATTCTTTAGGAAAATATTATTTACTATTCTTAAATATTTCAACTATTAATGAAAAACTAATCAATTGTTCTTTAGAGATTTGTTATTATTTATCATGGGCTACTAGAAGAATTCTGTTCAGTCATGGGTCTCATTTACATGTATGTCAGGCTTTTAAATTTAGTTAGGTTTTTAGAGGGTTATTTTGGGATCTTAATGGGGAACTAATTAATAATACAGATAGGTGTATGATAAGGCAAATAAATATGTTTGGAATTGCAGAAATGGGGGAGACAATGGCTGGAAGTGCCGACTAAGTAGCTATTGTCTGAGGTTGAGTGCCAAAAGAGTGGCTGCCATGTTGGATACAATTGAAACAGAAAGAAATAAACAATGTTTATGAGTGAAGTGTGCCCATTTGCCTTAACCAACCACGACATGTATTTATGTAATGTATCAATAATATTACCCTAAAATAGATATTCAAATTTCTCATTTTTTAATACCCAATTTCTAGCCATAAAATGCCAGATAAAAGAATATTATCAAGTTTCAATTCTTTTTACCCATCTCTCAAAACTAATGGTGGATTAAATGCTGATTTTCTGTCTACTGTCTATATTTTTCAGCTTTCCCGAGAAAATGGTAGCACTTCTACAACAATTAAATTGCTGCCTGTGTGTTTTCAAGCTAGCTTAAATAATCAAGGTTCACCTCCCAACTATTACTGAATAATCTTTAGTCTCAGGGGATGCTCTGGAGGGCAGCATTGTCATATTTTGGGGCGTTCTTTTAAAGCAGCTACATTGTATAATCGGTCAGTTAGATCAGTGCTTTTCAATTCTCAATAAACGTAAAGTTCCATAATGCTGGACTAGGTTTTCTTACGAGTTCATTTCAAGCCCTGACTAACTAAATAATATGGGCTAAACTCTTGTGTAATTGGTAGAAAATATTTTCATTGATTACATATATATATATATGTTGCTTTGAGAGAATTGACTCTGGATATTTTTTAAATTGTGTCTGCAGCTTATTTTATTTAATTCTTAACTATATTGTTTGTTTTTATCGTATGCTATGTCAACTGAGACTTTAAAAGAGGTTGCTTCAGACTATTGGCTGAATATTGCAGATTATGGTTGATCTCTTTTTAGTTTATTAATTTGTAAAATAATCGGATGATATTCAGATAAAGGTTAAGTATAATGTATACTTTGATTTCCTATTCACTTAACATGATTTTCAACTTATCTAAAAATGGGGCCAATCCCAATTTATAACTTTCTAATATCATCTGCATTCCTATTGCTAATATCTTTGGATATACAGATTGCTTTCAGTTATGAATGCTTTTCTTGTTTACATTTTCAATGTTTTTAACTCCAAATTGATAGCAACAAAAAGAAATATTAATTCAGTTGTTCTGCCATTTTCTAATTGTCATATCTAGACTTATATTTTGGTCTGAACCCCTATGAAGTTTATGGGTGTTTGTGCCTTTTTTAATATATATATATATATATATATATATATATATATATATATATATATATATATATATATATATTATCTGATCATTTTAAAATCATCAAGCAAAACTTGTCAATTAAGTTTCCAAAGCCTTGATGTATTTTTATTTTTGCATTTTGAGATAAATAATTGTAATCTAAAGGGGGACCTTAAATTTTGGATGAATATCTACACTTTTGAGTTCTTTAAATCTCATTAAAATCTGCTTGGAATAACTTAGAAATGTGAGTCAAAATGGAATGAATACCTGTGATCCAAACTTAGGCAGCCTGTGCTATGCGTACCATAGATGATGTACAAAAAATAATCAATAATAGTGGACATATTAAATTAAATCAAAAAATATCATATAATGTTTTTCCTATAATTCATAATTTTTTTTAATTAATAATCTACAGTAAATTTGTTAATATATACAGTCAATGATAAGAAAATGCAGCAATCAGTATGGGGTTTTTTTTTTTTTTCTGGGTGTATTTTTTAATTTAGCCATTAGCTATCAATAACTTAAGATGTTACTATTTGTAATTTTGTGTTTTATTAAAACCATCTATTAGTAAATGAAATATGACAAAATAGTAGATAAATGTGAAGTTTGAACAAACACGTACATATATGTTACAGTTAGTTTATAATCTAGCATGATGTTTAGGCATGTTTCAATATAATTTGTCTCATTATATGATGTGAATACATGGTCACCTTATAAAATTTATAATGCAAATAAACACACAGTAACAAATTTCATGAAATTCAATCATTTTTACAAAATGGTACAATTTTGCATGAAGTACAACCAAGTAGTACATGAGGCAAAAAAGGTTGGAAAATGCTGCTCTAGAGCATAAAAGGATAGTTGAGAGTAAAAATAATTTTAAATATGCTCTAGTTATTAAATAATTTTTAGTAATTTGTTTTACTTGATAGTGTGTAAGAATAACCTATTTAAAGTAATGTAACTAAGAATCACTCCAATAGTCATTGTCTGCTTTATTAGGTTAGATGGATATTTTTTACAGAGATGGTACTGGTGCTCTAACACTAATTTTCTAATTCAAAAAAAGGTTATCATAGAAATAATGAAATTGAATTTCATTAAAACTCTAGAACTTTTTAATTTATTTTAAATTTTGACTTTATTTTGCTATCATACAGAATCATATAGTTTCTTTGACTTATCCTAAGGTTATTTATTTTAAAAAGTCTGGTACCATTTAAAACCTTCTAAACATAATTTTTTTTGCTTAGTATATTAGAGTAAATTAAAATTTCAGAAACATTTAAAAAAAAAAAAAACCTAAAACTGAGTGTAAATTATACACCAAAGAATGATGCTTCTGTTACTGAACTGCCAATGGTTGCAATAATGTTTTCTAAAAATGTATGTTTATATTTATTGTGCATACAATATATTAATTGGCTTGAGAACCACAAAACTTTAGGCACATATATAATGAACTCAAGTGAGACTGAAATGACAAATTTATTTCTTAAGCAAAACTTAAATATTTGAATTTTTTTTTTTTTTTAAGTTTTAAATAGGAAATGACCAATTTTTAAAAATTCGTTATTTTTTAGATTCATTATAGTAGCATTAGAAACACTTTAAATAAAGTGTTTATATTAATTATTGTAAAGTGTAAGGATGCTTGCTGAGTATCGAACAACTATGAACAAACATTGGTTAGTATCTTATTTAACTGAATTATTTCTCTCAAACTTAATATATATGTATTGAAAATCTTATGTTTAAATACAAAACACAGTTAAACTTACCGCAAAAATTTCAATTTTCTAAATGGATATGTTTTTTAACTGCAAATGGTTGAACTTGATTAAAATTTGTTAATCTTTGAAAAGGTTCCAGATCCCTTAATTGGGTTTAATTTTTTCAATTTGTCTCTCGGAAGGAGAACTGCAACCTCCATGATTTCTCTCTCAGCGATGTTTGTGTGCCAGATTTTCCCTGGAATTCCTGATTTTCTGAATATATTAAATTCGGAATTCAAGGTTTTTAGGTGTTCTTAAAATTTAATTTTTCTATTAGTTTACATATTTCAGGATATGTAATGCTGCATAGTTTTGATGGTATCCTAGAAAAAAATATCAATGAATGAGTGCTGGTATGAAATATTTAATATTTATAACAATATATAACTAAATATTTCCAGTTTTTTTTTTTTTAAGAGTATTTAATAGAAAATTTCAATGGGTGAACTCGGTAAATATATCTTTTCAATACAAACATATTTATTGTATATTTTAAGTCACACATAATGCTAAAATATAAAATTTGTCTAGAATACATGTCGAGAAAAAAACATTCCACAATCAGCAATGAACCTCAAGTGCTTTTGAAGCAAGAAAAAGGTTGCATGTCTTACTGGCGGCCAAAGATGGGTTATATACAGATCCATGGAACAGATGTAGTTTATGTGTTTCTTGGCAATGTTTTTTGTCGTTGGTGACAAAAAGTCACTAAATAGGTGAAAATTAACAAAATTGATTTTTAACTGAAAGTAACAGAAAGAAAATATATAATGCTGAAAAATAAATAAAATTTTCAAAATTTTTAAAGCAAAAAAAAATATAAACACAAAAATTTTTTTAAAAATTTACAATGATTTTTACTTTTGTTATAATCCTAGCAAAATAGTAGTACTATATTAGTAGCAATCACCAATTCTTTTAATAAACACAATTCTACATAAACCGGAAACAATCAATAAATCGTCATTTTTTTTTTTTTTTCTAACAACAATTTTTTACTCTGGTAACCTTATATAAAGATAATTTTTTCATGAATTTAAGCAATACATGCTAAAAAAAATCCTATGTTTGGCAATTTATCAATTACAACCAGTTTATGTAGAATTGTGTTTATTAGAAGATTAGCTGATCTGCTACCATTATATTACTATTGTTTGGGAGCGATTATAACACATAAATCCTTATTTCTTTTTCAACTTTTGTGTTTTTTTGTTTGTTTTTATTTCAAATTTTTTGCAAACTTCATTTACTTTTCACCTTTATCCATTTTCTCTTTTGTTCTTTACTGTTTTTTTTTTTTCACTTGCTTTTCTAAACCGTTTTGTTAATTTTGCGAATTTGTCAACTTTTTATCACCAACGGCCAAAAGCATCGCCGAAAAACATGTATTACATATGTTCCATAGATCTGTATATAAGCTGACTTCCCACCCGTTTTAGGTTTTGTAAAATGCCCCAAAATTTCACAACTTCACGGAAATATACAATACTTGCTTTTATAAGATTTAAAAGGTAGTTAAATCTATGAAACAATTTGTAATTTTATAATGAACTCAGTTTATTTTATACAATTAAGATTCCCAACAAAATTATTGTGTTTTAGTTGTTTTCTAACACATTTTATATGTTTTGTTTTTAACATTTACTTTCAACATTATAATTTCACTTCACTTTTAATTAATGTAATGTAATAATGATACATGAATAGTAATGATGCATGAGATACACGAGAATAGTAATGATACATTAGAACAGAATAATATAATTCAACTTCAACTTTTCCCCCTTTTCCTTGTTAAGCTGTTTTATTAAATATGCATATTTTGTTTAGAAAAATTAAGAATTTTAGGGATTATGTGTCACTTAAATGTAGTTTAAAAACTGGGAACATAAATTCTAAAAAAAAAAAAAGTGTTATGTGTAGACCAAATCTTTCTCAATGAAAATACATAGTGTTTTTAAATTCATCTTGAATGCATTCAAATGTGCTTTTCTCTTATGTTAAAACATAGTAATGGCTGAACATTGGTTAGGATGCTGGCCTTCAGTACCAGAGTTCATGGTTTCGAATCCCACTGTGGCATGGATGTTCGTAGCCATTCTTAATCGCCTTTAAACTGTAGGACCCAGTCTCATTCGCCTTCATATAAAAAGTAGACGTAGCTCTCCAAACCAAACCAAACCTAAAACATAGTAATACATCATACTCTGTTATAGTTGAAATGTAAGAGAAATTTACTATGGTATTGCTTTATTAAAATGTTAAAAAAAAATTACTAAAAAAATGTTTTATATGCCATGAATAAAAACCTCTCCATTATGAATAACTCTAATTATAGGATAATCTACAATAAATATAAAACAAGATATGTTGCTTTAAACATATATTTGTTTAGGTTTATTTTCTTTTATTCTGTGAAATTTTAAAAGCTATAAGAATATAAAGTGATAGAGATATAGAATAAATTAGACTGTTCCTAAGTTTCTTGTAGAAATATAGTAAATCTTAAATTTTATGAAGCTCTGTTATTTATTTTTTCTTAGTACTACTGCTATTTTTAAGAGTAAGTAAATCGTTAAAAACAGATGTAAAAATAGGGGAAAATACTCCAAATTACATACGACCTACATTTTGTTGATCTGTGTCAACCTTTATACATAATTCTAAATTATCATAAATTTTCAGAGTTTGCATGAAAATATAATATAGTAGGATGCTGAGCAATGGCCAAATGGGTAGGGTGCTGCTCTTCAAAACTGAAGGTCGTGAGCTCAAATCCTACTGATGGAATGATCTCATTGATGATTTATTTGCACCTCTTTAAAAGCTATAGCTCTAAAGCTCATTGTGACTGCACTGAGATAGAGAAAATCTGGTAAGCTTTTGAATACTCTTTTTGAATTATGACTTCCCAGTTCAGAGATTTGAGCTAAAAAGCAATTAATGTATTGAGGATTGTAATAAATGATGAATATGTGCTGATGGTGATTCCAGGTGGGAAATACAAGATTTAAGAGGATATGATACCCTTTCAAAGGTTTTTTGATTTTTATTTTAAGTATTAATGTAAATAAAATAGTTGGGTTTTTTTTAATCCAATTGAAAAAAATTGTAGTTAAAAATAAAAACCTCTTAAATCATGCAATATAAATACAGGGCCCAGTCTGGCAATTTTGTTTTCTGTGTATGAGAAAAATATTGATATATTAAAATTAAATAACAAATTAATCAAGATATACACATGTTGTAGTTTTCTTTTGCTAAACATTGACAGTTCCTGTTTATATTTAAAGGCAAAAAAAATATATATATATATATATTTCTAATCCTTAGTTCTAAAGAAAATAACCCTACGAGAGCAGCAGTATGTTTAATTAAATAGCCAATACTATACCTGTGTTAATGCTATGCTATTATACATATTTCAGAAGAGAATAGAAAATCTTAGCATCTATTTGGAGGTTGATTTCATAATATTTAAATATTATAGGCATATGGAAGATCAGATGATGATTCTTTTTGGTCTTCCTTTTGATTTATTTATGGTTATAAATAAAGGTTTTTCTTTATATGCTCTTTCTTATTTTGTAAGCATGAAATTTTCATAGCTATGTATTTTTTTTAAATGTATCAAAGTAACAATAATTTTTAATATGAGGAAGAGGGGGGGGATTTTATATTTTTGTACAGGATGGCAAATGTGCTAGAGCCAGTCTTGATAAGTAAACCTTCATCAATTTTTCCTTTAGACTGGATGATAACCTATCAGCTAAAATAATTATAATTATAGGATGTACTGTTAACAGATTGGAGGTTTTTAAAACTTATTCAAATGGCTACCTAAATACTGACAATTGATTACCTGTTCTACTATAATAGTTTTGTTGTGATTATATTATTATTAAGTATCTGCTGAAAATTCCATAAAAGTTTACAGATTTTGTCTAATGCCTACATTTGGGGAGGATTATCAAGAACTTACACTAATTGAACATGCATTCTGAGAGTTGGTTTCATGTAATTAAGAATTAGAGTAGTCTTTTGTCCCAATAAAGTGATTTTGTCTGCATGGATTTGTAGATTACATACAAAATTGACAATATAAATAAAAATTAATAGAAGAATAAATTTAAAGCTAATATGTGTTATATAGCTAAATAATGTGAGAATGTGAAATATTTAAATAATTTGCATGATAATGTTATATAATATGATATGGGTTTTATCACCAATAGCAAAATTTTACCCACAGTAGGTTCACTCCCCCTTCCTCCTAACTGTGGTTTGCTACTGAGTAATGAGCTATTTTTAGGTACTACAATCTGAGGGTTTAAATATTGTTGCTGGGATGGATGTAAATTAGGCTAAATCAGCTCTCATATTGGAAAAAAAAAAAGGAGTTCCAAACCTATCCACCCAACAATTTCTTATGTTGACATGGAAGGAAAATTTGATAAATAACTTTAAGTTTTTATTCAATTATTCTTTTATATATATATATATATAAATTTGGCATAAAATGAGTACCAAAATTTTTTTCTGAAAAATAATACTACATGTTGAGTGCTGCAATTCAATAAATGCTTCAGTTACTTCCAACTGCAGTCGAAATACTTGGAAACAGTCATTTATTATAAAGGCATGGAAAGCTATCAGTGTCTTGGTACCCCAGGAGATAGGATGTAGCCATCAATGTGACTCAATGAGGGGTGCAGTTTGCAAGCAATCAACTGGGCCCTTTCTTTCTTAGAAGTATGTGCTTTTCAATGAAAAATTTCTACCTATTTCTAGACAGGATTCAGTGACAGGTGTACTGATTAGAAGGTTTATTCCATGAAATGACTTAACTTACCATATACTTTCATGTATAAGCCGAGAATTTTGGGGGCTTTTTAAAGACCTAAAGTATTGGTCGGTTTATATACGGATCCATGGAACAGATGTAATACATGTGTTTTTTGTTGTTGGCGACAAAGAGTCACCAAATCGATACAAAGTAACGAAACGATTTAAGAAACAGTAAAAAACAAAAAAGTAAATGAAAGTTGAACAAACTTTAAACTAAGAAAAAACACAAAAATTGAAAAAAAAATTAGTTACTATTATCCGTGTTATAATCGCTCCAACAATAGCAGACTTTAAAGGCTAATCTTCTAATAAACACATTTTTACGTAAGCCAGAAGCAATTGCCAAACATATCATTTCTTTCTTTTTTTAGCTATTATTGCTTAAATTTATGGAAAAGTTATCTATATTTAGGATTACCAGAGTAGAAACTGTTGTTGTTAGCATTTAAGTAAAAATGTGATTGACCGCATGATCTAGTACCGCAGTAGTAATCTGGATAAGTTAGTGTGAAATTAATAAAGACAACATGAAATTAATTAAAATTTCAAATGTAAGTTGCTTTCGAATCCTTGTATTTATCTCGAGGTCTACCTTCGTGGTATGTAAATTGGATATAAAGGTGAAAAAGGTTCGAGAAGCTTTGGTCTAGCGCTTTATTTTAAAGCAACTTGATTGGAAAATAGTTATCCCGCTTTACCTGCTCTGCGACATATTTAAATGTTCTAGAAATTTTTTTTTATTTCGGTTTATATATGCGTTTTGAACTTTGATCAAATTTTTGAAGGAAAACCACACTGTCGGCTTATATACGGTAATTATTTTGAATTTGAGACTTGTGCAGTTTGCAATATTTTTTTTCGTGTTCATGCTTTGTTGCTACATCCTTGCATGAAACTCCTTTGAATTTTGCTTGTTTTTTTTTTGTTCAAATGATTGGATGCTATGTTTCCATGCTTGTTGATGAGCTATTTTTAGTGTTTTATTTAAATTTTTTAATTTTTGTGTCATTGAAATGGGTGATGACTGCATACAAAAATACTCGTGTCTTTTTGAAGTAGACAGAGTTTATTTAAATTACAACTACAAATCCGCAATTTGGTATAATATTAGGTGAAGAATTATAACTAACTGTAAGTTATAGTTTTTATTTTCAATTCAAAAGGCAAGCTCTGGGGATACATCCAATAAATATGTTATTATATCAAAGATGTCATTCGAGTTACTTAAATAAAATGAGAAAAATAAATTTGAATTATTTCTCTTAATATGCTTGATCAACAACTCTTGCTGATTGACTAATCAGTAGAATCAAATAGTACATAGAATTCGACCGTTACAACTGTGGGGTTAAAGTGTCCATTTTGTAGTTGTTTTGCTTTGCTTTTTGAAATAACATTCTCAAAAATTCAGAGATTCTTTTCTTTAGAGTATGGTGAATTCAGCTTTATAGTTTTCTTTTTGTAATTTGAGAATCGGGCCTATTTGGATTCTGAATGGGAGTTTTCAATTCTTCAAACTAAGCCAATGGTGGACAAACTATTTTAAACAGAGTTAAGAAATGCCGGTTACCTCTGGACTTACTGATGCTAATAAAAGGATAGCAATGAAAGACACTGGCAGTTAGGGCTGGATCGTTTATCAATGTATTGTCATATACTTAAGTATCGCGATAAAATATTAAAATTATTCTCTGCCGATATATCCCCTGATGGCGATACTGTTTTTTCCTCTCTCGCGATAACATGGATCGCCTAAAGACATCCTAAATATTCCGCTTAAAATATTTTTTTAGGTAATTGCATTCGTTTGACCTCCACTTTGCGTATTTGATACAAACACAAGCCAGAAAATTTGCACTTAATATATCCCGATAACGAAGCAGTCAGAAATTCACTGCTTGCGACAGTCGAGGATAAACTCCTCTGTTTTTCGCACCTACTGTGGAACAAATATTGGGATACATCAACATAATTAATTGATCTTGACTGCTTGATCACAGTAATCAGTGATATGTACACGTGTTGATATATTTCAATAGCTTGCTACTTGCTCGTTCTGCTAATATTGGAGAGGAATGGTGTTTTCATGAATATTGGGATAAAAAATATCTGCTTGAAATCGTATTGATTGCCCAAAATATCATTAAATTATATTAAAAAAATCACAAAAATGAATGTTTGGCAGTTTTTTTCACGGGAATAAAAATGGCAAAATAGTCAGTGAAAATATATCTAATTTATGGAGCCATTTGAAATATCACCATGCTCTACAATATCAGAATCTAAATTCTAATTAGGAACTGTCTTTTTATTTTTAGAAATTAAGATCTAATTTCATATGTTACTTAATTATTTCCTTTTAATAATTTATTAAGTAATTCATTCTTAATTTCCAATTTTGTTTTACTGAATTTCAATGGATCGTCGAAATTTTATTCTTATAAATTTATTTAAAAAAAAAAAAAAAAAAAATCTGCATTAAATTTAAAAAAAAAAAAATTTCCGACGGAATATTTATTGTGTTCGGAGAGTTCGTGAAAAAAGTTTTAAAAAATTATCAAAATAAACCATTTTATAATAAAATTTAAAAAGAATTAAAATGTAAAGTAGCTAAGTGTTGCTAAATAGTTTCGTTTGCTGTGTTTCCTGTTTAAGAGTACAATAGCTTTTAAATTTATTTCAAGCATAGTGATCAGAAAAGTTAAAACTAGTCTATTCATTGTAATGACTCCCCGCAAAGCGATCGGGTATGTCTCAAAGGAGTGTATTGTGTGCCTGTGGTGTATCAGACATTTGCAGGTGATCTCGATTTTCAGACTTCGTCTGGAAGTTTTCTATGGCCGGGTTCTTGAAAGAACTTTAAAAGCTTTGAGGAAGAAACCCGTCTAAGGTCAGACATTCCGTCTCCCATACCAAGTCAATGAGGAAGAGGAGTTTCGACGAATCCCCTTTGAGTGGGTACAGAGAGGGTTTGCAATTTTTTTCTTTCGTATTTTTTGGACTGGGTGAAAGGTCCCAGAGTGAATTGCGAAACGTGAAGAACTGTTCGGATTTATAGGGATCGCTTTGAGCTCTGCATTTTTGAACGACCTTAATCTGCTTTGAGATCCCTCTCATAAGTGGAGAAAGCCGAACGATGGCCGACTGGTTAGGATGCTGGCCTTCGGTACCGAAGTTCGTGGGTTCGAATCCCACAGTGGCATGAATGTTCGTAGCCGTTCGGAATCGGCTTTAAGCTGTAGGTCCCGGTCTCATTAGCCTTCGTGTTGCAAAAAGTAGACTGTAGCACTCCAAATCAAATCAAATCATAAGTGGAGAAAACACGGGTGGATTATTATTATTATTTTGAATGTACATATGTATATAGCTGTAAATATTAAATAATTTGTAGTACGGAACTAGTTGTATCGTGTTAATGGTTTTAGAGTTCAAGTCATTATATCATTAATTCGTGGGACTGATTTTAAGAATACCCGAGTCATATGTTTAGTTTATAACTTATCAATTCTGCACGCTGAAAATTGAATCACACGGGTATTTTACCAATGCAACAGTTTTGGTGTGGATCGTTGTGATCTACTATTTTTGCTCTATGGACACTATTTACCAACACCTACTACTTGAAACTGATTTCGTACGGCTGCGAACAATTCTGTCGGGAACGGAATTCAAACCCGCGGAATCCAGTACCGAAAGAATTAGAAAATTGAGTTTGGAGTTAGGAGCAAGAGAATTTGGCATAAATAAGCAATGTAAATTAGCAGTAATGGCTGCTAATTTGAATATACAGTTCTGTTCGGTGTATAAATTACATTCGGACAGCAATTTTTTTTTCTTGTTAAAATTAATTACTCCTGAAAAGCTGTTTCTATCTTTCAGAAATCCAAATATTTGAATCCAATTGTAATCCTAAAAATAAATAAGTGAAATAATATATATAGTGATATCTGTACACTTGTACTTTAAAGTATTATTGCAATAATATCAATATTAATATAATACAAAATTTCTGATACCATCCAGCCCTACTGGGCATTCATCTTCCGACTCTTGTACATAGTATTTTTTGTTGTACCTTTTTGTATCAACCAACATTATTTCATCCTCATCTTTTATTTCAAATAAGAAATGAAGGTTTCCTATGTCTTCTTTTCTTTACGGCATATCTGATTGCATACACGCTGCAGCTTCAACCACTTTCTTTTAACATCTAGAATGGTTCTATTATACAAACTGAATTTTCAAAAAATTATTCCTTCCGTTTTAATACCAAAGTTTAAATACCTATTGAATCCTATTTTTTTTTTTTTCATAGTTCCCCTCCACTATCAGTTCTAATATGACCTAGTTTTTGTACAGTTAAATTTATTATCTGTCTACGAAATAGAACTTCATATTTTGTCTTATACAAGGCCCCCAAATCTGCTATAACTAAAAATTGTTGGCTACCAATATGGGAACTGACTGATAATATTCCACAAAAATTTAAATAAACCAACTGTAAAGGTTTTGTGGACTTCTGTGCATTTAAAGTTTGAAGAATATCTTATTAGTTTATACAATTTCCTGTTGTTCAACTGGTTTATTTAACACTGGTTATCCATTTTTACTTGTATCCACAATATAATTATGATTAATATGATAGAATCAACTATGCCAGAACTTGAAAATTTCACTAGGCTTCAAGTTTTTTGTTATGACACAATACAATTTCATATTTCGAGTTGGTATAAATCTCCTTGTCTTTTAGTAAAAACAATTTCTACCAGTTATTCTTATAAAACCCATTTGATTCGATGAAGTGCGCACCATCCTTTTCTAGCTTACTACTAGATAGCAAATTTCAGATTATATAACACATCATTCATTTCTGTTAAATTAATGTTATGGCCCACTTAGAGGTACTGTGTAATTTAGAACACAATAGCTAAGGAATTTTTAGTGTCAGCTTTTAAGGAAAATCATTTTAGAGTGTGTTCAGTTTTTGCATATGTAAAATATAATTGAGAATGTTTATTGAAAATTGTTTAAAATTTTTGCATGTCCAAAAGAGCTGTCATATATTCATAAGTACGTATAAAGGTATTAAAACATATTTATTTTGTTTTATATTTATGTTTTAAAAAATGAGAAGCAGTATTTGGATAGAAAATTTTGAATTGACTGCTTATTTGTCCACTTTATATTACGTTAGTCTTGAGGAATATACTGATAACTGAATAAAAGTAAAAATAAAAAAACCAGTATCAAGCATAAAATACTTTTAAAAGCGTTAAGTATCATTCTAAATGTAAGTTATATTTTATGAAATGTCCAAATTTTGTAAATTTTTTTTCACTGTCAATCGTTTTACGCAATTTTGACATTAATTTCCGTGTCCTTGAAAATGATGTATCAAGGTTTCACCAGTGTTGATAAAGTGTACAGTTATTAATATGTGGTTCTTAATTTTAACAAGCAGACATTCATTTTAGGACTTGATTATCCGATAATTTCATTGGAAGTCAGTAGGATTAAAAGTCAAGTAATTCTGTCATCAATGAACTGCACTAAAGTATATATATTTGTCCGTTTCTCAATTTTTTATTGATAGATATTTTAACTTTTAATGCTGATTAATAGATGAATTGTCCTTAGTGGCATTTCCATTATCAGCTAGTACCAACATCTAAATGGTCATCTAATAGATGCAAATACATATAGAAGTTGGAAGCCACTGAGCTATCTTGTTTTTTATAGAAACATAATATATAGTCCTTGTAGTGTAGTTGCAAGGTTTTGTAACCAATTATTTACAGATGTCATTCTGGCATATTTAGAGCGAGTTAGAATCAATCCCAACTGTAATAAAACTTACCGTATATTTCCGTGTATAAGCGAAGAATTTTTGGGGCTTTTTTAAGACCTAAATTGGGGGTGAGTCGTGTTATATACGGATCCATGGAACAGATGTAATACATGTGTTTATTGGCCACAAAAATTCCCCAAATTGGAAAAAATTAACGGCAGAAAAAACAGTAAAAAAACAAAAAAGAAAATGCATAACAGCGAACCAGAATTGAAACTTGCCGTTAGCGTCTAAGTAAAAATTTATGTTGTTAATACAACGATTCTATTACTGCTTCACACTAGCAGAGTGAAGCAGTGAAAATAACAAGTTCATGACTTGACAAATAAAATTATTTATTTCGAACTAAAAAAAATATTTATAAACATAGGTAGCGTAAAAGATATTTATTTTAACCATCACTCAGAGCAGAGCCAGCACCGCGAAAAAAAACTATCACCAAAAAAACATCGGCTACGCGAGCGAGAGCTAAAAACATCATAGAAGCTCACAGAAAGAGAAGTTTTACGGAGTTGCCCTCTAACTCCGAAAGACTAGCAGCAGGAAAAATGGGAACTAGCGGTGGTGAGACAAAATATTACCAGAAGAAGAGAGTTAGAAAATTTTTTGGACAGCGTCCAGAAAAATACTAAGTCGCTCACTAGGATCATTTGCAGTTTTAAGTTTTAGCAGCAGCATTTTAAATTTTTCAATTAATTCTTTAACATTTTTAATTTGCAAAATTTTAACTAATTCCGAGATAATTTTACTGAATTCAATGAATTCATTCACAGCCGAGTTGTGTTTAACACTAACATTACTTGGGTGATTGAAATTTTTATTTTCCTCTAAGTTATTAACCAACTGAGCATAAGATTTTCCAGTATTAACGTTATTGCTATTAAATTGATTAGCAGGAAGTTCGGTAGCAATTTTACTATTTCTAAGGTTAGAGGGGTTTTTGGGAAATTTTTCGCAGCCTTTAAAGCTAGCAGGGTGGTTTCCGTTGCAGTTACAGCATTTTATAAAGTCATTATTAACATTATTTTCAGTAGGGAATGGGCAATCACTAGTAAGATGGTTTTGAGCGCATTTTACACATTTTGGGGTCATGAAGCAGTTAGCACTGTTATGATAGAATTTTTGACACCTATGACATTGCGGAATTGGGGATCTGTATTTTTCAATCGTAACGCGGAAATAACTAATACTTTTAAGATTCAGAATATTAAAGCTGTTAGAATTAAATTTGAGTTGAATTTGATAAATAGGGAGAAGCTGCTTATTTTTCTTGCTAGTGAATTGAGCTACTTTGATGACTTCAAAATTAAGACTAATTAATTCGTCAAAAATTTCCTCAATTGGGAAATCCACAGGAAGTCCCTTAATTACTGCCTTATACGGTTTTACGTAGTTAACTGCATAGGTGAAAGCTTCTAATTTTTCTATCTTGATATACTCAATAATTTTATTTCTAGAGAACTCATCTTCTGGGAAGATTCTTAAGTAAAAATTGCTTAGCTGGGCTTGAAATTTAATATTATTATCAAAACTCTTCAGAGTTTTCAGAAAAGTTAAATAATTTTCAGGTTTCTTGATATTAATCGGTTTAAATTTTATTTTATTAACCTTAGGTTGATCAACATCGTTAGGGTTAATTTGCTCATTAGTTTCCTCGACAACCATTTTCTCAATAATATTAGAATTATTTTCTACTTCAGTTCTTAGCTCAATAACTTTATCTAAATCATTATTAATCTCCGAAGGAGGGGGGTTTAGTTGCTTTTTAGCTTTACGCTTTTTACGGTTAGATAAGGGGGTAACAGTAGTCTCACCACGTGGTTCGCTAGAACAGCCATCTACCTGCTTACCTTGGTGGTTGTTGACAGCTTCTCTGAAAATATCAGAGGCATTATGCAAGGCGTCTTTTTCTGAGAGACATTAACGAGGCATTGAAAGAACATCCAAGGTCGGCCTCCAAAACGATATTTTACGTAGTCCAGAACATCCTCCGAAAGGAAATATTCGTATAGCTGCTTGTATTTCATACGCAAAGCTTTGTTTTCAAACTCAAGCGACTTCGCCTTTTTAGCAATCTCATCATCATCGTTAGCCTGGAACAGTAGGGGGGATTCAACAGGCAGGAGCTCAGTATACCTCACGGACTAAAAACATTTCACCGTCTCCTTTTATACATTCCCGCGGAGGAATACCTTCGCCGGGAGCGGGAGAAAAAAGTAACACGTAACGCTCCGTCGGCTGTGAAATAAAGGCAAGAGTAACCGTTAGGGTTTGATAACAATGCCCCCCCCCCTCTTGTCATTTATTTTACTACACTCAGCTCTGCCCTGTTTACAATCTTGAATCTTTCAAGTAAACAAGCTATAAACATTGAAAAGTTTTTATACATGAGTGTACATAACAGATTTATACATTAGCAAAAATTACAATCTATTACAAGTAAAAAAATAATGAAAATCACAGTATAGCTATTCTATTCGTTTTATACAAAGTACAAGTAAATTATTCATTCAACACATGCATGGGCCCATAACTTACAACATTCACACATCTGATTAAACGAATCCAAATATACATGTAACATGTCACAACGTAAATGCAGTTGTAATTTAAAGTTACAAAAAAAACTTAACAATTTTTTTTAAATACATTCAATATAACAAAAAAATAAACACTTTAAGTTATAATTTCAATTAATGCTAAAATATAGCAAAAATTTTTTCAAAATTAAATTTCGCAACGCGAATTTAGACTGTGTTGAAAATATACAACTTTTGAATTTGTTTAAATCACTTTTAGTTAAAGGCTTGGTAAATGGGTCAGCTAAGTTATTTTTACTATTAATGTATTTCAATATAAAAACTTCCTTATAATATAGATCTCTAACAAAAAACAATTTGACATCGATGTGCTTGCTTCGATGATTTTCAGTAGGAGATTTAATAAAGTCCATTGAAGCCATATTGTCTACATATAAAAGGGATTTAAGTTTGTGGTTATTTAATATGTTTTTAGAGATACATTCATCTAAAATTCTGTCGTACCACAAAACTTCTTTTACTGTTTCAGTCATAGAAATGAACTCCGCTTCCATCGTAGATAGGCTGACACATTTATGTTTAAATGTCCTCCACATTATTGGGGAAGAATCTAATAAAATGAACTGTCCTCCCATTGAAGTACGATCGTCTCGGTTTGCAGCAAAATCTGCGTCCGAATAGGCGATTATTTTACCACTATTACACTTTAAGTTTAGTTTTAAATTTTTGGTATAAATAATATAACCTAGAAGTTAAAGCAGACCCGACCAATGAAACATTCCGGGATTACTTTGGAATTGGCTGAAGATATTAACTGCGTAAGAGATATCCGGTCTTGTACGATTAGCTAAGAATGCTAAACATCCTAATAAATTCCTATACGGATACTTATGCATTTCGTCAATTTCCTGCTGTGATTTAGGGCTTTGTGACTTTGAGAACACTATACCTTTAGCTATGGGTAAGGAAGAAATTGGGGGAAGATATTCTTTAAATCTATTACATACATCTTCAATGTAGTTAAGTTGATGAATTGAAAGTAAATTAGGATTTTCTTCAAATTCAACCCCTAACAATTTTCTCGTTTTTCCCAATGTCTTTAGGTCAAAATGTTTTTCTAATAATCGTACAACTTGGTGGATACGCTTATTAGTCTTTCCAAATATAACAATATCATCTACATAAACCATTAATACAACTTCAGGCCTAAATCTATACACGCAGTTACACCATTCAAACTTTTGAAAACCAATATCAATTAGAATTTTGTTAAGCTCAAAATACCAAACACGTCCGCTCTGGTGAAGTCCGTATAGGGCTTTATCTAGCTTACAATAATTTTCTTTTCCTTTTATAGTAAAGCCCGATAGTTGTGACATATAAATATTCTCAGACAATGGAGCGTACAAATATGCACTCTTAATATCACACTGGAGATGGGACCAACCTTTATGAGAAACTAATAAGGAAAAGAAAAAGTGTATTACGCCAAAGTTGACTACAGGACTAAAGGTTTCGTCATAAGTTTCGCCTTTAACCTGTTTATACCCTTGTGCAACTAACCTGGCTTTAAAACGAGCTATTTATCCCTTTTCGTTACGTTTAATAGTGTATACCCATCTACACCCCAGCGGTTTAGAATTTTCTGGCAGTTTAGTTAAGTGCCATACTTTTCTATCGTGCATAACCTTAATTTCGTCTTCCATTGCCTGATACCAGAGTTCATGTTGCGACTATTTCATTGCCTGTTTAAAAGTGCTAGGTATCGTTACATCGGCTAGTCAATCACTCTTAATACTGGTGTGTTCTGAGCTGATATCAGTTAGGTTTGAACTTTGTGCTACACCCTCATACTTATTTGAGCCTTTAAAACAAAACAAAGATGGTACGAATTCTATGCCATTTTCCTGGCAGTATTTTTTGACATCGTTTTGGGATCTTAACCTCTGGTTTTTGCCCTGCTCATAATAGTAAATATCGGTACGTGATCCGTCAGGTCGTGTCTTAGCTTTTCGTATCCAAGTGACTGTTCGTAATGGCGTCGTTTCTGTACTCCCTTCACTTGTTTCAGCACTTTCCTCTTCAGATGACGATTCCGGTGGTTTATAGTGTACTTAGGTTGATCCTCCTCTTTGTATTCATTCTCTGAACTCTCCCGAGAGTCGTAATCGTCTGGGTCAGAGTAATACACGTTATGCGTTTTACTATTTTTGGAGCCCAGCACCGCTCCACTGTTGCGATCTTCTTTGTGATTATATTGAAATGAAACGTTAATAGTTTCAATTATTTTATCTTCGTTAGGCAACCACAAACGGTATCCCTTAGTTTTAAATGCGTATCCTACTAGTACCCCCTTTTTCGCTCTTGCATCAAACTTTGTTCTACTTTGTTTTGGAACACCTATGAATGCAGTTATACCAAACGGTTTTAAATGTCGTACTGAGGGTTTCTGACCACTGTACAGTTCAAATGGAGTCAAATTTTGGTTCTTATGGCAAATACGATTCCATGTATACGCAAAGTATAAGGCCGCTTCAGGGCAAAAGCTTCGGGCCAAGCTGCTTTCGTCTAACACCGTACGTATTCCGTTTAGAATTGTCTGGTTAAAGCGCTCTAATATTCCGTTTTGCTCCGGCGAGTAAGTGTTTGTGAATTCGTGTTTTATGCCATTACTTCTGCAAAATTCTTGAAAGTTACTATTGTTAAACTCTGATCCATTATCTGTTCTTATAAATTTAACCTTATTCCCTAAAAACCTCTCAGCTCTAGCTATATGCTGCTTAAACACTTTAAAAACATCAGACTTATTCTGTAAGGGATATACAGCTACTTTGCGAGAATATTCATCTATTACAGACAAGAAATATTTTTCTCCTCTTTTGCCAATATCCTGCGTAGGTCCCCATACATCCATGACAAGCAGTTCTAGTGGACGCTTAGACCTAGTTCTATTTAGGGATTTGAATGAAACTCGCCTTTGCTTGTTTAATCTGAAAGGCTCACAGGAAAAATTTTTCTTACTAACTTTGGGAAGGCCCCTTACGGATTGATTTTTGCTAGTTATTTCTATCAACTCGGGACTGATATGAGCGAACCGTGTATGCCATTTAGCCATTTCATTAGCGTAAGTAGCTGATACCTCGAAATGAACATTTTTAGGGGGTTTCTCCAATACGGAAGGGTGGACAAAATAAATACCATCTTTTAAAATTGCATTAAATAATATTCCATTACACTTAAATAATTTGATTTTTCCTCCGCCACCTTCAAATTTTACACCTTTTATGTCTAATTGAGGACCCGAAAGCAAATTTCTTCTTAATTTTGGAGCAAACATTACATTATCAAGCCTTAATATTTGTTGACCAAATTTTAGATTTACAGTACCCTTACCTTTTATAGGATACGCAATACCTTTTACTGCAATTGACATAGTTTCATTAACAGGTTTAAACTTAACAAATAAATTTCTGTCTTTACAGAAGTAGTGAGAGGCAGCTGTGTCAAAGACCCAGCCCCCCTTTTCTACGTTACTTTTAGAGTAACAAGCTTGAGTAAAATGAGAAGCAGTACCTGTTACTTGAGTTTTACGTGATAGACAGTTTTTACCTTTAGACTTCCGCGTACCTCTAGGCTTCCGTATAAGTTGTTGCCGTTCAGGTGATTTGGTTCTAGATGGGGAGACTGTTGAGGAATTCCCAGCTTGCTGATGCCCTTTACCTGAATGTTCAAATCTTTTACATAGTTCACATCTTGTCGTTCTGTAGGAATATTGAATTTCGGGACTCCAGCTGTCAGATCTATCCAGATTTCGAAGTTGAATTCTCGACTCCTCGGCTATAAGTTCTTGTACTATATTCTTGTAGGTGAACTTATCCTTCCACCTTAACATACTTTGCACTATCATATCGAACTCATCTGGCAAATATCGTATTAGCTGAAAGCATAAATATATTTCGGGAATTTCTTGGTTAATGTCCTTGAGCTGTTCACTAATTCTTTTAATTTTCGCTGCAAAGAGGTCTATGGTTTCATTGGCTTTCATGCGGCACGCTAGTAACTCCGAGAATAGTTGCATATGACGGGCTCGGTTATCTGGTTGGTAGTGGTCCTTCAGTGTCTTCCATGCATCAACTGCAGTATCACACGTTTCGATTATAGACTTGAACTCCGGATGTATGTTCAAATAAATCAGTGATAATGCCACACGTGCTCTTGAATTGAAGTGTTTTACATCTTTGGCAGTTATCCCATTCTCGTCGATAACAGGGACTTTCTCTTCTTCTGTTACTATACTCCAGCAGTCACGTTCTATTAAAAGATACTTCATGTCTCTTGACCAACTAACATAGTTCGTTGCATCTAATTTTTCGATAGCCTGTTGAACTACCGCCATCTTATCTGGGCAGAATAAACTTCAAAATACTTAAAAATTTCACTTGACAAATACGGACCCCCTTCTTAAAAACTCTTTGTACTAGGGCCGTGGTTAAATAACACTGTTTCTTCTATATGGGCAGACAACGAAAGCTTAATACTGGGCCCATAACCATTGATGTTGTTAATACAACGATTCGATTACTGCTTCACACTAGCAGAGTGAAGCAGTGAAAATAACAAGTTCATGACTTGACAAATAAAATTATTTATTTCGAACTAAAAAAAATATTTGTAAACATAGGTAACGTAAAAGATATATATTTTAACCATCACTCAGAGCAGAGCCAGCACCGCGAAAAAAAAACTCTCACCAAAAAAACATCGGCTATGCGAGCGAGAGCTCACAACATTTCACCGTCTCCTTTTATACATTCCCGCGGAGGAATACCTTCGCCGGGAGCGGGAGAAAAAAAGTAACACGTAACGCTCCGTCGGCTGTGAAATAAAGGCAAGAGTAACCGTTAGGGTTTGATAACAAAAATACCATTGGTCGCCACGATTATAAAACCGTACTCCACGACAATAATCTAGATAAATTAGTGTAAATTGTGAAATTAACTAAGACGCATGAAGTTAATTAAAATTTCAATTATAAGTTGTTTTTCCTCGCCATTTCGCTAAGATATGTCCTCAAGGTGCGATTTAAATTGGATGCTGTGATTCAGAAGCAACTGTAGCCTTACCTGCTTGACGATATTTTTGGAACGATATTTTTTACATTTCTGACCTTTCATGAAAAGTTTAGATAAACCATGGCAACCATACAGCCACTCGAGTTTGCCATTGGCGCAGATTTATCTTTTTTTAAGGCTTGAGTAAGAATACTTCTGTGGTTAACATCTCAGGACTACCGTGCGTGTGTTATGAAATAGCAACCGTAAACATGTCCACAGGTTGACAACTATTTATATCGTGCATTAGACAGGGATTGAAGTTAATCCTTTATTTTATCTTACAATATGCAGTGTGTCACGTATTTTTATTTATATTTAATAGAAACAATATATCTTAATTCTCCTAAATTTGTAATAATATAAAATACAAGAAAACATTTCGTTTCGTTATATATATATATATATATATATATATATATATATATATATATATATATACATGTTAGTTTATTGGAGGGTTAAAGATATATTGGCAAGATTATTTTTTAGAAAGATAAAATGTTAACAATAAACATTGTTGAAAGAAGTGACCTCTTCTTTCAATAACAAAACAAAATTTATTCTATAACAAAAATCATGAAATATTAAAAAGTGACTCGTGAGACTCATCTTGAAAGAGGTTAATTAGGTTAAGTATGACTTATAATTAATACTAAGTATTAAAATTAAATACAATATATAAAGTAATAAAACAATAACAACAATAAAAAAGTAATCCAAAGAAACATACATTTTTATTTAAATCATGCCATTTTTAATATATAAAATGAAGGAAAAATTGTGATAAGTTTTAGCTAGCAAGTCTTACTCTTGAAGCAGAAAATTCTATTTAACTTCTACTTCAAAGAATAATTCCAACTGGCTTTTTTTTTTAAATTTTTTTTTTATTTTTTTTCACATTTATTTTTGTATACATATGCACATAACTTCTCTTCATATATCTGAAAAAAAAAACTCACAAAAACTTACTTTATACCAAAGAAATCTATGCACTAGGTCCTCAGAAAGTTCAAATATAAAATGCTGATTGATTTATATGCTACTATATATGTACCCTCTCATGAAATATTTAAACTTATAGACTGAAATTTCTAATATAAACTTTCTATTAAATAGAAATAATTTCAAAAGGTCAACAGTCATCTTTTAAAGTATTATAAATAAATCTTCTAAAATTTTTTACATCAAATGGCACATTTATACTATTACAATTAAATATTTGATATGCATAATAACAAATAAAGACACCACAACTTATTAAATCCTCTTGAAGTACATGCTGGGGTGACATAATTTTCCATAGAAATTTACCTTTAAGATATGTATTAAGAGTAGTACTCCATTTTAAAATGATGTTACAGTAACTATTGTTGACAGTTTCACTTAGTGGATCTAACACATTAAAAATTTTTTTAGCAATATCTACAACTATTAAAATCCAATGCGAATTGATACATGCCGGGATCATTATATATTTGGTTAAGTTAAGTGGGTGCTGTAAAGGTAAAAAATTAGATATACTTCCATTAATTAATTGAGAAACTACCGAATCTACCAACAATATATCTTTACTACTGTTTAAAATTTTACTAATAAAGGCATTAACTATATTATCATATAACCAACCTTTTTTAAAATCAGGAGAAAATGACTTTATATAATTTTCTTCATCATTTGAAATGTATGGGTCTAAGGATTTTAATTGTAAAATATTAAGGCTATACCTATTAACAGTTATATTAGGGCACAACACATTCTCAGTCAAGCTGAGTGTTGGTGTAAAAGATTCATTTTCTTTAGAGCTTTCAGAAATAACATGATCTCTTTTTAATGAAGATTTAAAACGTTTCGGAGGAGAGTCTAATGCATCAGAATTATCGGTTAAAGTACTAGATTTTAAGTTATCCTTAATAGAGGTGC
The DNA here is from genome assembly GCA_032207245.1 of Pardosa pseudoannulata. NCBI lineage: Eukaryota > Metazoa > Arthropoda > Arachnida > Araneae > Lycosidae > Pardosa > Pardosa pseudoannulata. The sequence continues at coordinate 129,459,958 of CM063503.1, read as the reverse complement.
TAGTGATTTTACGTTTCTTACTTTTTTTAAACTTTTTAATTGTAGCAATCTTTAAATTAGGGGGTATTTCTGCCAATTTAGGTATAGATTTAACATTCACTTTATTATTAATTGCAGCTTGGCACTTTGATACTAAACCATTTAAAGTTGAATATACAATTTGTAACATGTCATTAGATATATCTGGATGATTACATAGTTTCATTAAATCTGATGCTAATTTCTCACATGCAGCAGCTTTATTTACTGTTTTTTGTACATTATCAAGATTAAGTTTAGCTTTAAATTCCTTTTCATTCAAAGTCTGATTATAACTTTTAGGCACTGGTGAATTTCTGATAAGATATGAGTGCAACTTGTGAATGTGTTTACACAAAAGGTTTTTGTCTGGGCAACTACAAGAATATAGATGACTGCATAAGTCCCTACATATATGTTCTTTACATTTAAAAAAGCATAAATCATGTGGACAATTTTTAAAATTTCTTTTAATAATATAAATTTTACTTCTATTAGTTTGAGAAACTAAAGACCATGAATTTAAGGTTAACATATTTAAGTCTGAATCAAGAATTTGTTGACCTTTTACGTGAGATTTTTTACAGGAACTATCAGTATCCTTTGGAGGCATATTCATCAATAATTTATCTTTGTGACTTAAAAAGGTATCACGTTCTGCTTTTAAAAGAGTATCTAATAAAATATCAACCCGCCTATTAAACTTACGCTCAAAATAATAAGTTTTTAATTTATTGTGAAATGATTCAACAAACATATTAGTTTCAGTTTCACCATGAGGAAAACTTCTGTATGCTAATGACCATTCTTCTAATCTGTTACAATAGTTAGTCCTAAAATACTCTGCAAAACATTTATTTAATTCTAAATATTTTGAAATGAAACTATCAAGAATGGAATGGAATTCAGTTTTGCATTTTTCTCGCAATAATTTCAATAAGTCCTGACGCAGAGAAATTCTAACCTTATCATCTTTAACTTTAGCATGTACTTGACGCATCCAAGTTTGGAAAACATGCCAAGTACATAACAAGTGTTTATTCTGACCAAAAACTTTAGACAACGCAGGGTATAAAACCTTATCATCATTTGTCATAACACAATTAATGTTTAAATTTGGTAACCTCAATTTAAGACTTTTAAATAAGCATGTTACAGTAACAATATCAATATTGCTAGTAATAAAATGGGCGACAGGGTAACCACACCCAAATTTATCTGGAACAATTAGATTAATTAAATAGAAACCATATTGATTAGTATTATGTGTAGAATCTATGCATAGGATTTTAGCACACCCTTCTACCATCATTTTGTTTTGTTCTGCAGTTTGTATACCTAATGCAAATGTTGAATCTGAATTCTGCATAAAATCTAGATCTGAGGGACCATATAACGTTCTACCTCCAGAAGGTTTATAGATTAGAACTGGGTTATACGATTCAGTCTTAAGCTTTTCAACAAACAACGCCACAGAGTAAGCATCATCAGAATTAAACGATGATTTTTGATTATGCCTCTTATAGGAACTTATAGCTTTGCAAGAGAGAAATGCTTCTTTTAATAGAAAGTTTATTCCCCTATTCTCCCTTTCCCCAGCTCCATCTCGCAGTTTTTCTTTAATTTTTTGTACAGGGACCCCCAACTCTAAATTATATTTAATAGCATCTCTTACACTTTTTCTTAAAGGTTGAAATCTACAATTTTCATAGCTAAGCTCATGATTGTGGTATGAAAAGTAAAATACTTTTACTTTCTCATCAGCTTCACATGCATAAATCCTAACTGGGCAGTTTATATGAATTGGAATAGTACCTTTCCAATTTCTACGATCACTTGATCTTTTAAATAACTTGGGCTTATAAAACTGACAACTATAATAATGATGAATTCGATTATTTCTTTTAACACTACCTTTGAATTTTTTGAACGATGTAAAAGTCGTCGCACCTTCAGTTTCCAGCCATTGCTCAAATGATGACACAGAATCAAAGACAATCTCCTTAACACAATTTACTCCATGATCAGCAAGTAAATGTTTACCCAACAAGGTTAAACGAGTGAATGACTTACTACAATCAAAAACACATTGAAAATACGTGGAATGTGTGTCATAACTGCACGATGCTAAATGCAATTGAAAACTACGTTCACACAAATAATTTGCTCCACAACGAATACAATTATATGATTTGCCTAAGACCTGAACCACATTATTCAGTTTTGAATCATCTTTATTATTTATATTGCAATTCTTTTTATGTCTACTAAATGAAGGTGCTGAAGCATAAGATTTATTGCAAACATCACAAATTCTGGGATACTCAATTTTTTTGCTATTACAATTCAAACTCGTACAATTTTTCTTGTGCTTACAGAAAGAGCTTTTACTTTGATAAACTTTTAAACATTGATCGCACTTTCTCGGATACATCATATAATTAAAATAATACAAATGCTTAGAATAATACTATAGAATAATAAATTGTCTAACAATAGCAAAAAGAAAAATCAAATTTGCTTACGTAATGAGATATTCACACATGAATCAAAACACAACACAACGTGCAACGCTGGACACACGAAAGCACATGGAATCTGGGAGAGAAATGGCGAATTAGGCTAGAATAATTTTTCGCCAGTAACGCCAATACGCCAACTGCGCAGTGGTTCCAAATTATTGCGACTACGCAGATGTTAATATCGTCAATATGGTCAGTTTTGTGTAAAACTCATATTTTTGGCTTATTTGAACGTTAAAAAAAAATTTCCCTTCAGCTTATATACGGGTTTTGAACTTCACATAAATTTGGATGAAAATCATATCCTTGGCTTATATTCGGAAAAATACGGTACTTTTCAATTATCATTAATATAAACTTCTTTATGTCGATGAACGGGTAATTTCCAAGTTCCGGGGGCCCCGCCGACAAGTTTTGCCGCTATTTCTGTACAAGTGATCGCCAAGTGATGTTTACAATTTGTGTAAGTTTATACCCAATTTCAAAATATATTTTGAACAAAAAAAGGGTTTCAAATTTTGTTAAGATGAATACAAATTTAAATTTGAGTTTTTAATGTATTTAAAGGCTCTTTTGTACAGTTTATTAAACTAAACAGTGCGGAATTTTTGCAATAAGTGCAAATTAACAAAATATACGCATTAGTTGATTGTATTTAGGCAATTATGCTTATAAAATATTTAGTTATATTTATAAAATACGGTGGCTATTTAATGAAATTATTTTAAAACTATGAAAAGATTAAAAAGTAATAAAGTACAGTACAAATTACTTCTCGAAATTATTAGCTTAAAAGGGAAATCTAAGAACGGAGTAAATGCTTTAAATAAATAATAAATTTTTAACTTAAAGTTCTAAAGAATAAGTAAGGGAATGAAATGATTTTTCTTATCTAAGTGAGGTAAAGCTCCCTTTGATCTTCCGTAACAATAACGGTAGATGGTCGTAATAAAATTACTTTTATTATTTAGCGTATCACTTTTAACAATGTAGTACACTATAAAATAATATAGTTTAAAAATATTTCTTCTTCATTTTGTATTAAATTAAGACACAATTTTGAATAAAGTTCAAAAAGCAGTAAATAAAAAAATATAAATGTGAATTATAACATCACTTGTTACTCTTCGAAAATTAAATATAAAATATAAAGTAAATAAAGCGCTAACCTAATTTAAGTATCCTGAGTTGTTGGTGGATATACACGTTTGATTTGATTTAATAAATCGTGCAAAGCATCTTGCGGATTTTCTTTCATTTTCCTCTACATAAATTCACATAGGTACGAATCAAATTGATTTTCACACTTGCGAACTGTGCGGAGGGATCTCTTAATTGAGCTCCACAAGCCCTCAATTGTATTGATGTGAGCTCCAGTATTAAATTAAAAAAAACTAAAAAAAAATACCACAAGAGCTCAGGCAAAATGGACAAAGACTTGAAATGAATGCTTGAAAATCCAAATTCAGCAGTCTTGGAGTATTGTTAGTTACAGGAACCAATAAGGGTCAAATATTCAAATCACTTCTCATTTCCCCCAATACCCTAAAATAAAGGCACCAATTGACACCCCCCACCTTTCTTTAGGAGGGTGGTGGAAAAGTCCGAAAAGGTTTGCCAGAAAATAGGGTTCTAGAATTTGGCGATATCTCCCACGCTTGGTGTCCCCACCTAACTGGGTTCTGGTGGCCCCCCAAATTGGGAAACAGCCGATGAAAGCTGTTCTGAATAATAGCAAACAGAATTCTAAATCCATTTGTTCATATAACAAATAAATTGACTCTACTGTGGCATAGCCGTTACTTTTGCATAAATGTGTACATTGTGGTAAATTCATAATTTTTTATATTATAAAATTATTTATATGTGCCATTATTATTTATATCCATAGCTAGCATTTAAAGCATTAAATTTCAGGTGGCATGGCTATAAACTACATCATTTATCATTGCAAAGTATCTCTGAATATAGTTATTGGTACATTATTGTATGTATTAAGGTTCTAATTGCTAATATCAGAATATTTGCAGTGAGTAGAAATGGCATTTGTAAATAAATTATAAACTTATCCTCTCTGTGTAAAATAAAAATATAAAAGCAAAGCAAACATGAATAAGGGCACAAATGAAAAGCAAATAGTACTTATGTAGCCATCATGAAGCTACTAAACAGTTCTAAATTTTGACTTGATTTTGGCTTTGCTGTGTTTGCATGCTTAAAATAGTAACTGTGATAAGTGAATAGTTGTGTTTCTCCTATCCAGACATGCCATATGAAGAAATCCATGTTCCTCCTGCAAATACAGAAAAACTTCATCTGATCCTTCCTCGTATAAGTGTTACATTCCCCACAGCAAAAACACCAACTTCGTTCAGCCGCTTTATTCATGTGAAGCATCCAGGATCTCCTGCCCGCATATTTAGAGAAACCACCGTCTAGTCACACTGCAAATACAAGGAATATATCAAGGCACTATTCATCTTTCAAATTGGTCTTGCATTCTCTAGTTTAAAATGGACATAGTCTACAAAGGATGCGGTCATACTATCAAAATTAGTTTTTTCTGTCCACATCTGATACAATTCAGATTTCTATAGAATGTAATCTCTTATGCTTTATTTTATCTAATTCCCTGGACAAAGAAATGTAATTAAAAGTTATTTTTTTTAAATATTTATTTCAAATTTATAGAAGAGAACATTGAATAAGTAAGGTGATAATATCTGGCAAATTTTTTCTTATTCAATTATTGAAACCATTGAATAATAAATTACTTCTTTCCTTTAATGGGAATTAAAAAGCGTTTGTAGAAGAATTTTAAAATTCTTATCTCTGTTCACATTTTTTTTCATTCTGTTTATAAAATATTAATAAAAAAAATTCAAAATATGTATACAATATTTATTAAAATTTTATGAATGATTAAAAAAGATCTTTCAATTAATGGTATTTTTATGTTACCCTAAGAAATAATAGAATAAAATCAAACAATTTTGAAGCTTAGGTGGCATTAATTCACAAAGTAAAAAAAGATGAAACCATATAAGAGTCCTAAATTTTCAGAATGTTCACACCTGTTTTTAAGGGAAGATGGAAGATCTACTGTATTTTGTACAATTTTCAGGTAAGACCAGAATGCCCCAAACAGGGCGATTTCTATAGGATTTAGATTTATATATTTGGCAGGTTATTCAAGCAGTTAGCAGAATTCTTGTCATCTTTTAACATTTTTTAAGGACTGTATTTGACTATAGCATTTTTACAGTATTAATTTTTTAAACATAAGACAGACAGATAAGGATTCTTGTTTATTTAAATGGTAAATCAGTTGAATATATTTAAAAAATTTGAGAGTTAAATGTTTTATTATTCTAACTTAGTTAAAATTTAAGGTTACTTTATAGTAGTAATGAATATTTTTATATTTATTTTAGTTACTAATTGAAATTGTAAAATATATTAACATTTGTGCACATATTTCAAGCCATTTAATATGGATAAAATTTTTCTTATTAAGGAAGTTTACTTTATTTAATCAAAGATGTTATGAGAAGTTACTTCTTGAGAGAAGTCACTTATATCTAGTTAAGTACATCTATAAATATGTAAAAAAAAAAAAAAAAAAAAAAAAAAAATGTTGAAATATTTCTGCATTTTTAAATAAATTTCTAGCTGACAGTTTAAAATAATACTGTCTTTCTTTGTCCAAGGATTGAAAAATTCTGCTGTAAGATGTATTAAAAAGATTATAAGTATGTCTTTAGTGTTTTAATCTTCAAATGCAAATCCTTCATCTTTTTATATGCTAGTCATTTGTTGTTAAATTTCATCAATAGACTTTTCTGTATTTATTTTCTCTTCAGGACATAGACAAAGAGTTTTTCAAAGTTTTGAAGTATTACATTTATACAACTTTATACCATTATTATATTAATGTAATTGGCATCCAATGTTGGATTGTATTAAATATTTAACAAAATTATATGAAGTATTACATTTTCTTTATGTAACTTTGTACTGTTATTATCTTAATGTAATTGGCATACAATGTTGGATTACATTAAATATTTAATAAAATTATATAATTTATAATCTGAACCTTTAATTCAAATACTGTATGAATATGCTAACAGCATTTGTGATCTATTTAATATGTGTAAAGTATATATTTATTTAACTTTTGTATTACTCACTTATAAAACTTAAATATGACATAATAGAATTTAATTTAACAGAAATAATTCTTTTTTTGTCTATCTTAAAAATAGCCTAATCTTTTAAGAAAAGCTGGTGGTTTGTGTTTCATTTAATGTTTAATGAAACTGCCAAAATATGAAATGAGTATGACCCTCTCCTATAAATGAATGATGTCAGCAGTACTTTTGGCTTTTTTTCACTCAATATTCAGCTTTATATGGTCAACATTGCTTAAAATATTTTGACAATTTTGATTCTTACAAAAAGTTTGCATATAACATAGAATAGTATAAAATGTTAGGGGTATCTTAGACAATCACAAAAATACATTGTGAGATTAGTTTTAATGATTGGTCCAAAATGAAAAAAGGTTTAAATGCAAATTTTAATAAATGTTTCTAAGTGCAGTAGTATTAGGAAATATTATGTCTTGTGCCTACAAATATGCTTGTATTACCCTGCAGTTTTAAAACAATTCTCATTCCCCACAAAATATTCTCTTCTAATCTTTAATTATTTTTAGAGTACTTGTGATACACGTGAATCTCTATGTGCTCCTGAAGTATTATGACTAATTTATATGTATTATCCAACCTATATAGGAAATATCTCTCTCTTGTCATTATTATATTCTATGTTGAAAATTTCTTTTGTTATCAGATAGTATATATATATATGTGTGTTTGATCGGAAATTCTATGAGCAGAATTTAATTTTCATATATTTATGTCTGCTATGTTTTGTATGATTTTTCATTTAATCATTCTTATATATATATATTTATATATATCATAGAGTTATATTGTTGGTTGTTGTAATTATGTATTTTATTTGTTATTTATTTGTAAACTATATGAACACCATTCTAAGTCATGTTAAATGTTCTAAATGCATTTAGATTTAGCTTAAGTTTCGTGATATATATATTTGTACAAATAAGCAATATTTTCTGTTATTTTCAGAGGTCACCAAAGCTAATTTCATGCAGATCAAAATATCTGTGATTGCATGGAGCTCTTTATGCTTAACATATCGTTAAAGTTTGCTTTGTCTCCCATCATTTAGATTTGTTTAATTTTACATTGGTTTGGGCTCTACCATGACACTTTTTGTACATGATTATTTTTGGAAGAAGGTTACAATGGGTCAGGTGGGATTTTGAGGTAATGTGCCAAAATATTACATAAAGAATGTATAATTAGTGTTGATAGCTTGCCTTTTAAAACGGGTTATTTAAGGCCCAAATAACTCTCAAAGAAGTATTAGGAAATATTTCTCAACTGTGCAGTTTTGTAATCATTACTTCAAGTTGTAAATATTTTGTGTGGTTCTCAGAAGTTTTGTATGGAAGAATCATGTGAAAGGAGAACCATTTAGTCATTATTCATAAAAAATTCATAGAATGCTTTTTAACTCTTGTAAAAAAATGTAATACATCCAACTATCTGTGAATTCTTCAGACTGTTTTTTAACCCTTTAAATTTTATATCATTATCAAAATTCTCCCTTTTAAAAGTTTTTGTTTTCAAATTTAAATAGAACAAAAATTATATATCCTAGCTGATGTTCACTAGTCATAATTTACTTGTATGAAAAGGAGTAGAAAATTTGTGAAAAAGAAATGTATCTAAAAAAGTTTTCATGTTTCAGTATTCACTTCATGCAGTGGCTATGTTCCTTTTTCATTATTACATTTTAGAACTTTAAAATGATTTTTATTATGAATCCTAAGATTTAATTGCAGGAAACATTTTAAAGTATGGAATACATTTGAACTAAAGTAATAAAATATGGAGAATTTTTTCACAATGGAGGTGAAGTTGTATTTTTAAAAAATGATTCCAAGGCTCAATATAGAGGAAGAGGTTTGGTAGCTGCTTTTTTTCATTCATTTATTCTTTTGATGTTTGTCCTTTCTGTTCTCTATTCAAAGATATTTCAAATATGTTATTGAATTATATTTATGGTACTCAAATAAAAATGATATTGAATTTTTTAAATGTAGTTCATTTTGTGAGACAACAAATTTTATATACATTCCTTATAACTAATAAAATGATGCTTATAATAATGTATAGGCTTCATTGCTCTCTTTAAAATTCTTGTTGTATAAGAAATAGATATATTTATATTATTGTTTATTTGTTTGCCCACTGTTTTTTGTATTTTTGACTGGCTGTTGAAATAGAAACTTTTTGTTAGATCGGCAGCTTCTATACTTTTATTTTATTTTAAGATATTCAGCTTGATTTTTGTTTACTGAAAATAATTTGAGTATTTTTTCCTTGAAAACTAGATTCATTTCTCACTCATTAATGGTGGGCAGCTGCTAATTTAACTATAGCAGAGTTATTTGATTGTTTATTGGCAGATATTTAAAATAGAATCCAGTGCTTTGGAGTTCTGGTTGACATATAGTGTTATTACTTTTATTAATTCATTGATCATTCTAGTGTACTGTCAGTGGTATTTGTTTTGTCTGAAAAAGGGAAAATATATAAAGTAGGTAATTTATGTAAAAGTATGATTATTTATTATTTATTTACTTTTATTCATATTTGTCTACTATCATTTGATTCATTGTTGTTTCTCCACCAATATCTTCATTTTCCAAGAATTTTTCACAGCTACAGTTTATTTGCTGGTCTATATCTTTTCCAGAAGTATGTTGATCAGGAAAATCCCCTCTTAATAAGTATACTTTTGTAATTTTGGCTTCTTTATTTTTCTCCACCTTTCTAAGTTTTGTACAAAATTTATTCTCTGGGAATACTTAAGAATTGAATTAGGTAAATCATGTTATTCTTCAGTCATGTTTGAGAAAACATTTATCCACTTTTCTTTTTTTTTCTCTTTACTTTGTAGTAAATTTACAAATACGATGTAAAATGTTCTGATAAAAATGAATGACACCACTTGATACTTCAAGGGAAGAATTTTTGATCTGGAAGAATGAGAAGAATCTTACTAGCATCTTTGTAGCTTTTCCTCATCCTGTTTTTTATATATTGTTGTCTATATGGTTGTCTTCTGTTACAGATAATTGAAGATGTGCTTAAATTAGCAGTTGCTTTTTAAGTATTGCCACAGATATTTTTAGCCAAGTGAATACTTTGGGTTATATGTTTTTTTGTGTATGATAGAAATAGGTGTATCATGGCTCTTAAAGAAACATGTTAGAAAGAAGCCTCATTTAAATGTATTTTACTCTTGATTGTTAACTTCAATCTTTGGTCCCTCTTGAACATTTGCCAATATTGTAGAATGGCATTTAGAAGTAGAACCCAATACTCTTTTTTCTTGCACCATTATTAGAAGATGGATCTCTTCTTACTGTGCAGTAACTAGGTACTGTTTGTTTTGGTTTTTCTCTCTGTAATTTTGTATGCAGTGATTGGAATTGCAAGGCCGTTGGTATCTAAGCAGTTGTGCAATATCCAAGCTCCCTGTTCTTATTTGCTTTATTGGTCATAGAGGTTGGAGATCTTTATTCCAAATTAGTACAATTCTTCTCTGCAAACATCTACGATGCCATTTAAATATGAATTTTCAGTCCCTCTCTTTATTCCAAATTTGTGTCTTAATTTTTTTTTCTTTTAGGATTTAATATTTCCTAATCGTTATTCGTTAAATATACAAATATATATATATATATATATATATTGTGTTTATACATGTATGTACATGTGTTTGTGTCTGTAAGTAGACACATATTTTATAATCTAGGGATCAACCGATTGCTTACTTGATTGTGTGAATAAACTAACATCTTCCATGTTCAATATTTTTCTATCCTACTCCTTATCACCCAGCATTAAAATGGTGTTCATTCTTCAGTCCAAATTTGGTTCACAAATAAAAGAATGATAAAGTGGATTTAGGGCTTCAAAGAGTTTCCTCAAAAACTTACTGTGAAAAGAACTTTTTTTTTTTTATTCTTTAGAACTAAGCTGTGAAAATTAATTCTGAAGATGACACTTACTATCATGTTTTGACAAAGGCCTGTTGTATCTTTTACATTTTCTGACCATGGTTCTGCAATATAAATGGCAGAGTCATCTGAAGTGTTCCCTTTTGCCAGGGATTGCTAAACCTGCCTTCTCAATTTCTCAAAGATCTGATGATCGCATTTTCACTTTTAACTCCTTATTCTTTTCAGATGTTATTACCTGTTGTGTTCCATTCTGAATAATTTTTCTTACATTTCAAATTCAGTTTTCTTTTCCATTCTCTTAGCTAATTTTTCCAATAGAGCATATACACATTAAAAGTTTTTTCAAAAGAAAATAAAAGTGCATTTTTTTGGGGATGTGAAATGTTTATATACATTTATTATATTAGGTATAGAAAATACACTCATCAGATTATATGCTATAATTTCACAAAAATAGGTTTTCAAATGTTATGTTTCTTATGTCATCATTTAATTTCAATACAATAGAAAAATAAATTTCTGTTTGTTAGTCATCAGTTGAAACGAAATATCTTTGGACTTTAACTTTGATATTGGAATATATTCTTTTTGATTTCATCCTATTTAATTTTAAAGAAGAGTGTATAAATGTATAAACGTGAATTTATATCCCACTTAGAAACAAAATAGTTTAATTTTAAAAATAGTTTTTATTGTTAATCATAAAAGTTAGACTATACATTTTTGGTTTTAGTACCATCTTAGGTTTCATTCAAAGCTGGTTTTTTGCATTTATCATTGTTATAAGTTTCATTGTAGTATGTGTTTTTCGAATAGAAGAGTTTATTCCTACTTTTTGTTATGTCTGTGACTGTGCCAAATATACAAGTGCTGTTATATAATTTATTTATTTATTTTCTTTGATATTATTTGATGAGTTGATGACAATTTTTCCCCCCTCTGAGAAAATGTGAAGATTATTTGAGTGTTATGCTAATTTATTTCTTCTAATGTGGAAAATAAGGCAGAGAATTTGGAAATCTTCTCATGCTGCAAATCAACTTGATACTTGTGCCAAAAGGCGATAAGCATCTCATTGTGTTTGTCTCCATTTTTGTTTGGGCTGAAATGAAACTGTTCTAAAATTGTTTGTTGTCACACACTTTCTATGCAGTTGAAAATTTCTCTGACTAGTCTCCAAATGTGCCGCGATCTCTTTGTCGGCTACTTAATTGTTTGTGTTTTGAATCAGTGTCTCTTAAAGCAACGAATTCTGAGAATGCTTTTCTCAATTCTTAGAAGTATTTTCGCATCAAACACCACATTGCCATTATGTCAGTTTCATTCAAAGTGTTTTTTGCTATTGTAGAAATGGAACAATGTGGGGGAGATTAACCATATAGAATATCAAAGTATGTATTTCACAGTTTTATGTTTCGATAAATAGAATATATTCGTCGAAGCTAACTCATTTAATTCCTGCTTACCATAATAGGATAGATATGTGAATATGATTCCTCCTTAGCTGGAAGAACTTTGTAACAACGTTATATCGAGTGTTGGACTTTGCATGTCTACTGCTCTTTTATTGTATTATCATTGAACACCCTATTAATTTTTGTTATGCCAAATTTATCAGTGACAAGTGTAGTATTGTCTAATTTATAGGTAGCCACTTTCTGACACCTGAATAGACTGCTGAAGTTTAACGTTGTTATGAAGTTTCTGTCAATTACCCACTTTTAGTTGTTCTACTTATTGAATTCTTTTTTTTTCTGGTCAGTATTAACAAATCGTTGTATTAAATGTTTTATTGTTTTAAATGTATTTGTTCTTAGATTAAGTATTTTAACTATTACTTTATTTATGTTTTGTGCTGACATTTTTAATTGAGAAGTTGAATATGTAAATATTATTACCATCATAATTCTGTTATGAATAAAAGATACTATTCAATGAGAAATTGTTATTAATACAATGGTCTTTGAACAAAATTATTGTATTAAAATGTATGAAAATAAATTAATGATTGTGATGTTAATTTTGTTCTCCTCTCTTATCATTTGCATATACTTTGAAACACAGCTAAAGTGATCATATTAGTTTTTAAATATTCCATGTTAACTCATTTTTTTCTTACAAAAATTTGAACAATTAACATTAAAAGAAATTTGTGTATTCTTTTTATGTTTTGATTTCTTGTGGTTAATTGAAACTTCATTTAAACTAAATGTTCCTTTCAGATATAAATCTATTATCTATAAATAAATTATTCAATCAATAAACAAAATATATTTAGGAATAAAAGGCAATATATGAATGAATATTTGAAGCATTAACAAAATCTGGAATTTCAAATATATATCTGATTTGCAAAATGTTTGACGTGATTCGTGTCTACTTCAGTGTATGTGTAGAAATTAATGATTCCCTCCATCCGGTTTGATGCTGACTGTAGTTTTTTTCCTGAATTTTTTTAATTTCTGAAATTTTAATTTTAGAAATAAATGTTTTACAGGTTATATTAGGAATTATTTGAAATTATTTTGGATTTAAAGCAAATCCATGCCAACAATGTCTCAATGGCCAAATTTGAAAACTATTTCCAGTCACATGTCTTATATTAAAGTGTTGTTAAGAATCCACTGGTTACAAATGTATGATTTTTTTTTTTTTTTTTTTTTTTTTTTTTTTTTTAATGAGGGAAATAAATAAAAATGTACACTAAATCCAATTTCAGTTTTATTGAATAATCAACACTTCCAGATGATGATTTAACAATACTAATTGCAGCCACATTTGTTAGTGCATGTTTTTATTGATTGCTAGCTACAAATCCTGTTCTTTGAGTTGTTGCAAAAAATATTCACCAAGGTAAGTTTATTATTTGCTATTAATTGGTTTGAATTCATCAATTGGATGTCACACCTATAATGTAAAATATGAATAAGTTTATTTTAGAAACACCTATTGGTTCTAGCTACTTGATATTTTGCATTCACCACATAAAACATGTTCTCAGGCATATCTAATGTTAATAATCTATTTCATAATAAAATATTTTTAATGTGTTAATTAATGCTACAGATGTGAAACTGCATATAGCTATGTGGTAAAAATTTTATTAATTCTCTATAACAGTTTGTTGTTTTGGATTTACTGGACAAAACTTGCTCACAGACATACGGTTCAGTGGCTAAATTTTCTAAATAAATATTTTTATTGTGTTAATTATATTATTAAAAGTGTGAAACTACATACATAAACCTCATTTTTAATCCTCAGCAATTAATTTTATTTTTGAGTACTACTGGAAACATAGCTTTTGTTATACAATTTTAAATTTGTGAAAGATTTAAATTATTTATATTATTACTTTTTATATAAACATTTAATAAATGCATTAATTCTTTTTATTTGGGTATTGGAAATAACTACAACCAGGGTAGCAAAATGTAGGAAGAATCTAAGAAGTTATGCTATTAAAGTGCATGAATATTTTGAAAAAAGAAAGATGTGATAGGAAAAATAGACGAATAAGAAATAGAGAATGCATAAGCTAGGAATAGAAGAAAGTTATTGGGTGAAAAAGGAAATGAGATGATGAAAGACAGAAAACATGTCAAGAGAGAAAAAAACAGAAAATTAAGAGTGCTAGTCCATTACCAAATCAACAAAACAGCCCATTTGGTTCACAAACATATCATAAAGCATTAAGGAGAGTTAAAAAGTGGGCAGATAATGGATGCCCAAATCTCAACATGTGAGGAATACTATAGAAGAATCAGGTCTCAATTGCAGCTGGTGATTTCGTACAAGCGTCTTATTCTGCAGGTGGAGTAGGGGGGAAGCTACATTTTTTTTCTGGGCTATCGAAATATTTTCAGACAAGTCAGAAGTAACATTGAGTTCAGTTACATGAAAAAAATTGGAACATACTGGATCTGGCCAGAAGTAAAAGAAACGTCTTGCAAAAGCATGGAATATATATTTAGGAGAATTATGGAATATATATAAGTAAAGCCTCCAATTCTCATAAACAACAGAGGTAATCTCATATTTTATTGATAAAAGTTCAACAAATAAATTAATTTAACTATTACAACCATGTTTGGTATGGTTTATTCATTTACTGTGGAAAACAGTAGTTTTAATATAAGATTTTTAAACGTATTCTGCACTGAGTCACCCCCGTAACATTTTTTTTTTTTTTTTTTTTTGTTTTTTTTTTTAAATCTGGTAATTATATTTGGAACTTTACAAATAATATTTAGTATTTAACATCTAAGCTTATTTATCTTTAAAAAAATTTTAATGTCTCTTAGACATTACCTATTAGCTAAAGAATTAATAATTATGAACCTATGTATAACACCTGGTAAAAACAGCATATTTATAATTTTTTAAACATGTAAAGAAGAAACGGAAATTCTTAATGCTTCCAAGTATTGTATTTGCTTCATTAAAAAATATATGTATGAAATATTAAATTTATTTTCGAAAATTTTAAGAAGTAGTTGAATGCTAACTAAGGAATGGCCGTTAAAGATATCGTAAGTTTGTCTACGAATAAAATTGCATTCATTTGTTTCGCACGTGACTTGGGATCCTCCATCTATTGCCCAGTGTCTGTGAAATTTCCGTAAATAAAACTGCTTAGCCTATAGAAACAAAGTCTAGGTCCAGAGTACTGTTTTTGATAACTCGTTATCTGCTTTCTTATCACAACGCGAATTCTATCTTTGTCTGCTCTTTGAAGTGTTTCCTCTCTTCAGTGCAGACACTAATGCGACCCATTTCAGTTTTCCTCTACATGCAAAAGATTTAGAACGGATTCAATTCTTTTTGCTTATGTCAAATATATCTATTAGGATTTTTCAAACTTTTGGCATATGAAAATGATGCTGTTATTGAAACATACTTATTATCTAAGGAGACATTTAAAAGTTCGTTAGTGCAGCCATTTTATTATTTATTTTATTCGTCCTAAAATAAAATGTTCTTTTAGAATGAGTTTTGTTTAATAATACTCTAGTTTTAAAAAGTATTTAGTTTTGTCACTTGAAATAGCATATTTTTTAATTAAAAATATACATCAAATGAAAAAAAAAATTGTAAAATTTACGTACCCACATGATATTATAATCTAAATTCTTATTTGAAATTGAATTACAGTATCTGTTTTATTTCTAAATCAAAACTTTAGAGATATCTGACATTGAAATCAAAATAAATCTGTTAATCAGCCCGATTCCTAATCGAGTTAAATGACAAAACAAGCATTCCAAGGAGGACGCTCGAACCGAATGTGGAATTTTTGATGCAGGGGTACCAAAATTCGATCGAACACAAAGTGGCTAAAAATAACTTTAAAAAGTTATATTTTGTCTTATTAGCACTATCTTTTTTTAAGTGAAAATTGCATCGAAAGTTATGCAGTTTGTAAATGAGATATAGAGGTAATAAATTTAATTTTGAATCTGAATATCAAACTCATAAAAATAAGTTGTGCATGTAAATATTTCTCGTAGTTTAAACTATAGTCAATAAATGGCACCACCAGTAATTTTTTTTTCCTTTATCTGTTTCTATTTCATAATTTAAATGGATTCTTTTAGCACTTTCGGTGAAAGCCATGCATATATAACTATTACACTCCAAACAAATGAAAGTGAGGATTGAAGTAAAGATACGTCAGCAAATGTCCCTTTATTTAATAATTAATTTAATACTATTCTCTTTAAAAATTCTCGTAAAAATAATACTCTTTTATTTCAATAATAAATTGCGTAACAGTGTTTGTTTTGTATTTTAAGATTAAGAGTAGAGAAAAGATTTTTATTTGACTGTGTCATTTTAAACATAAGTAACATTAAAAAGGTAATGGTAAAAATTTTGTTACTCAGTTTTTTTATTGGAAATAATATATTCATTAATAAAGAAATGGTAAGGTCATTGTCCCGATCTCATTGGCATTTGGGGATTAAAAGTTGGTTTTTTGACTTGATCATGGTATAAGGGTTCTTGTAATTCCCCCCTAGTATTTCGGGCTCCTAAAAACAGAATCTCAGTCTGATTACATATAAAAAAAAGTGATAGGAATGGGGATTTTGTTTAACAAAGTTAGTCTGTAATTTTAAGAGATAAAAATAGCAAAGGAATTTCTAATTTGAGTTTATCAGTCGCTTTTGCGGTGTAACGTTATCTGGAAGTTCCAAAACATTTATCTCTTAAACTAAGTATCTATACTCTATAGTATTGATGAATGGGGGAGTGTTTTGGAATTTTTTTGTTAAAATATAAAAAATAAGGTGAGCATACGAAATCGAAAGCTAATAGTTTTCCTGCGTCTGTTTGAAACTTGTGGAAAATGGAGAAACGAACTATGATCTATGGTTTTTCCTTTTGTATTTTTTGCAAAGTTTTTTGTCTTTGTTTTTTGATTACGGTTTTGAGTTGTTCTTTGAAATCTATGTATAATGTTCGTATTTTTTTAGTGTTTCGTCAGAACGTGTTAAATAAATGTTTTATTCGTAGCGGAAGGCTTCTTCTTTAAACTGTGTTCTGAAGAATATATATTTCCAGTGCGTCCCACAGAATCCGAAGGTAAAAGGGTAAGAGCCTTTTAATATTATTTTTCCGATAATGCTCTTCCCGTAAGTTCGAAATTCAATAACTAATAGAGCATTCGAAAAATAGATTTCGCCCTTTACTCTGGACGTTGCGAGTCGGTTCGAACGTTCGTTGTGACGTCAGCTTGATCGTTTGCTCGTATAATGTCCGCAAGCTGACGTCACAACGAAGGTTCAAACCGAACCGTAATGTCCATATTAAGGGCCTATATTATTTTAAATGAAATTTTCAGCTGGTTCTAAACAACAGTAACAGCCGAAGAAAAGAATCTGACTTATGACAGCTCACCAAGAAGATTACAAAATTAAGAGTTCGAAAATGGAGAAAGAACTTTCGGATAAGCAATAGAGAAATGATAACAAATAATAAAGATGGGATTGGGAAATTTGTATATACCGTGTATTGTGTGATAGAATGTTTTTCGAGTTAAAAGGAATAAGATTCAATAGTATGAGTGTTTTAAAAAAAGAACATTTAGTATAACATGAAGAACCCATGATGTGAAAAGAAAGCATGTTGGAAATATAATGTGTGTTCGTTATGGTGAACTTAATATATTACTTTGAAATAAAGATTCGTCACAATGCAGTTCGAGTCATTGGTATATTTCTATTAGAAGCGTATTATAACGATATTCAGTTTCCATTAAACCTGTTTAGCCCTCGTTAAACCTGAGTTGTACATCAATAAGATGTGAAATCATTTGCAAAATAAGAGATTTGACAATAGTTTCGAAGAACTTCTCCTGTTTACTAAACATTCCGGACTACCCTGAAGTGGATCAACCATTGTCCAATTCTCCGAAATGATCAAGGATCAAGCGTCGTTTTCGCCTCATGCAAAATTTTTATATAATTTTTTTCCTAATCATGGCTGAATGGGTATGGATGTTCGTAGCCGTTCGGAATCTGTTTCAAACAGAGAATACTGGTCTCATTAGCCAATAATAACGCAGTAAATCACAGCGCTCCAAAACAAACCAAAAATTTTTCCTACGAAAATCTTCTTTATTTACTTCGGTTATGACTAGAAACCAAAATGATCAATCCATTTCTATTCCACACGATTTTAATAAATTTCTATGTTAGACTAATT
The DNA here is from genome assembly GCA_032207245.1 of Pardosa pseudoannulata. Lineage (NCBI taxonomy): Eukaryota > Metazoa > Arthropoda > Arachnida > Araneae > Lycosidae > Pardosa > Pardosa pseudoannulata. Next base: position 129,441,580 of record CM063503.1, on the reverse strand, counting down.
CAAAAGCAAACATGCAGAAATAAGAGTGTCTCAAGGCTATTTTACACAATCCTTGCAAGGATTCTTTTCCTTTCCGTACTCCACAGCCTCTAATCCCGGTACATCTTTTTATATCCCTGTCTTTCTACCAATTTCGTAGAAAATAAAAATGTGTTAAACATAGTATAAATCCCCGGGCTTTCATCCCTTCAGTGGGTAGATGAACTGAGGGCCAAGCGTGTTTGGGAACTAAACACTGGGGGTTCCGCAGAGCCCTTAGTCTCGTAAACGCACCGTAGGCCCTGGCCCCCTAGGGGCTGTTTAGTTTAAACATAGTATAAAATTATTTTCTATGCAAGCCATTTCTAATATGCTAAAAATATGTAATGCTACAGAAAATGTGTGGAGGAAGTTACATAAAACCATAGACAGTTTATAAAGTTGATCCCCCTTGATCCCGATAGTATCAGATAATCAAAGCTCAATTATATTTTGTTTCGACTGAAATATAATTTCCTTGTCATAAATGTTCTTTGGTTGAAAACTTATATTGGCCAGAATGTTTCTTTCCATCTTTTGACGCAATAAATTATTTGAGGTACTCTAAATATACAATGAAAAATCTTTTTTGTTATATTATCTTGTCACATGCTAGGGTGGACAGAAGATGTATTAATATCGAATATATTCATTTGGCGGTATCAAGGATTTCTGTCCAAAGTTATTTACTCTATTACTTATCGGTAGAGATATAAAAAACCCGGAATTTTGAAGAGGTGGGAATAAACCCGGGAATTTGGGGGAATAAACTCGGAATTTTGGAAACTTTGGGAAGAAATCATTTTAACAGTTTATTTTTTCAACAGTGGCTATTTAAGAACTAGCATATTATTTCTAAGAGATTTTTTTTTTACTTTTGTCAATATATATATATATATATATATATATATATATATATATATATATATATATATATATATATATATATATATACATATATTCAAGAAATAATAGCAATGAGCGTTTAAATGATTTTTTAGTAGTACTTATGTAATTAATGACCCCGTTAGTCTTGTCAAACACATAACTGGTCGCTTCAAATTTAATTGCTAATATAATAATTATATATATTATTTTTTATCATTATTTATTATGTAAATTGCTTTATGCTAAACTTTTTCCCTTCCTTTTTATAATATAAAAATAAATATCTTTAAATTTAAAATAACAGTTTATTATTTTTGTAATGCATATATCATTTAAAGATGTAATAAAATGACACTGGTGCATTTTGTGTCCAATTACTACAAACACACACACATTATATATATATATATATATATATATATATATATATATATACATATATATATATATATATATATATATATATATATATATATATATTATATATATATATATATATATATATATATATATATATATATATATATATATATATATATATATATATATATATAGAAAGAGAGAGAGAGAGATGTTATCCAAGAAAAATAGTGATTTATGGGTTTTGTGACTCTACAGATTATTGCCTAATATTTATGTAATAATAAAAATATTGGATATTTCTCAAAGGTAAAATAGACTCATACTTTCATGCCAAACAGGATACCTTGCCAAATAGATCCCAAATAGTTAATCCCAAATATTCAGTTTTTTTTTCATAGCATATAATAGTTAAATTTTGTAAAAATATCAACTTTTGAGGTCTACAACAAAGACAGAAAAAAAATGGTAGTCCTCATTGTGTCACAGGAATTGGCGACTTCAAAATACTTCAAAATTCCCTTCCCAAAAAACCCGGACTTTTCCCGGGTTTAAATCGGGTTTTTTCCACTGCTCACAACTCTACTTATCGGGTAGATTTGTATAAAAAAAAAACCATACAAATGAAGACTGTTCTTAATATCAACAAATAAAAATAATAAAATATAGGTTTACGTGATAGCGATTAATTTTGCATCAAATTTGTGTCTTATATTAAATTTGGTAACACTTATGGTGAAATATAAGTTTAACCCTAAATTACGTTACTGTATTACTACTCTACGATGATTAGCAACGTTAATAGATCTTGGTAGAATAGGAAGATTTTGACAAAAACAGTGGTATTTTGTTGGTATTAATAAATGTTGTCCAAAATGAAGGAAATTTATGACAAACTACATGGTTTTGTATGAAACAGAAACACACATTCTTATGAATATAAAGATAACTATATAAAATTATAGGTTTTTATTTGCCTATGATAGTCGCTGAAATTTGTACCTTTTGTTATTAGAATATTGTTGATAAACATTTCAATGTAAAGTAAAAATTAACCAAGAATTAAATTTGAAATTGGTTCTTCTATAAAAATACTATAATTTGAGTACATAGAAATGAAAGTTAATCGCTATATCTAAATTTCCAGGTCAAATCTAAAATTCCAGGAATTGATACTACGCAGAAGATGTTTAAATAATATAAAATAAGAAATGAATAAATGAGATATTTAAAGGAATGACGTCATAATGATAAAAAAATATCGTTTTCACCTATTTATTATGTGATAAATTGAATTATCTTCTGCTTTTAACCGAGGAAAACTGAGTTTAAAACAATTACATGGGATTAACGGAATGACGTCACATTGATAAAAATTATTACTTCTTTCACTTAGTTGTGATACGATAAATTAAAAAGTTAATCGTTTGCGTTTAACCGGGGAAAATAATGCTTGGAATAATGACATGAAACGCTCGAAAAAAGGGAAGGAATGAATTTCGAACGTTAAAAATTTTCAGAAACCTTCCTAGGGATATACCTAATAATTTCCCAAATTTTCACGATGATTGGATGTATGGTTTTTGAGTCTATCGAGTACAGAGAGACAGACACAAATTCATTTTTGTATATATAGATTAAGTGTTTGATTAGGATGTAATTGTGACTGTAAACTTGTGGAAATGTGTAATGAATTATTATTTAACTGCTGAATTCATTTTGTAAATCTGCAATTGAAGCCCAGTGTAAAATATTTTTTGTAATATTATTCTTCGTGAAATTTTTGTTGATTGTGGATATGAATCTGTCGTCCCCTTCGGCTGTTGTAAACACTTTGGATTTGCTGTGGGAGTGAGAGGTATCAGTGCTGTAGTTTATTTCCCTCTTCTTATTAATCGGAAAACACGACTGCCCTCTCTGTTTTTGTGGTGAATATTTTGTCCCTAAAAACTGGACAGATCTAATCAAACCACGAAAACGTCTTTACAATAAAATAGAAAATAATGAGCTACTCTGAAGAATTCATAAAAATTTTTAGAATCAGCTAAATTAAGCATAATTATGCATTTATGCTGTCTTTGAACTTGTTTTTTTTTTTTTTTTTTTTTTTTTTTTTTTTATTTCTTCTGGTGGAAAACTGATTTCAGTGTTGTTTCGTTCATAGTACTGTTCAACTTTTGATTAGTATACGTAAAACGTATTAAGGCTTTGGAGGTATTGGATTGGCAGTGTATCTCCCCAGTTGCATAGTTGGAATTGTTCTCAGGAAACCAGTAGCCTCTTTTGGGCAACGTACATTTGTGCTGTCTTTGAATTTAATTTTTGTTGTTTCATTTGGTGGGAGTTTGTTTTCTTTTATTATTTTGACTCCAAAAGGTTTTGAGTTGTTTCGTTCATAGTACTGTTCAACTTTTCATTAGTGAACGTGAAACTTATTATGGCTTTCAATAATATATCAGACTGACACTGTATCTGTTCCATGGTGAATGGTGTATCTGTGCAGTAGGTCAGGCAACCAGTAACCTCTTTTAGGTATCATTTCTCTGGGAGCATAGCTGCGAATTTGGCCCTTTTTGAGGATTAGCGAAATGTGCATATATCATTCCATGGCTTATAAATCCGTATGCCCAAATAACATGGTCCAATAACTGCTGTCTAAAAGATGGAATGTCTTCTTACATATGAACCATTTTAATACGGCTTCATTGTCCGTTTACTTATAGATTCTGGAAGGGATCACGTGTTGGAGCTTATCTTATCTTCCCTTTCATGTGTTTCCAAATGAAACGCAATAAACCCGTGTGGATAAGAAGATTATTCGTTGTCGATAATCGAATAATGCGCTTCCACGGGACCAAACAATGCTTCACAAGTGAAAAACAATGCTCAGAATGCTGTGAAAAATAAAAATAGCAAAGAGACAGCAGTAGAGTGGAACTTTGGACGAAGCATTTCAACCCATTTGACCCTGCCTTAATCCATTTCAACCAGATTCTCTAGTTGAAGGTTTGGAGTGCTACGGTCTACTTTTTGCAATACGAGGGCTAATGAGACCTCTCTAGTTGAAAGAAAAATTCAACTTTGAAACTTAACATATCCATTTTAACATACGTATATAATTCAAAAACGATTATCTATAGAATGTTAGTTTTTTACATTTAGGATTATTCAAAAGTGCTATATCCCAACCAGCATCTTGGTTAAATTTCAAAACTAAACAATTACCTGTAATTCCAGCAACAAAGTACACTGAAAATTTTCTTAGGGAATAAAGTTTCATTAAATGATTAAAATAAACGACCTGTCTCAAAATCAGTACAAAATACTGATTAAACCATATTTATGATTAGAATTAAATAACTGAACACTAGATACCAATACAAAAGTTATTGCAAGATACAATCAATCCAAACTTGTACAATATTCAGTTAAAGCTCCCAATTTATTACTCCATTGATTTTATGTTTAAAGTACAAATAACTAAAATAACATAGAAATAGGTACAGTGATCACTAAATAAAACTTTCACACATTATTTTATTTATAATTTAACATTTTCAATTTATTTACAGCATTTTTCTCCAAATTCATTGTTTTAACATGACAAAATATGTACTAATATATTATCATAAAACTAGCACAGGGATCAATAATCACTTCAAACTTTCACAAATTACTTTATTTTCATGTAATCAATTTCAAATTCATTTACAGGAGAGAAATAAGGTGAAAAACTTTATTTCCAAAAACCAGTGAAGGAAATCCGAGCTGTGAGATGATGAAAAACTAATTAGCGTTAGAAATTTTCTTTCTTTTAGCTCTACTCTATTATTTATAGGTCTGTAGGTGAAATTCTTTATCAGATTTCTGAATAAGTTCTCGGGAAAAAGAACAATTAAGTAATGGGTAGTCTGACCACAGGAGCATTTTGAAAAGATATATCACTTCAAAAAATAAATAACTGGGTTTTTAAATATGATATCAAAATTCACATACTGCCCCTTTTGAATTTTTTGTTCGTTCAATTTTTCGTAGCAATTTGACTGTTAATATAGATTAAAATTTTTGTGAGGAGTATTTTCCATTGCTATGTGTATTTGTTTCGGCACAGTTTCAGTACTATTTTGATACCAGTTAATTGCCTCAGTCTAAGTTATGAGCGTTCAGGTGCTACACAGACAGTTTCAATCGGTAAATAAAAGAATTTTTCTTCATTATTATAAATTATATTACTATAACTAGGACTAAAACTTAAATCTAAGGACGAACAGTTTTCAATTTTTATTTCAAACTATGTCTTCATCACCCTATTCCTGTTCTCTATTTTTCGACATATAAATTCTATGGTTATATTTCAAATCAAGCCAAATTTGAAACTCTTTTATAACAATTAGTGAATGGAATGTCATCTAAAACAATACTTTTTGAGAAAAGCATATTGTCTGGAATTTTGTTAATAATGATTCTTTGTTGAAATTTTGAAGAGCCAAATTGGGTGAGAGATTGCCTATGATAACTTAACGAAGTTATATTAATGATGTTAGTAGTTTCTTGTTTTAAAATGATAATCCAATAACTATTTTTTATACCATTCTAATTAGAGATTAAATGATAGATTATTGACAATTTAAAGGAAATTACATGTGAATCATTATTTTTAGTCCAATAGGATTTCCATTTTATATTTTGCGTGTAAATGAACATATTTTAAAATTTTTCAGTTCTTATATACTTTTGTAAAATGAACCATTTATTTGAGAAAACGCAGACCACAATATCATTCCTTAAATTCGTCTAGTCTTTGGAAATATTTCATCACATATCTCAGTTAAATCTTTGTTGAAATTATCAATATTTTCCAACACCTGTTTCTTATTATTTCTAGAGTTAATTAGTACTTTATTAAATTTACTTAACTTCCCATATTTCAATCGTAGTATTTTTCATTTTTAAATTGAATCTTTTATACGTCTTAGTTTCAATTGGCTGTTTGTGCCTTTTTTTCAGCGGTGGTCAGGTGGCACTCCTGTTGTTTTATTTGGTCACTTTTAGTAGGGGTTAATTCCTTAATATTGAGACTTGAATTGCAGAAGTCTTTCTTACTCGAGACATGTTCCATATGTAGAATTTTCCCCCGTTGCATTTTACTGTATCTTAAATTCCTTTTCTAACGTAGTTAGAGCGGTGATAGCTTCGAAATATTTTTGTACTAAAGTGTTTGCAGGTCCTGTGTACATACAGCCAATGTACGTGACCTTGGATGCAAGTCTGCATTCGAGTTTCTCCTTATTTATTTTGATAGATGTTAGATACACACATCATTCAGTTCGCTAATTGTTATGGTTTTTGTATTTAATGATAGATTTCCATTTGTTCTATTTTTACTAATACCTTTGAGTTTCTGCGAGAACTGTGTATGTACGTAAATTTTGTACCCCTACTCAATATGTGTATTTGTAGACACAAAACTAAATGACATAAAATTCTTCTATTTGATAGCCCTTATTCTGAACTTCTATCTTGCGATACCGTCATTTCCAGTATAATAATGCCTTTTGAAGTGTCAGAAGAGGTATTCTATCCCATTCCTCAAGAGTCCTGTGGGACGACGTTTAGATAATGCAAATTTTAAACAAAAATCCATTGGGGATTTAGTAGGGATATCAGTGAAGGGTATGGCCTTGATACCGGTTTTTTGTTCCATTTCTTTTAGGAAATTTACAGTGGATTTGGATGTGTGACTTCTAGTTTAGTCTTGATGGAGTTCCATAGATGCATGGCACTGCGGGTAAAGCGATGATATTTCATTCAGAAAAATTAGTGATAAAATATTTAGAATTAATCTTGGCATTTTTTCAACTCTCTTTATTTTTAACTTGCCATTATATGAAAAACCAGCAACAATCATGAATTCCTTAGAAAAACTTTCTTTCGATTCTTTGAACCTTGTACTTTCTCCCCTTTTATGATAATAAATGGTTCTTTTTTGTTGCAATCATTTAAATACACCCATGATTCATCTATTGTGACAATTTTTTCCATTTTTCTCATACAGAATTCTGCAGCGTGTCCTGCGTTCAGCGATATGTTTTAGAGAAAGACGTTTTTTCGCTTTCAAATCAACGTTTATCATTTTGTTTACAGTAGACACCGAGCATTTTAATGATTTTGCAACTGTTCTTTGACTAGGGGGATTTTCTTTTAACATCAAACAACGTACCTTTACAATAGTTCCTTTTTTTCCTTGGAATTTTTGTCCCACTTGAGGCTTCAATTTGACGATATCACAAAACCATGACTCTCACATCTTTTTGGGATACTTCTCTTCGGAAAGAGCATAAATATAGCCGTCTTCATTAAAAACGCCATTTTGAATCAAAACAAACCTCTCAAGCCATAGATGATAATTTTGAGCAGTTATTTCTTTTGCAACAAACGATTTTTTAATACCGCTGCGATGAAAAAAATACAAGGGATGTGATATCGAAACTTAACGTATTTTTTAGTACTGATTTTGAAAAGAATCATTAAAAATGTCTATCACGTCACATTGTTTTGAAAAATTGAATTTGATGTGTTTTTTTATGAATATTTCTCACGTATTTTGCTGTCATACTTTCCGTCGTGTTTTGACATTTTACCCTGATGAAACCCTCAAAATTACCCTTCTGTGGTAAACTACAACAGCGCAGTCAGTATTTTAAGGCTTTTAAAGCTTCAATGTTAATCCAGATCACCAATTAGATAGATTCCTGGGAGCGCGCGAGCCTGGGAAGAACCTAGGAACGCGCAATGTCCCTCCTCCCTCCCGTTGCAATCGCTGTTAACCTATAGCGTCGCTCGAATCCTTATCAGTGACCTCATGTAAGCACCAGTACTTAATCTGTAAAAGAGGCAACTCATTTATTAGGCTCCAGATTGAAAGAAAAAAATCTTATTGGCCAGAGGAACCACTTTTTATTGGTACAGGAATCGTGAAAAGGAATTTATGCAGTATTTTGACGAAGACGAGAACCTCATTTATTGCTCAGATGTTCCTGGATTGATGAGAAATTTTAAGATTCCCTACAATAAAGATGAATGAAGGCTTTTTATAGATTCGTGAAAAAGGAACCTTAAAGCTATCTTACTTCATCAATTAAACCAATGGGCGTCTGTGCCAGTTGAATACTCGGTGAATTTAAAAGAAAGATATGAAAACTTAGCTCTCGTTCTCAACGAAATAAAATATGAAAACCACGGCTGGATCATTTGCAGTGATTTAAAATTCATCACCATGCTTCTCGATCAACAAAACGGGTATACAAAATTTCCGTGTTTTATTTGTGATTGAGACAGCTGTGAGAAAACACAATATTGGGTCAGAAAAGATTGGCTCAAAAGGCAGAATCTTGCGCCAGACACCAAAAATGTAATTCGAGAAAGCTTAGTTGATCAAAAAAAAAAGATTACTACCCCCCTGCACATAAAATTAGGTGTTATGAAGCAGTTTGGTAAGGCTCTTCCAAAAGATGGCGAGTGCTTAAAATATATCTGTTAAAAAGTTTTCTGGATTTTCTGGAGCCATATTGAAAGAGGGAGTGTTCGTAGGACCAGACATCCGAAAACTTATTAGGAATAACAAATTTGAGACAACTATGACATTAAAGGAAAGAGAAGCTGGGGTTGCCTTCAAAGATGTTGTGGAAAAATTTTTGGGCAATCACAAAGATCCTAAATTTAAAAGAATTGTTGGCAACGTGCTAGACAAATTTCAAGTGTTGGGCTGCTTCATGTGTGTAAAATTGCATTTCCTCCAATCGCATTTGGACTTTTCTCCCGAAAATTTAGGATCCGTCAGCGAAGAACAGGGAGAAGGTTTCACCAAGATATGAAGGATATGGAGAGAAAATATCAAGGAATAAGAATATGCTTGCCGACTATTGTTGGATGTTAGCAAGAGATGAAGATAAGATTGAACATAAAAGAAGAACGTCAAAAAGAAATTTTAACGGAAATAATGTACGTAACTAAATTTAAATGTCTTTGTTTTGTATTGATTTTCAAATATATTTCAAACTTACATTTATTATATATAAACCTTAATAAAACGTAAAAACAGGTAGTTTTTCTAGGAGTGTTTTTCTTATAAAATTAATGTAAAAAATTTAATAACGAGGGAACTTTTTGTCTCGCCCTGGTGCAGCTCATGCATTCTGTTTGCGGTGGCTTTCATTCTTTATATACAAAATGTATACATTTTTAATTTTAATTGTTGTTTAAAAATTAATATGCCTAATCATAAACAGATTAAATAAACTCACATGAATAGATAAAACCTACTGTTGCCAGTCAGTACAAGCTAACAGTTCGAGAGCATTTTTTCCATATAGGATATTACCAGTAATATATACATCAATTTTACAAAAAATCCTGACGTGATGGAAAAAAATGGAGGTCATTTTCGAAATCAGCATACCAAATAACTTAAAAATAAGAAAAAACATCTCTTGTATTTTTCAAAAATTTCAATTTCGCAGGCCTGTGTTATTAAATTATCGCGTAATTTTAAAGTCGAAATTATAAGAAAGCGGTTGAAATATATTCACCTTAATATCGATTTCTACTAAATTTTGAAAACTAAACTCAAATATTCAGATAAATATTACTTAATCGAAAAATCTAATTTGTAACATCTTCGCTTTGCAGATAGTTGAAGTCTGCTTCTATCGACCCATCAAAACTTATTTTTTAGAAGAATTTGTAAAATTTTAATATTCTCCGAGCGTTTTTTCTCCTTTAGGACGGAAGTAGACGGAAATCTTATAAACGATATCTCAATTTTTTTCGAGTTTTTATTTTTATAATTTCATCATTTTTTTTCGAGCCCCATTTTCAAACAAAAAGGATTTGATATCGAAATATATACCGCTATGTCACAATTGTATGTATATGGGTGCTCTCGATAAACTAAAATTCATTTAAATTTCAGAGGAAAACAATTGCAGTGCAGGAAGTTCTTCCTGTCGTTTTCCTCCTGAGACGCAAAGGAGTTTCTCATGGCAAACTTGTGCACACACAAAATAATGGAAAGAAAAATTATTATTTTAATTTCTATGGTGTTCCCGATTCGTAGTATTTTCTCCCATAAGATGAGGGTGTCATTCCTTTTGCTCCAGTTTTACTGTAAGGAGTCAATTTTTGCCTAAGAAATTCCACTCAAATTTTGACTCATGATATCGGGCCAACTTTTTAGCTTCATTCAAGTTTTTTCTTCTTTTTTCTTTTCTTTTTTTTTTTAATCTTTACTACGAATTGGACGAGTTCGAGTTTAGTTTTACAATATCTGTCGAGTGCAACGATTTTAAATTTTATAAAATATTTGTTTTATGACACTGGTCAATTTCACTAAAATATTAAGTATTTGTTTGTTACCTTTTTATATTTTAGTAAGCAAAAACGTAGTGTGAAGTGAGGCCGAAAAGTGGCCATAGAATAATTTTAACATGGTTCAGATACGGCCACTTCGGTAGGAATCATTTTTAGCGCTTAAAAATTCCACATTATTATGATAGACAATTATAGGTGGATTCTCTTCCAGCAACAGAAGCAGTTTAAGTTCTAATAATGTGGTATTTCCGACTTCCTCTTGAATCAATGACACACCAGATCTAAAATTGATAAAGTGTTCCTTATAATATTGAGTGTTTTTAATGAGTCCTGTGATGAAACGATCTTTCTAATAATGGTGGATCAATTAATCTTTCCACTTGTATATTTCTTCGTTCAAGTCGGATTCATTTGAATGAAGCACATCCGCAATTTGGAATAAAATTGAAAGCTCGAGACAACTTTGATTTTCCTTGTCTCAACGATGAATAGAACGTAGGATTGAATCCTAACATTTGCTCTTTGAATTCAAAATCTTAAACTACCTATATGTAAAAAAAATAAACACTGTATTTAGAGATGTAAAAAAAGTGGCAAAGGATTGATTTTTACTTAAAAATATTGAAATATTTTCCAGAAAACTGCTTCGAAGCGTTTAGACATGTTTCTAATTAATACTTTGATTTCACTCGCACACATTTTGGTTAGTTGACTGACATTTTTCTGTTAATAATGGTCATTAAATTACGAAAACAAAACCTACAATATACAAACAATATAAATTCTAACTAGATTGACGTGTAAATAAATACATCTGTAAGCATCTAAAATGTTTATTAGTATTATCTGTTATTTGTTATTACCTTTTGGCAACAGTGTATTTGTCGTTACCCGTTGGCAACAGCAATGTCAAACAAAAATGTCAGCAATGTTGTTGTGATGTTTAATAAAGGAGTTCTAAGCTCTATGATGATGCGATGTTTTCGATGTTTATACTTCAGAAGTGGGATATAGAGATGTTGTTTAGGATAAGTTAAAAAAAAAATAGCGATGAATTTCGATGAATAACGATACTAGATAAGTGATCCACTATTTTTATATGCAAACTTAGAAGATTCTTACTAACGATCAGTTTCGATTCCAAGTTTTACGAACTGTCAATTACGTTATTGTGTTTCATGCTTACATGACCAAGTTTCCGTGAAATAATTTGGATATGCGATGAATTATTAAAGGTACGTGAATATATATTTTGATGCAAAAATTTATTATATTTGAAGTCAGTTTCGATTTGAAGTTTTATTAATTCTGAGTGATGTTATTAGAATTTGATGTTTATATGAATAAGCTGAAGTGAATTAATAATTGTATGTAAAAATGGATGCATTTAATGACGATTAGTTTTGTGTTGAATTAAACCGAAATTTAAGTTGTTACGACTTTGATGTTTGTGTAAAAGAAGAGTAAATTTCTTTTCTTGTCAGTTATAACGTACATTTATGAATATGTCTTTCCTTGCAAAAGCAAAAAAGTGCGACCTTAAAATTCTAGCTGAAGAGCTTGGTGAGAAAGTAAATCCTGAGAGCAGAATTATTGATATAAAAAAGCTAATCGAAAATAATAGCAATTATGAGGAAGAGACAGTTAAAAATATGTTAGAAACTATTGTTAATGCTCGTGTAGAGAAAGAAAACAGGGAATTAGAGAAAGAAAACAGGGAATTTGAGTTAGAGAAATTAAGAATTCAAAATGCTAGAGAAAACGAAAGTGATGGTGTTATCGAAAATACTGATGTTATTAAAAATATACGGTACGATTTTCAAAGTTTAATGCACAAATTTGATTATAAGGATGGCGATATAAGTTTTTATTTGATTCTTTTCGAAAGACAAGCTAGTAGGGCAAAAATCGAGAAAGAACATTGGGTATCTTTTCTTTTACCACTCTTGCCTTCTCAAATTACTCAGTTAGTAGCGCGAGAACCAGAAGAAAAAGCTAATGACTATAGTTACGTAAAAGAATTATTGCTGAATAGATTTAAATTGAATGCGGAAGCATTTCGCTTAAAGTTCATGAATCATCAAAAGACTCAAAATAACACTTGGAAGGATTTCGTATTCGAACTTCGCAGCTATTTTGAAGAATGGATTTCGGGTTTAAAAATTACGGAGTTTGATGATTTAAAAGAACTTATAATTTCCAATCAGGCAAAGAGCAAAGTCCCTTACGCAGTCAGAGAACATTTTATTGACGATTGGCCCAAAATTGTAAATTCAAATGAACTTGCTGAAAAATTAGATAATTACGAGAGCGTTAGAAGCGGTACTAAAATAATGTTTAACGATCAAAGGAAAATAAAATACGATGGCGGAAAGGTGAATTTTTATGACTCTTCTTATGATCGTCAAATGATTTCGAAAAGGGAAAATGCTTTTATTAAAAAGGAACCTATGATCAAAGAACCAAATCGCTACAAGCCAGCCGATAAAAATACTTGTTTTAATTGTTACGAAAAAGGACATTTTTCACGAGACTGTCCAAAACCGAAACGTGTAAAATTTTGCACATATTGCAAGAAAGAAGGTCACGGAACGAAGGACTGTTTTATGAAATCCTCGTCACCCATGGCTAATGCTACAACCTCTGCTTACGATACAATTAGCTCAAAATTAAACAAATCAATTTTAGTTAATGATGTTCAAACTGAAGCTTTAATGGATACTGCAGCTAACATTTCAATGATCAAGAATAAATTTGCTCAGAAAATCAATGTGCATTTTGATGACAGTGAGCTCCCAATTTCCATTCGTGGTGTAGGCGGGCAGAAAAATGTATTAGGTGTTACTACCTTAAGTATTAAAATTGATAAAGTACATTTAAATGGCATACGATTTTATGTGGTCTCAGATGACACTTTTGATGGCCCTGGCGTACTTATTGGAACCAACGTAATTGACCTCCCAAATCTTGCAATGGTCAGAAAGCAAGGCTTGACATTGATAATTGATGAAAATAAGGAGTTTTTACAGAGTTTTAACATTGAAAATAATTCAGTTGATAAGGTGTCTCTTAAATGTAAAAATGCTGTGGATTTAGCCCCATGTAGTATGCAAATTATCGATGTTACAAGTAATAACGATGACACAAACTGTATTATTGAACCTATAAATTTCCCATGCACCGAAGTTTATGTCCATCAAGGTGCTGCTAGTATTCCAGTTATTAATCCGACAAATACTAAAATTCATATTAAGAAAAATCAAGTTATTTTAAGGGGAAATTCCGTTCCAGTCACTCAGATAGACTCTATAGAGGATAACTCTATTGATGTTAATTTTACTTCATTCGTTGTTGATAAGAAAATTGATAAATTTGACCCAATATCTGAAACTAATAAAATCCCATTTAATAATTCGAATACTAAGCAATCAAATAATCGTGAACCGTTAACTCTGAAACAAATTAAGATTGGTTCTAATATAACGGAGTTAGAAGCTCAACAGTTATGCAGTTTATTAAACGAATTTCGGGATTGTATCGCCGTTAAAACTGATGAGTTAGGCTGTATAAATACTACTAAGATGGAAATTAAGGAAGTGCCTGGTAGTAAACCAGTTTCCCATACTCCTTATCGCGTGTCGTACCATGAGCGTGAAATACTTCGACAGATAATTGCAGAGCTAAAAGAACAGCAAGTTATTCAAGATAGTACATCAGAATATAGTAGTCCAGTGTTGCTAGTAAAAAAGAAAACTGGTGATTACCGTATGGTGATCGACTATCGACGTCTGAATGCGCAAACATTGAAGGACAAATTTCCACTTCCTCATGTTGATGATTTACTGGACAGATTAGCTGAATATAAACTCTTTTGTATTCTCGATGCAGCACAAGGCTTTAACCAAATACCACTACATCCAAACTCTATGAGTAAAGCAGCGTTTGTAACACCGGACGGTCACTATGAGCCGACACGACTATTTTTCGGCTTGACGAATGGACCAGCTGTTTTCCAAAGAGCTATGACTATGGCGCTAGGGGATCTTATGTGGAACACTGTTATTTGTTTTGTAGATGATATGCTCATTGGAGCGAAAGATTTCCACAATATGCTGAATCGTTTACGTAGTGTTTTAATTAAACTTCGTGACGCAGGAATAACTCTAAAGCTTTCCAAATGTGAATTTGCGATGGAGCAATTAGAATATTTGGGTTTCCTTATATCTGACAATGGAATACAACCTGGACCACGAAAATTGGCTGCAATCAAGTATTTTCCAGTTGCTAACAATGTGAAAGAATTGAAAAGATTCTTAGGCCTTTCAAGCTTTTTTCGAAGATTTATACAACGATATGCTGAAATAGCATCACCTCTAACAGATCTATTGAAAAAGAACAGACTATTTGAGTGGACCGAAGTTCAGCAGACTGCTTTTGATGACCTAAAACAGCGCCTTGTTACTCAACCAGTATTGAAACTCTATGATCACCGTGATGACACTGAGCTACATACAGATGCTAGTTCAGTTGGGCTAGCAGGTATGCTATTACAATATGATAAAAATAACAAGCTTCGTTTAATTTATTGCGTAATCCGAAGAACAAGTGAAGATGAAGCGAAATACCATTCCAGCCCTTTGGAGTTAATTGCAGTAGTACTATGACTCGTTTAAGATCATTATTAATAAGGAAGCATTTTACTTTAGTTACTGTTTGTTCGGCCTTAAAGTTTCTTAATACTCAACGGAACATCAAGCCTCAAACTGCTCGATGGGCAGAATTACTCAGTGAATTCGATTACGAAGTAAAACACCGTACAGGAAATAAAATGTGTCATGTTGATGCTTTAAGCCGTGCACCCATGGATGAAAGAAATTCTATACCAGTCGAGGAGTTAGAACCAACGATTCCTGTTGAATTAACAACTGCTCCGAGTGCTTTTTACGTGACAATTGAAAACGACAAAGTGCCCCTAATTCAATTTCAGGATAAAGATTTGCAGAATGTTTTACAAATACTCGAAAAACCAGCAAATAAGCGAAATGAAGCTCAACGAAACATTGCCAATCAGTATATTTTAAAGGATGGTATCCTTTACCGAAAAATAACCGATGGCAAGTCGACAAAAACACTCTTTGTTATGCCCCGTTCAATGCGAAAGTATTTAGTTATCCGCTATCACGACTTTGGAGGACATTGTGGCGTGGATAAAGTTCGCCAAATGATTAAAGAAAAGTTTTGGTTTCCAAAAATGACAAGTTACATAAAGCAACACATACGTCAATGTATTAGTTGTGCCTTTACTAAAGTTCCTGGTGGTAAAACTCAGGGAAAGTTAAATCCAATTCCACCAGGCAAACGACCCTTTGAAGTCATTCACGTCGATTTTCTAGGACCTATGATAAATAGTTCTAGGGGAAACAAAGAAATTTTTGTTGTAGTAGATAATTTAACGAAGTTTATACGATTGCGTCCTTGCTCGACATGCACAACGGCAAATGTTCTAAAATTTTTAGAGGAATTTGTAAGAGATTTTGGAGTACCTAAGCTAATAATATCTGATCGTGGAACATGCTTTACTTCAAAAGCATTTGAAAACTTCTGTACTTCTAGAATGATTAAGCACACTTTAGTCTGCAGTCAACGACCACAAGCTAATGGTCAAGTTGAAAGAATAAATAAAATTCTTATTCCCGCAATTAGTGCTAAATGTCAGAAAATTAATCAACGAGATTGGGACAAATTTTTATTAGAAACTCAACGAGAAATTAATTGGACTCCTAGTAAATCCACCGGTAAATCTGCTTTCGAATTATTGTATGGTTATATTCCTGAAATAACGAATGATTTCCCAGTAGACTTATTACCAGAAGAAGGTAAATATTGCGACCCGAGAATTCTCCAGGATGATGCTATACAACGTATTTGTAAATAGCAAGCCAAAATGAAGAAATATTATGATCAACGTCATTGTGATGCCATAAAATACAATGTAGGTGATGTTGTTCTTATAAAACGTTTACCAGAGTAGATCGGAACAAGTACAAAATTACAAGTGCGCTATCGTGGACCACTGGTAGTTCAAGCTGTATTACCATCAGATACTTATCAGGTAAGTCATCTCCGAAGCACAGGTCAAGGACGTAGGCGTAGGGAAAAATATAAAACCACCGTTCACGCCTCCCAGATGAAATTGTATCATCTCTTGGACACGGAGGAAGATGTTGAGATTGACGACATCGATGGTTATGAACTATAACGTCAGGATGGACGAAGTGTAAGCATCTAAAATGTTTATTAGTATTATCTGTTATTTGTTATTACCTTTTGGCAACAGTGTATTTGTCGTTACCCGTTGGCAACAGTAATAAATGTCAGCAATGTTGTTGTGATGTTTAACAAAGGAGTTCTAAGCTCTATGATGATGCGATGTTTTCGATGTTTATACATCTTTAAATTTCAATATTTGCTTCATCCTCCCAAATACATTTCATCTGATAAGAAAGATGATCCCAGCAGTGACTGTAACCTTTAACCATCAGATACTAACAACGATCACAGTTGAGACTCAAGGACTCAATTAGATTGAAGTCGGAAAGAAATCCCAAAAGCAGAGGTTAACAGGATTTTTTTAAGGGTGAAAAAAGAATCAAAATTGTAACTACGCGATTCAAACTGATGCCATGAAGGAAGATCAAATTATTTGACAATTGAAAATATTTTTAATGTAGAAAGATACAATCCAGCACAATTCGAAATATTAAGCTCTACGTAATAGTTCAATGTATTTCATCCTCCAAACTATTTTCCTTGTATCATATAGCTTCTAATTAGTATTTAGACTTAATCTTAAGGACTCATTAATGATACTAGGGACTTTATCAATTTTAGATTTGGCGTCTCATTCAAGCTCGAGGAAGTAATAATAAAAACCCGAAATACCATGTATATTACAAGGATTTTCACTTCTACTATTGTTATGTACACTATTAGTATTGTAAAAATGAATCTCTAAATCCCCTCTAATTAACAATTGTAATAATATTGAATTATAAATAACTCCTCTGCTAGGGAGATCGTATTTCAACACTTATTTTAGGATCACTTTTCACACAGCCTTCGAAAATAAATATTTTACTTGAATTGAACAGTGTCATAAAATTTAAAATCGTGTGCATTCGGCATCAAATTCATGTTTCGGAAAGAGAATTTAAAGATTTGTACTACGATGGCGGTAATCGGCTGAGTCGAATAAACTAGGAAAAACACAATAATTGAATTCATTTTCTGGAGAATCCAAGGTGAGAGAAATGCCTTTGGGATAACTTTACTTGAATATGCGGTTGATATCGTGTCCATTTCAAAGTTGTATGGATGCCATTGCTTCGAGAAGTTGATTTACTTGGCAGATGAAAAAGTTATTTCAGAGTCGTATTGTTGTACATAATTTTAGAGACAGGAAATCTCTTACCTGATCTGTAGTCAAGAACAGAAGTTTCAACTTATATGTTTTAATACTTACAAAAGATCTGTGTTCGAATTTTTTTTTTTATTTTTAGTTATAGCGAGATATTTTTATCCTTGAAATTAATTGCACATCCCCACTATATACATTAATAAAAGTGCAAGGCTTTTTAAAGTAAAAACACATTTGTTTAAGGAAAAGACTTGAGTAGTACTAGTTTGGGGGGGGGGGTATGTATTTAAAAAAATTGACAAAACCATTTTTTATTTCACCTGCATTGTTGTTCACCCTCCTGTCGGTATTTTTCCGCTATCATTCTTATTAATATTTTGACTTTGCAGAGACTGATGAATGAGACCACTTAGTTAAATACGCTAAGTATGGAAAACAAAAAGGATTTAATGGAAAGGGGAATAGTAGTTGAACATCATACAACATGCATGCTTAAGAGACATAACATACTAGCTACAACTACTGTTGCCATTGACAAAAAGAATAATGTTGACCATGGTACAAATAAATATATTTAGTATGTTACAGGAGATTGAAAGTTCACAATATTAACACTTCCCCTTGAACTTGCAATAATGACATTTTCATCATGCCAAGAATAGTTCTTAACAGTTGAAAATGTTTTCTAGGTAGTGTTTTAGTGAGAATGTCTGCGAGTTGATTTTCACCATCAATATGTTTAACTCTGATTTCACCTTCCAAACACTTTTCTCGTACAAAATGAAACCTTATGTCAATTTGTTTGGTAAGTCTGGGTTTCTAGCCAAACGAACAATACTGGTATTATCAACTTGCAGAATGGGAATTGATGTCATCAAAAAGGCATTTCAGCCAAACAATTTTTTTGGCTGCCTCACTAGCAGTTACATATTCTACTTCTGTAGTGCTTAAAGATACAAACTGATGTCTACGACTTGCCCAGGCGATGGCCCCTCCAATACAATACCAGTGACTGATTTTCTTGTAACAATGTCACTAGCATAATCATCATCACTATATGCCAAAGGCAATGTCTGGTCGTGTTGCAATTGCCATGTACATCAAGCTGCCAACAGACTGCCAGAATTGATTCCTTCAACCTTTTCCTCTGAGGAATTCACCTTTTCATGGGAGTAGATACAGGATTTGCATATTTCATGTTAAATTTCTCTAAAGCTTTGTCAGCATAACTTCTCTGACTGATAACAATATCACCACTACTCAGATTTGTTATCTTTATGCCAAGGCAGTATTTAACATTTTTTATATGTGACTTTGAATTAACCCTTGACCAGTCTAGCTTTGAACCGATTGATTTCCCCTTTGGCATGATGCTTTATCTTATACACCCACCTGTTTGCAATAGCATGTCTCCCCTCTGGAAAGTCTGTCAAGTATCAGGTTTCATTTTCTAATAACGATTCTATTTCTTCGTCCTTTGCAGCTTGCCATTCACTTGCATTTTCTGACCTTAGTGCTTGATGGTAATGTTCTGGTTCTAACTGTTCACCGAATAAGATGTTCTGGTGCTTTTAATTCTTTTCCATTCCTCAACTGTCGACTGTTCTGTATCTTCTCAGAATTTTCATCTGTATTATTTTCAATTCCAGTATAGTCAGGAGTAGAAGTTTCAAAATTGTTAGGCTGCTCTTGATCGACTGCAACAATGGTTGATGTTGACGCAGATTCAAGGGAAAATACTACTTCTCTCGTCCGTCCTATTTTTCTTGTACCTTTCAACCACACTTGATAGTCATCAACATCATTTAGATATCCAACCAGTATTCCTTTTCGACCTTTTGGATCCATTTTTTTTGCTTTTGCTTGGGAGTATAAATGAAACACTCTGTTTTAATTATTCGAAAATGGTCAAGCCTTGGAATTCTACCACAAAAAACTTCAAGGGGGGATTTCCCTCCAATTGCTGATGTTCCAACATTATTCAGTATATACACAACAGCATTGACTATTTCAGCCCACAATGATTTAGGCAGATGTTTAGCAATCATTATTAATCGAGCTAAATCAATAATAGTTCTGTTATTTCTTTCAGAAGATCCATTCTGTTGGGGGGTGTATGTGTATTGAATCGACATTCTGCCCCAATTTTCTCCAGTAACGCTTTGAAATCTTTGTTGTTAAATTCCAATCCACCATCACTGAGAACTACCTTGAGTGGCTTCTGTATTTGAGATTTGAAAAAAGCACAAAAATCTTTGAATTTGGTCGGGACTTCAGACTTATGCTTAAGAAAATACACTTTTCTATACTTAGAACAATCATTAATAAAACAAACAATATAATTAGAACCACCCATTGATTCTTCCATAGGACCACAGACATCACTGTGAATAACATCACCAACATCCTTTGCACGTTGCTCACGATTTTTAAATGGTAATCTATGCTGCTTACCTAGCGCACATGCTTCACAAAATTCGTTGTCATCATTTACTTCTATACGTTGAGAGTGTAAAAGCTTTATTACATGTTGCTTGTTCAAGTAACCAAGTCTCTCATGCCAAAGTTGAAGAGTATTCATTTCATTTAATTGAGCTTCAGAAGTGGACACTGAAACAATATCAGCTACTTTGTTTACCTTGGGAAATATCACTTTGCAAAGTAATCTGAATAAGTTACTATGGCGAATTCCTGCAGCAACAACACCTTTAGGTTTTACAAATTCACACTTGTCATTATACATGCTGAACTTTGATCCATTGTCTAGACCTCGTGTCACAGAAAAGGGATTTCTTGAAGCATCTGCAGTATACAGTACATCTTCCATTACACTATCTTTCCAGCAACCACCAACAAACATTTTTACACAGATTCTGACATAATCATATGCTTTCATCACTGAGTTTTTTCCAGCTCTTACATCTATTTGACACTTGTATGTTATGTAATGTTGAAAGTAATCTTTTCTGTAAGTTATGTGTTGCGTGACTCCTGACCCACATGTCATCACCACTAGTTACACGGTACTCACTAATAAAAGCCTCCTCCTCTCTAGACTTTCTCTCATGTCTCTTAATATTCTTTACTGTGCACTCACTTTTCTCGTGGCCTCTTTTACCACACCTGAAGCATTGAAACTGCTTCCCTTACTTGTTTACAGGTTTGTCTTGTCTAGCTGTACCGCTGTAAACTTTTCCCAAATTGGATTTGACAAGTAAAGCAGTTAGTTCAGATTCTCTAAGGGATTCTGATGACCTTCACTGTTCTTTTGCAACTAACAGTTTCTTTAACTCAGCTAAAGTTTGTCGCTCCTCTGGTCTGGCACACCATGTCATTTTTAGAGGCTCCAAGTCACTTGATAAGGTTTCTAGCAGCGTACTCATTATAACAAAGTCACTATGCTTAATGTCTAGATCTGAAATTCAGGATACTAGGTGTTCCAAATTTGCTATATGCATAGCCATTGAATTGGTTGGATCTTTCATGAATGATGAAAACTGCAACTGACATGCATACTGGGCCTGAGTACTCTTTTGTTCAAACAGTTCATGTAGCTTCATCCATATCTCTCTGGCAGTTTTGCACATGGATACTAGATCGTATATCCTAGAGTCTAAATTGAATATTCCTGAAGCAGCTCTATTGCCTTTATTATAGCTGGCTAAGTCACCGTTGTAACTGTTTCGGACAGCAGCATCGACACTTTCCGGAACTGGTTCTGGTTTTAGGATTTCGCCAGAACACACCTCATATGCATTTTCTTTCTCTATCAACAATCCTTCCATCTTACCCAGTTTTCAAATCCAAGAAGTTTATCTGGCGTAAACAATTCCGTAATTATGACTTAAACAACTTAAAAAACCTTATCAGTTTGAAAAACAGAACTTTCTTACAGTTAGGCCTATTCTTAAATATCTTGGCAATTATCTCACAGTTGGGAACGAACTGGGCCTATAACCTATTAAAATTTGACTTAGCAGAGGCTGATAAATGAGACCACATAGTTAAATACACTAATTATGGAAAACAAAAACAATTTAATGGATAGTGAAAAAGGGAATAGTAGTTGAACATCATACAACATGCATGCTTAAGAGACATAACATACTAGCTACAACTACTGTTGCCATTGACAAAAAGAATAATGTTGACCATGGTACAAATAAATATATTTAGTATGTTACAGGAGATTGAGAGGGTACAATATTAACAATTGATTGTGTTTGTTAGATATTTAAAAAAATGTAAACGCCGAAGAGTCCAAACATAACCACTTTGAATGTTAGACTTTTTATTTGAATTCCTCAAAATATACTTGATTCATTCACTTCTGTGTAAATAACACTCCAGCGAAGTTTCGGTGACATGAGCTAAATGCTCATGTCACCGAACTACTCACACATAGAAAAAAAAAAAGCAAATAATATTTTGGACCAACCGGTGTCATAAATAGCCGGACTTGTAACTTTTATCTTATTATTGGGAATATTTATATGATTTTTCAGAAACACAGTTTATATGTTAACCCTTAGAACGCTATCATATTTTAGTCTTTCTAGGATTAATCAAGATATAAATATTTCTTTCAAATACTGGAAATCTTTTTACAAGTTTCTTCCTCGTATATTTCATAGTTTATATCAAGAACTTACGAAACTTAAAAAAGAAGGTTTTTCAAACAAAACATAGCAATGTAAATTAAGTTTAAAAAATATTTGACGCCGAGATGAGCATGTAAGGGAAATATGTTTTACTTTCCCTGTTATGATCATGCACTTGATGAGGTTTTACTAAGTTTATGCAGTTGCTAAATTTAGGTTAAACTCAATATCTTAAGTAGGAAGCAATCTTAACAAAAAGATCTATATTCACAGGGTTACATGCGAGCACGTTTTATTAACACACACTAACTAACAAACAGTTACACGATACAGTTAAAAAATAAAGCAGTTAGAAATACAGTTAAGTTATGTTTGTATTATTTACAGTCCCCCTCAAACAAAACTTTTCTGTTTCTTAGTCCCAATTGTTGACAGTCTCTGGAATTGTAAGCGTCCCAAAGGTTTAGTCAGGATGTCAGCAATTTGATTCTGACTGTCCACATGTTCAATACTGAACTTACCCTCTTGGAATTTTTTCCTAATGAAGTGAAACTTTACATCAATATGCTTAGATCTCTTGTGATATTCTGTATTTTTCACAAGTTTCAGAGCACTTGCATTATCTATGTACAACACAGGCAGATCATTTGATGCACCAATTTCACTTAGTAGTCTACTGAGCCAAATACATTCTTTTGAACCTTCACATGCTGAAACATATTCAGCTTCAGTAGTAGAGAGAACAACACTTTTTTTGTTTTTGACTTGTCCAAGATATAGTACCGTTGGCAAATTTACTGACCATGCCAGTTCTTGAGCGTCTTGTTTTGCTGTCACCTGCATAGTCAGCATCAGTGTAAATTTCCCGTTGTCTCGCTGAATGATCACTGGGATAAAACAGCCCATAGTCTAACGTCCCCTTCAGATACTTAAAAGTTCTCTTTACACAATTCCAGTTGGAAACTTTTGGACAATCAAGTGTTTCAGACACTACACTTACAGAGTAAGCAATATCAGGTCGAGATGCAGTAGCTAGATACATAAGGCTGCCTACTGCTTCTCGATAAGGAACATTATCACCAATCTCAACATCAGTTTCACTTGAATTATGTTTTTCAGTAGGAACAGCCACAGTATTAGACTCATCCATATGGAAACGATGAAGAATTCTTTTTGTTTGCTCTACAAAAATAGATCCATTTGTTTCAAGCTCATTCCAAGAAAACAGCCGACTGTCACTTGAAATTCACTGCTAAGTTTGTTTATAAACTCTGACATTTCCAACAACAAGACCATCATCCACATAAATAACTACAAGCAGCTTACTTGTAGGATTTACCCGCATAAATAAACATGGGTCTGAATGAGAAGATTTCAAGCCTTGATTACGGATCAAGTCAACAAACCTTTTGTTCCAACAACGAGGAGCTTGGTTTAGTCCATACAGGCTTTTCTTTAGCCTGCACACTCGGCTGGATTTATCATCCTAACCCTCCGGTTGTTTCATGTAAACTTCCTCTTGCAACTCTCCATATAAGAATGCAGTTTTCACATCAAACTGCAAGAATTGAAGTTTTTAACTGGCTGCAATACTGATAAGCATTCTAACAGTGTCAAATCTAGCCACAGGACTAAAAGTTTCATCGTAATCGATGCCCTGTTTCTGAGAGTAACCTTTTGCTACTAGTCTCGCCTTGTATCTATCAATGGAGCCATCTCCTTTTGTCTTTATTCGCAAGACCCAACGATTTGCAATGAATTTCTTATTTTGAGGCAATTCAACCAGATCCCAAGAATCATTCTTCTTTAAGGAATTCATCTCTTCATCCATTGCTTGCTTCCATTTATCATCATCATTTGAAGCCATAGCAGAAGCATAAGAATCAGGATTTGAAAATTCTGCCATTAAAATGTAATCTTGCAGGTACAAAGGCTTTTTAATTTCTCTTCTAGAGCGACTTAATGACAAATCACTGTTTGCATTGGATACACTATTTACTGTGTCCATACACTCTCCTGGATTTTCTGTTAGAACAGCTGAGTTTGAAGATTCATCTTCTATTAGCAAATTAAGCTCTAGATTATTCTCAGATTTTGTGTCAGTCACATTCGAATACACAGTTCCTAGTACTTGTTTATCTTTAAAGACAACATCTCGACTTAAAACAACTTTATCATTGTTTGTCCATATTCTGTACCCATCCTTGTTACCACAATACCCAACCAGGCGACCTTTCTTACTTTTCGGATCCCATTTTCTTCTCTGCTGCTTTGGCACATGGATATAACACTCAGTTCATAAAATTCGTAAGTGATCGATGCATGGTTTTTCTTTATTGAACCATAGTTCATATGGACTCTTACCTGGTACTGATGTCTTGGCAGTTCTGTTTAATACATATACAGAAGTGTTAATTGCTTCTGCCCATAGCTTGATTGGAAGCTCTTTAGTGTGAATGAGAGATCGAGCACATTCTACTAATGTGCGATTTTCTCTCTCAGCAGCACCATTTTGCTGAGGAGTGTATGGCATAGAAATTCGGTTCATTATTCCTTTAGATTCAAGGAGGGCTTTTACTTCAGAATTATTGAATTCTGTTCCTCCATCACTTAATAGTTCTTTAATTCTATGTCCAGCTGATTCAGATTCACTGATAAATGTTTTCAAGCAATTCACAACCTCTGATTTCTTATTAACAAAAAACACTCTGCTAAACTTTGTAAAGTCATCCTTGAAGCATACATAGTACCTTGCACCTCCTAGTGATATTTCTTGCATGGGGCCACAAACATCAGCATTTATCTGCCCTCCAGCAACTGTTGGTCGGTTTTTTCTCACCCCAAAAGTATCCCTATGTTGCTTACCAAGCATGCAACCTTCACAAAAATCACTGGTTGCTGACACATCAATATTATGCTGTTTCATAATATTTTTAACATGGTGCTTATTTTAGTGACACAACCTTTCATGCCACAGCTGCATAGTAGCTGCTACTGCCATCAAAACATCGGCAGATTTTTCAGGAATTAAAACCTTCATCTTTAATACATAGAGTCCTCGAGATGTCCTTTTCCCAGCTATGCGAACACACCTGTCTTTGGATAAGTAACAACCATTCTTATCAACTTTAAAATCATAGCCTTTATCAACAGCCCTACCGATGGAGAATAAATTGCGACTTACTTCAGGAACAAACCATACTTCACTTAGATAGTTGTTTTCCCATCTATCAGACACTAGCATCTGAACGTTGATTGTTCCTTGACCAAAGGCAAATATGGTCCCATCATTTCCAATCTTAACCTCCTTCGGTGAAGAAAAAGGCTCATAGGATAAAAAGTATTCTTTGTGAGGTGTCATGTGGGCAGAAGCACCAGAATCTGCAAACCACACATCTTTATCTTTCATATCCTCAAAACACATAAATGCATCTCCTTCTGGTTGTTTATTGTAATTGTTTCTCTTATAACAAGGTGCCCAGGCTTGTGACACTTAAAACATTTTTTCTCTACTTTTTCTTGCCTAGGTTTACTAACATTTTTATTCTCATGGGTTTTAACCACTAAAGCACAATGATCACTTTGTCTTGCAGGCAGTCTCATTTCGATAAGACGAAGACGTTCAGTCAATTTATTAATTGACCTTTCCTGCACAGGAACACTTTCCCACACGCTTTTGAATTCGAAATATTCACTAGGTAGGGTTGACATTACTTTACTCATGAGTAATAGTTCCGGAAGTTCAGTTTTCACTAACCGTTTCAGTCCATCATTCAGTTCGCTGAAATTTCGTTGCCATCGTGCAACGTGTGTGACCACATCTTCAGAGGGATCTTTCTGGAAAGTGAAAAATTGTTCCATTAGTCGATCGACACGCTGTCCGGAACTCAGCTCATAGATTAAAATTAATTTATCCCACGTGCTTTTGGCAGAGTTACATGTTGAAGTTAATTCAACATTGGCATTGTCCATGCTTCCAACTAAAATTAGTTGAGCCAGTGCATCACTTTTCTTGAAAGCTTTGACCTTGGTTTCAAAGCTCTCCCGCTGCTCCGGAGTAGCAGCGATTCCCGGTAATCAAATCCAGCACATCATGATGCACAAGTAGTAATTCTACCTGCCGCTTACATTTCGTCCAGTTTTTCGAACCTTCTAATTTTTCAATCTTCGTCTTAAAGTCCATATTGAATGTTCTTTAAAAAAAATAACGATCACAGATAGATTCCACTGAACTATCACTCAGGCGTACGCGAGAGAGTTGATCTGAGCCGATACTGAATTAAAGTACAGTTCACAGTCTCAAAGCTGCTAGGCCGATAACCTGCCAAATTTAGGTTAAACTCAATATCTTAAGTAAGAAGCAATCTTAACAAAAAGATCTATATTCACAGGTACACATGCGAGCACGTTTTATTAACACACTAACGTGCTAACAACTAACAAACAGTTAAAAAATAACGCAGTTAGAAATACAGTTAAGTTATGTTTGTATTATTTACAGCAGTCAAATCCATTTGATGAAAAACATGTTGTCACAGAATGTCAATTTGGTATTACGCTGTACTACTCTGATGATACAAGCCGGGTCTCGTGGTAAGGGTGCTGTCCCTGTTCGGACAGTTCATCGTCACTTTGAAAAACAGATGTACCTTACAGATGTGTGTAACATTTCACAGCTTTTAGTGTGTTCGATACCAAAATCAGGGGTCCCAAGGATGATACAAATATTCTCCACAGCATAATTGAGTTACTTGTGTATTTCAGCAACAAATGTTCGCCTAGAAACCTCCAAATTCTGCCAACATGAAGTTAATTAAATGGGAATTGATCTAACTTTATATTATATTGGTTTTCCAATCCATTGGTCAAGGGTTTACAAGGGTAAATAATGATGACGTGCCCCTTGGTCGGTCTGCGACTGAGGAGTACATGTCACTCAATGTCCGAAGTATTTCTGCTATTATGTACATTGAAACTTGCAATCAATTTCGCAGTAGAATGCTGCTAATTGCGCTTTACCAAACGTGTCAACGTACGATGGGAACGATCGTTGATGACACCTACTGCTTGTTTCACAACCAGTATTCCATTCCATATTAACTGTGCCATTTCCGTAAAACCTCTTCCGTTCATTGAAGGATTTCTATTCCCAGACACCCCTTCTACACATTTCCGTGGTTCAATGTCGATAGCTTAAGCCGGGTCGGAATTATAATGCACGCCTATTTATCTGTCGAGGACACGGGTGGTCAAGTTAGTCAACTTCAAGCAATTTTCACGAATTCTAAAATATAAAGTGTAATAACTCTCCTGTCTACATAGTTTTACATTCACATCCAAAAATTGAGGGATATCATTTCAAGGGGGTCAATATGACATAGACGGATAGTTTGATTTTAATATTGGCCCGTTTTTTGTGCTATCTGGGATATTCTTCAATATATGAAGATATTACGAAAACATCACCAATGATCATGTAAATATCATACAAAATTTAAAAATCATATACTGCTGTTTGATAGGAGGGAATCCAAAACACTTCTTAAAAAATATATGTGGTTAGTCTTTTAAATGCACAAGTCATGGAAATTTCACCAGAAAGTGAAGAGCTTAAACATTAACCTTAAAATCTTATTACATATCAATATGTATGTGTTAAAAATAGCAAAAGATTTAGTTTATAATTCCTTTTCTCGATGAAGAATGGACGAATTTCTCGTGTAATAGCAAAAAGATTTAACCTTGTCAACCTGAATCGGTTGTAATTTTTTGTTATCACACAAGAAAGCCACCGGGAAAAGGAATCATATACACAATCTGTAGCTATTTTAAAGCTTACATGTTGCCATATGATAAGGCCTTAACATGACAAAAGTTAGTGAACAAATCACAAGTATTCATTAGAGGTTAAAAAAAATCTAAAATACAAAGTGGTCATAATATTTTAGATTTACCTTGTATCTATTATATATTAAAAATATCATACAATAACTTAAAACTTAAACCTCCTAGTCTCCCCCAAGTCTTTGACTAATTGGTAATATCTCTCCTGAACAATAAAATAGTTCAATATAGCTAAATGAAATTAAACAGCCAGTGCCTATTTTGAGGTATACAGTAGAACCCGCTTAAAATGATTTTTTTAGTGGTCCCGAATTTTACCTTATGTAGGTTGTTGTGTTTGTTCACTCTTTGTGCAGAGTGTGGGTGATTTAAGAGATCAGGCAGGGAATACATCACAAAACATTTATATGATACGTAACACACTCGACATTTACATAACTGCTTTACAAAAGAACAACCAATGTACATCACATATTTTAGTCTCTCTTAGTTCGAACATCCGGCTTGCGCGAACCTCCGTAGCGGTTAACCGTTAATTCCACAGTTAATACACCACATCTCCTCCCCCTTTAAAGATCAAGTCTTTTAGGAGGTCGGCGGATTCTTCCCAAACGTCGTGGCACATTTTCTCCAGGGTTTTGAAGTCCCTGCAATGAACTTGTAGCTTGATCACCTATCTCAAATTTCCTATCTCTGAACTCGTAAACTCCTTTTCGAATATTTTCTTACACACGCGTTCGTAAATTCGGGCGTAATAAATCGATTCTTGTTCTGATGTCGCGTTTTAGAAATAGCATGGCCGGGCTATGCATTGTCGTGGCATTTGGTGCTTTTCTGTATTGAAGGAAGAACATGCTTAATTTCTGAGTTATACTTCCCTCGTAGTTTTTCATTGCTCGGAGTGACTGTTTTAACGTGAAAACATAGCGCTCAGCTTGGCCATTACTCGATGGTTTGAAAGGTGCACATGTTTTGTGCTTAATGCCATTCTTGTTCATGAACAATTTAAATTCGTCTGAGGTGAATTGAGAACCGTTGTCGCTAACCAGTAAAACTGGCAACCCAAATCTGCTGAAACAGTCCCTAAGTCAATCAATAGTTTTCTTGGTGATTGTTGATTTCATAACATACACTTCTAACTACTTTGAATATGCGTCCACTATCAGTAAAAATGAATGATCGAATATCGGACCTGCAAAGTCAACGTGTATCCTTTCCCAAGGTGAGCTCGGATACTCCCAGTGATGCCCTTTTGCTCTTACTGGGTCGGTTTTGAATTTTGCACATTCAGTACAATTCCTCACTTCTTCTTCGATATCTTTATCGATGTTTTTCCAGAAGACAAATGACCTGGCAATTGCCTTCATCTTCACAATGCCAAGATGTCCCTGGTGTAACTCTTCTAAAACCTTTTTCTGATACACTTTTGGAACATCGACCCTCTGACCGTATAGGATGCACCCGTTTTCTATTGTATACTGAGCTTCCTTCCCCTTTAAATCCTGACCCTCTCGAAGAGCTCTTAAAAGTGGACCTAGTTCTTGGTCTTTAGCCGTTGCATTGCTTAAGTCTCTCGATGTGATTGGCAATGTTTCAATTTGCGCCATTTGATTAATCGAGATTTCATCTTTAATGTCCAATTCTTCGGACTTGGTTGGTAACTGAGACAGACAGTCCACATTACCATAGTTCCTAGTATCTCTGTATTTAATGTCAAATTCAAAAGACAATAAAATGAGAGCATAATGCAAAAGTCTTGTTGCAGCTAGAATAGGTATTCCCCTTTTCGACCCAAAAATCGCCACTAAAGGTTTGTGGTCGGTGATTAAAACGAATCTTCTGCATTTTAAATATAAGTAAAACTTTTGGACAGCCCAGACAATAGCTAAAGCCTCCTTGTCAATTTGGGAATACCTCAGCTCAGTCCTTGTTAATGTTCTCGATGCAAATGCAATGGGTCTTTCTGTACCACCAGGAAATACATGAGACAAAACACAGCCCACACCAACAGGCGAAGCATCTGTAGCTAAGGTTATTGGTAGGGTAGGATCATAATGTACAAGAATTCTAGGAGAGCAAATTTCTCTTTTAACTGCCTCAAAAGCTTGCTGACAATTCCTCGACCAAACAAATTTTACATCTTTTTTAGTGAGGTCATTTAGCGGGTTTGCCATGGTGGCTAAATCTTTACAGAACTTTCCATAAAAATTTACCATACCCAAAAAACTTTTTACTTCTTGCACATTTTTAGGCACTGGAGCATTTAGAATAGCAGAAACTTTATCATTAGTCTTATGCACTCCTTTTGCATCAATTTTATGACCCAGAAACGTTATTTCTTTTTCGCAAAATTTACTCTTACTTAAATTTAATTTTAGCCCATGTTCTTTACATTTTTTGAAAAAGGCTTCTAAAGCTCTTAAATGTGATGTTTCATCAACCCCTGTAATCCGAACATCGTCCATAAAAACTTTTACACCTTCCATTCCCTGAAATAATCCGTCTACATAACGCTGCCAAAATGCAGGCGCTCCTTTTAAACCATACATTAGCCGTTTGGAAACATATAATCCTTTGTGAGTGTTTATGGTTAATATATTTTGACTTTCGGGATGGACCTTCATCTGTAAATACGCGTGCTTAAAATCGAGCTTAGAGAACAGTTTACCTCCATTTAAACTTGAGAAAATTTTTTCAAGTTTGGGTAAGGGGTGTTGAGGAACGACCAAGTTCGGGTTTAATGTTACAGAAAAATCAGCACATAATCTAATAGTGCCGTCTGATTTAACTACCGGAACTACCGGCGTGGCCCATTCAGAACTCTCTACCTTTGCGATGATCCCCTCTTTTTCTAATCTATCGATTTCGTTTTCTACCCTTTCTTTTAGAGCAAACTGAACAGTTCTAAATCTACGAAATACAGGCTGAACACCCTGTTTCAATTTTAACTTAATTTCGCAATTATTTATTTCTCCCAATTTGTCATCAAATAGTTCCTTATATTCCTGCAACAATTTATTTAGATTTAATTTACTTGTCGTTCTAACAACTTTTATGGATTTCCAATCTAGATTTATTTTATGGAGCCACTCGCGTCCCAGAAATGTGTTTAATTTTTCTTTAACTAAATACAAATTTAAATTTAAAATCTGATTCTTGTATTCCACTTTTACGGTGACGTACCCCATAGGTATTATCGATTCACTATTATATATTTTAAACACGACATTTGTGCGCTGTAATCGTTTACTTGAAATTTTTCTGAAATTTCGTATACTCATAACACTGACTGCGCCTCCTGTATCGAGTTCCATAGAACATACTTTATTCTTAATTTTTAAACTTATCATAATCGGAGGTTGTTTCGGTTCTTCCTCCCGTAAGGAAATGCAATCTTCCGTTTTACATGCAAATAACGGAACCTGACTTTGTCTTTCAACGTCATTTTCCAAATTAACCTGTTTCTGTTTAACGGGTTTAAAATTCGCTTTCATGCCTTTTGAATATGACCGATTTTAGAGCAAAAATTACATTTACTGGTAATAAATCGACACTTATTACTCGTATGATCTGTGCCGGAACACCGGAACACAACCTTCTGTTTTCCTCTGCCTGTCCGAGAAATTCTGTTTTCTAAATTTAGGCTTGCCCTGATTTCTATCTACATGAATCGCTTCCCATAATGTCATTTGCCCCTTTACAGGCTTTTTCCATTGCTAAGGCTATCTGCACGGTTTTTTCCAAATCTATATTGTCCTCCTCGAACAATCTATCTAGAAAGTTTTATTTTTTAAAACACTAACGAATACATCGCGCAGCATAACATTTAACATTTTCTCATCATATTCACAATTTAGTGCAAGAGCACGTAATTCCGCAATATAATTGCTGATTGATTCCCCTTCGCATTGTTTACGATTGAGAAATTTATGACGCGAAGGAATAATTAAAGGTTTCGGGTTTAAATGCGTTTTCAAAATACCTTTTAATTTACTCAAAGTTTGGTCGGAAGGAATTGCTGGAGCCAGCAGATTTTTTAACAACTGATATAATTTAGGACTCAAAGAAGAAATAAAAACTTTTGCTCTCATCTCTTCAGGAACATTCTGCACATCCAAATAAATCTCAAAACGTTCCAAAAAGGAGTTGAAGTTCTCTGACTCTTCGTTGAACTTATCGAAATTAACATGCACTTTGTGCGCAGGGTGTTCTTTGTTTTGCAGAGCTTGTAGCAATGCTTGGTTTTGCATTAATAAATCGGCAATTTGCTGCTCCATATTTTTTCCAAATAATCTCAAATCATAAAAATATAAATATTTATTCTTTTTCACCTTGAGCCGTCTTCGGGTAATACCCTAATCCATTTACTTTTGGTTCCAAAAACAAAACTTCATCCTCGTCGCTAGCTGTCGTGTTTGTTCACTCTTTGTGCAGAGTGTGGGTGATTTAAGAGATCAGGCAGGGAATACATCACAAAACATTTATATGATACGTAACATACTCGACATTTACATAACTGCTTTACAAAAGAACAGCCAACGTACTTCACATATTTTAGTCTCTCTTAGTTCGAACATCCGGCTTGCGCGAACCTCCGTAGCGGTTAACCGTTAATTCCACAGTTAATACACCACATAGGTAATTGCAAATTTACCCGTTTAACCACTTAATGCTTTAGAAATAGAGTTGTGAGCAGCGGAAAAACCCGATTTAAACCCGGAAAAAACCTGGTTTTTTGGGAAGAGAATTTTGAAAATTTCCAAAACATGGGAATTTTGAAGTATTTTCTTTATTTTTATCCCAATCGCACAAGACAATTTTCGCATTTCATAAATGATTTGATATTAATAGTTAACTGGCAACTGTAATGAATAAACGTGTAAGGAAGACAAAAAATTGAATAATTGGGATTAACTAACTACATTTGGCAAGGTATCATATCTAGCATGGAAGTATGAGTATATTCAATATTTTTATTATTACATAAATATTAGGCAATAAACTGTAGTGTCACAAAACCCATAAATCATTATTTTTCTTAAATAACATCTCTCTCTCTCTCTCTCTCTCTCTATATATATATATATATATATATATATATATATATATATATATATAATGTGTGTGTGTAAGAATTGGACACAAAATGCAACAGTGTCATTTGGTTACACCTTTAAATGGTATATGCTTTACAAAAAATAATAAACTGTTATTTTAAATTTAATGATTTATTTTTATATTATAAGAGGAGGGAAAAAGTTTATCATAAAGCAATATACATAATAAATAAGGATAAAAAATAATGTGTATAATTATTATATTAGCAATTAAAATTGAAGCAACCAGTTATGTGTTTGATAAGACTAACAGGGAAATTAATGACATAAGTACTACTATAAAATCATTTAAATGCTCATTGCTATTATTTCTTGAATATATATATATATATATATGTGTGTGTGTGTGTGTGTGTGTGTGTGTGTGTGTGTGTGTGTGTGTGTGTGTATTGCCAAAAGTAAAAAAAAATCTCTGAGAAATAATATGCTAGTTTTTAAATAGCCGCTGTTGAAAAAATAAATATAAACATTGTTAAAATGATTTCTTCCCAAAATTCCGGGTTTTTGACACCTCTATTTCGAACTAGCAGTGCTCACGCAAGTCACGCGTTCCAAATCGCATGAACCCCAGCACTGCTCGCCGGTTTCAATTTGTACAAGACATGAACGATCCTCTTTGACCAGACGCTATTGAATATTTGTTCGAACTATTGGGTATTGTTTTATTTGTTATATACTATTGTAAAACATTGCAAAAACTGTTGTAAGTATTTATGTAAAACATTTTGACTCATTCAAAATTTGTGAAAAATGCATTTTTTTTATTTATATGCGTATATGTATATTGAAAAAATGTTTGATTTTGAAGGGTTCTTATGGAAAGTGACAATGAATTGGAGAAATTTAACTTGGATGATTCAGATAGTGGATCTTCGACCTCAGTTCCGAGTTTGGAAACAGAAGAAAATCAAAGCGAAGGAATAAATGAATGGGAAGAAATAAGGATAAGTACAGATGCCCCGACTCCTTCAGCTCCATTTGAATTTATTGGTAAATTGGCAATTGATCCCCAAATTTCATCATTCACTAAGCCGATACAGTTTTTTTATTATTATTTTATTGATGATGAGTTAGTTGGAAAAATTGTAGAGCAAACAAATTTATTTACTGTACAAGAACACAGAACGAAGCCAAAGACATCTTCAAGCGCAGAGGATCAGTGGTGTGTAACCCTGCCAGAGATGCGTATTTTTTTCACTATCGTAATGTCTATGAGCATTACATATAAACCGGAAGAAAAATTATATTGGTCCCAAAAGAGTTGTATTTCGACTCCATTTTTTGCAAAAACCATGTCGTATAGAAAATACGTGCTAATAAAAAAATATTTACATTTTGCAAATAACGAGACATATGATGCAGCTACACATCCACATTTTTTTGTTTTGTTTTTACCCATTTTTATATTTAGTACATTTCAAATGTAGAATAAAAAACCCGATGCTTTTAGTTACATTTTTGCCAAAATAACTCGAGCGTGAAGGGGTTAAGAAGTATGCTCAGCTTCACACCTCCTTTTCACCTTTATTGTGAAGCTTGTAAAGCCTACCTAATGGTCCATTAACAATAATCTACCATTAAATTTGCATAATTTTGAATAAGCTAATAAATATTTTAAAAAATGTTAAGTTTAGCATAAACCGGTACTATAAATAAGCATAAGCAACTTTCTAAACATACTGAATTGTTCGCAGTTGTTTTACATTCAGTAAATTAAGTTTGTACTGAGGCTGTATGTAAGCGGTTTACAAAGCAAGTATTTGCCACTCGGGCATAAATGAATGATAAGATTGTGGTCAGTGGATTTCTGCGACATTCTATAGTGCGCAATTTCATTCCTTTGTATTGTGAGTTAGATTTTACTCAGTATTATTTCTAAAATGTACATTATGTGTTCAAGGAAGATAAACCTTGCTATTTACTTGCTACCAAATGTGTCATTTCATTAGTGAGTGGCTTTGATATATACAGATCCTACCTGGCGGTAAAAGTTCACATCTTTAAAAGATTCCTTTTGGAACCAACGGAAACAGGATCTCCCATCCGCATGATACGAGATTACATAAGGAAAGGAGAAACTCATCCGAGTGGGTATTGTCCTTGGAATTGGGCATTAAAAAACAATTCTCGGGTTACTTCTTACTTCAAAAGTCGTTGGGTACAATCCCAGAAGGTATGGTCCAAAGTAAATAGTCTGAGATCCATCTCCAGGTCATAAACTTAGTGGGGAGATTAACTATTCCAATTAAAATGAACTACTCCACCAAACAACTTCTATAATGGCTTCCAGAAACTTCTTATTTATGAGTACGTATATAATGGTGTGTATACTCACACTTTTTGGCATTAATAAATTGTTTGAAAGTTCCTAAGCATACTTCCTTTTTAAGTTTTATTTTCTCGCTAGTTTCTGTTTCGTGTTTACTAGATACTGGTCTAAATTAAACACTATTTTACACATGCCTACACTAGCATTAAAGCATAGGATTTTACAAATTGACAAATTACTAAACATTTTAAAGAAGTTGAAAATATGTTCCACTTAACCCACATTCTGATTGCAAATAAATAAGGCGATTTCACGCAGCAGGGTACATCTCAACTTATAACAATTCTGACTCTTGTTTAAAACGGAAGGGCAGCTTATTGTTTGCCTATTGGCTGTCGTAAACATGCAAATGAATGGGAAGGGCATTAAAGTAGTTCGTGACGTTGTATGAAATTGCTCTATTGGACTTGCCTGTGACAAAGTTTAATGGGATAGTTACTAGACGAAAAGTTAAATGGCAAAAATAAAAATAATAGATTTTAAAATTGTATCGTATGTTTTTTGCCGATTTCCTGAATGGACAAACAAGTTTATGAAGTTGGCAACATTGTGTATTGCATTGTTATTTAAGAATTATCGAAGTTCGTAAGGTGAACGTTGCATGTTGCATTCCAAACTATTTAAAATAAACTATTATAAACAAATTAAGAAAGAAAGGAAAAAAACACTAATGCTGTCCTCTAAACATAACAAAAGCGTAGTTTGGAAGTATTTTACTGTAAACAAATTATCGTACAATGGTGAAATTCAAAAGCCGGATTTTAGTTGCTGGAAGTTAACGGGCAAGAAATTAGTGGTGGCACTTCTTTTAACATCCTATAAAAATTCATATATTACATGAAAGCAGTTGGCTATATCCCAGTTTTTTCTCTCCTTAAATTTGTTTTATACAAAAATATTATCTTCGTTCATGTTGGTATAATAAGCGTATTGGCTATATAAGTATGCAAATATTCTTTTCAAATTGAATTTAATTATGTTAGTACGATGCAGTTTCGA
Organism: Pardosa pseudoannulata; assembly: GCA_032207245.1. Classification (NCBI taxonomy): domain Eukaryota; kingdom Metazoa; phylum Arthropoda; class Arachnida; order Araneae; family Lycosidae; genus Pardosa; species Pardosa pseudoannulata. The sequence continues at coordinate 129,404,638 of CM063503.1, read as the reverse complement.
TATTCCACAAAAATTCAAATTTCAGTCATTATTTCACCGCATAGGAAACTTAAAGAAATGACGGCCTTATGACGTCGCATTTTGTTTTGAGGAGTATTTTTTAAGAGCGGTATAATTCAGATGTAGATCAGATAGTGGAAGTTCCATGTGATCACTGTATGACTTGGTGGTAAGTGCGTACATTTCCTTGTAACGTAATAAGTTATTAGCATGTCATGGAGTAGGAAAACATTTAAATTTCAGTCAAGATACCACTGATTTCATTTACTAAATTTAGTATTTGTATTGTTTGCCCTTAACATTGTTATTTTATTTTCACCCATAGACAAAGTTACATTAATCTAATTTGGTATTATTATTATTTTTTTTTTTTTGAATTAGACAACTTTTAGACTTTAATGAGTGTTTGTTATGTGTGTATGATGATAATGTAATTATTCTTCATTGTTTTTAATTTACTAATTTAACACATTAGTACTAGTATTGTTATAATTTTTATTAAATTATTAAGAGGAATGGTACAGATAGTTTTAAATCAAGGTTTAATATTCTGCTTATTTTAATTAACTAATATATATTCACAGTGAGATGTTATCAAATTTAAATTATCAAAATTGATTTCTATTCTTAAAATTCTAGTTGTACATTCCCCCCCCCCCCTAGATATATGAAGTTAAAATAGAATAAAATATAAACCTAAGAAAAGTTTACATTTAAAGGGAGGGGGAAATTCCATAATTTATTTACAATGTTGAGCAAAGTTTTCTGTTTAATTTATACAAGAAATAAGATTGGGGAAAAAAAGGCCATAGTTTTAAGGAACCTGTTTGTTTCAATTGTGAGCACAAAAAACTAGAGATTAACTGATTTAAGCATAAACTGTGACAAAGGTGTATTTTATTAATTTTCAAAGTAGTTTCAATTTAAAATTGACATATACTTAAATATCTGTAAACTCTTGAACTTGCAAATGAAATTTCATTCATAAATGGTAAAACTTAAAATTCATTAAAAAAAAAACAAACTTGAAGTATTATCCCTTTCACATTTACTTGTATGCTAATCTGAAGTAAAACTTGGAATTATTAGTTGTTCATAAAATATCAGTGTTTTGGAAGTGAGACCTTCTCTTAAATCCATTTAAATAACGAATAGAATTCAAATATGCATTTATTACAAAGTGTTTAAGATTCTGAGATGTAGGAATCTGATTTCTGTATTAATTGACTAATTGAAGTTTTGCATAAATTTATATTTACCCAAAGTTGCACAGCAGTTTCTTTGAATAAGCTGCAAATTTTTCTTTAATATTGGTGTTTATTATAATATCAGTAGTAATTTAGGTGAAATTTCCATTCTCTTAACAATTAAACTGGACGGTAAAATGCAGTAAAAATATATAGTATTTAATATTATATAAAATATTGTGTAATGTTTCAGTAAATATTTAAGACAATTTAAAGCAAATATTGAAATTTAAAAGTAGATGATAGAAATTTTGAGGAAGCATGCAGTTTTAAAAAACTTGTATTTTTTAGTTTGGTTTTAAAATGTAATAAAGAATTTGAGGGCTAACTGAAGTCTCCCCTCTGGATGTCAGTGGCAATAATACTTAATACTTTTACATAAGTATTGTTGTAGTTATTTGTTACAGTGCTTCTTCTATATGAAAACAATGAGTCTATGCTTGTGGTTCTTCCTAATTTCTACTCCTTTTACTAATAACTTCCGACTTGAAAGCCCATAGCAGTGCACCTTTTCTCCAAACACACATACACTGTTCTCATCCAATCTATCAGAGGATAGCCTGATTTCTCCTCAACTTTATCATTTAGTTGCAGGATTGAGTATTTTATGTTTAAACTGTCAAAAACCTAATATCTTAGGTATGTCATTTTAAATATATATTACTATAAAAAGTAATTTGGTATTTTAATTGTATTTTATGCAATTAAAATTAACCAATTACTCTATATCAGTAAGCTTTAGCTGGATGTTAAATATAGAATACAATTAATAGTACATCTGAGAATACAATTAAAAGTAATTACAGTCTGTATCAGTTATATGGTCAGCTCAGCGGTCTAGAGAAATTAGACCATATAAGCAAGGTGACCATATATGCAGAACAATACAATCCTATGAAATTGTGGCAGGATTATATTCACCTATCAGAATGTAGTACTCATAAACAAATAATTATACTTTTAAGAACATTTGAAAAATTGCATTAAAAATATGCAATATTTTTTTTGGGAAAATTTATTAGCTTACCTTATTACCATACATTACGCTTTACCATAAGTATAGTACATGTACATATGTACATTCATGTTCAATGTATTTAAAAATAATCAGATATATAAGTTTGCTTCCTTTTGTTGGTTGTTAACACAACTTTTTTTCAGTCCCTAATAGCTTTTAAATGATCATCTGTTGCTTCGGAATTAGTAAAATAACACCTGAGGTCATGTATGAGAAGATAACTTCAACCAATAAACAGACCACTTGTTATCAGTGGGGGGGTGAGAACTGAGAGATGTGGAAAACTCAGATGAAGGCTTGAATTCAGGTCCTCTCTTATTTCATATTGAGAAAACGCGTTCAAAACATGAAGCTGACTATATAGCTAGTAACAAGAAAAAGAAAATGACTGTATAAGTTGTGTGCTTTAACACATGTTCCCTATTAAGTTAGATGGGAGTTTAGAAAACTGACCATATAAGGGGGTTTCCCTTATAAGCAAATGACCATATAGCCAGTACTGACTGAATGGTCGTATTAACGAACTGGGAAGCATAGATGTTATTGGGTTTGGGTACAATAGACCTCTGGTCGCAGTGCACTGCTCTTGGGGAATCCCCCAAGGGCTGCAATACTTTTACAGGATTACTCAACTTTGTAGAACAATGGCTTAATGGTAGAATCCTACTTTAAGCAGTCATTTCAGTAATTTGTAAACATGACTTTCTACATAATTATTTATTTACTTGATTATTTAAACAATTGTAGCTCTGTGTAATACTATACTTGTAACTACATAGTACCTTATTAAATCTTTTCTTTTGAATTTAAATCCAGGCAAATTGGATCATCATTTTAAGAGAAGTTATTAAAAAATGATCATCCGTCAACATAATGATAAACTGTTATTAAATGTTAGAAGTGAGGATATAAATTGCCTCATAGCATTCTATAACACATTAACAAATTTTAACATTTATAATAACTGATTTCAAAGTTTTGAATGTATATGATTATACATGAATATTTAAAAAAAAAAAAAGCATGTGTGTAGACTATATACTGATTAAAAAATATCAGTTCTAACTTGCTTATTTATCTATAGTATAGCTAATAAATTGTGGTAATAAAATAATTTAATAAATAGGAAATTGTTTATAGAAAAATATATGAATAGTTAAATCACTAACATGAGCCCTTTGCAAAGTGTTCTGGCCTAAAGGGGATTTCATTCATTCAAGTAAAAATGAGTGTGTATAATTAATTTTTAGTACACTAAGGTTAAGTAGAGATTCTCAGGAGTTACTTGGTATAATCAATTAAGATTTAGATAGGTGAAAATACGTTGGGATGAAATCTGTGAGACAGTTAAATCCAGATTTTTTTCAAATTCCCAACCTGTTTCTACTAGGGATAACATTTTTAGTCTTGAAGCCTTAAGAAGTAGAATTTTTGCATCTTGGATATATATTTCTTTTCTGATACTAATGGTTCTTTAATTGAAGTGATTAATGATATGTGCAGGGTAAAATTATAAAGATTGGCTGGGTGAATATAAAACTTTCGTTTTGAGGATTAAATTTGTAAATATATATAAACAGACTGCAGCTCTTGCATATATATTTGAAAAGTTGTTTATATTATTAATTCATAAATTGAATGTTTTCAGAAATTTTGTAATTGAAGAGACATTTCTAAATGTGATCGTCATAGATATTTTAAATTATTTAAGAGTTATCCCTTCTCTCATTCCTTAATAAATCCATAGAGCTCATGGATATTTTGGAAATAAGGTTATTTTAATTTGTACTAAATAAATGAAACTGAAGTCTTTTTAGATAATATGCTAATCAGATTTCTAATATCTGTCTTTATCTTTGGAAAAATAAAATGTTTTTTTATTAATTTCATACACTTTTGAAAATAAGTAATTCAGTTATGTACTCAGACTTTCCAACTGTGAGTTTAACCTGGTAATACCATACTTTTACATTTTCTGGGTTTTTAGGGCAAATGTATGAATTTGAAGGAAAAAGCATTAAACTTTCCATTTTTATGAAATTTTACTTTTACTCTGTCAAGTTGAAGCAAATAACAGCAGCTCTATCAGACTGCCTCCAGAATTTTGCAATAAGAAGAAATCTGTACTGCAAATCTTGAAGGATACTTGTTGGCATTAGATTGTATAAAGAAAGAACAGTGGTGGCTATTTTAAATAGAGGAAACTCTGATTTCATGTTGTTAATATTAAGTTTTACATAGTAATGTGGAAGGTAAATTGATATTTATCTGTCTAAAAAAATGACCACACATTTCTGTGCATCAATAACAAATAAAAACAATGGAAAGTTTGTTTGATTTACAAATCAAGGCAAAAGGTATCTTATTTTGGACAAACAATTGTGTCTAATACTTTAAAGAAAGTAAAAATCTGCAATAGTAAAAAAGAAATAGCTAAGATTTTAAATTTTCTTTATGTAGTGTCATTTTCATAAACTTTTAATTGTATTTTTTCATTGTTTTAGTATCTTGATTTCTCAGCTATGTTTCAAAATAAACCATATATAGAAATTGAATATTGTATAATTTGCTTTCTGTTTATGTATATCTTTATATTATTAGTTTGTTACATCAATCTGTAAACATAAGTTACTGCAGGATTTTGAACTTTTTGGAGTTGGCAGATCCGTATTCATTAAAAAAAAAAAAAAAAAAAAAAAATGCTATTTTTTAGCTGCTTTTATTTTTCTCTCTTCCTCCACAAGGTTTTATAGTTCAATTCATCTTCATAAGTATTTTAGTTTTTCTGTAATATACAGGGTGATTGTGCTCTGGGGTATTCCAGAATTCCAGGTTTAGAAATATTTTCTGAGTTGAAAATTTCCATTGGGGTAGTTTGAATCCAAAGAAGTAAAAAAGAAAAGAAAAAAAAAAAAAAAAAAAAAAAAAGAGAAAAAAAAAAGTGAATAAATTTAATAGGCATTTTGTCAAACTAGTTATTGTTTGCATTTTATGTCTTGACTACAGAGCAAGTATCTAACTACAGTCAGCATTTCTGGCCATCGTGGAGGTAGAAGAGTATTAGAACACAAAAATGTATAATACCATGGAATTTTTTTAAGAAATTGTGAAATAACCTGATTTTAAAGTATGAAGATATTTGTGTTAGGAATATACATAAAAAAGATGATTGTATGTTTGACTTTAAACTTGATAAAGTATAAAATGACAATTTTCCTCTTTTAAAACCAAAGTAAATTTTAGCTTGCATTATGCATTAATATGGTAAATTGCCTTTTTAATTTATTCTTCGGCCAGTCTTAAAAATATAGATTATATCGTAGAAAAAATACTTAAGACGTGTAAAAGTGATAATTTGTTAGTAAACTTTTGTTTATAATGTTGTAGAATGTTTACTATTTTGGTTTGTTGCATTTGTACAAGGTATATTTTAGATTAAGTTGAGCAGCCTTTTGTTTGTTTTTAACTGTCCTTGAATGCCTCGAATTGCCCTTTTGATGCTAAATTTGTAGTCAGTCAACTTTGCTCTTTGTGTATACTTTGAACTATCTCTGTTGATGCTGATAACAAGTTGAAGGTAGATAAGTCTTTTTTTAGACTGCTTATCATACATATAACTGTACCCTGCTCTCAGAACTCCATTCTCCTACCACAGTGAAAAGTTGTGTTTCTTTTAGTCTCCAATTTCAATAATGGTAAATGTCTTGGGCTATTAATTTGTTGGATTGAATCAAAATAATTGAGGAATTTGGCTCTAACATTATTTTCTTCTTTTTAAGGTTTTCTCCCAGAAATCATTAAGTTTGTCATCATCACCAACTTTAGGGTGTTTAAAAATGGATGGACCTAAGATGAGCCATGTAGCAGAAGAAGTAAGTTAGTTGATTTGGAAGGATTTTTATTGATTTTTTTTTTTAAACACACATGGTCAAATTTTTCTTAATTATAGAATCTTCATTATCATTTCAGTAACAGAGTTTGAATTTGCCATAAAAATAACTTTCTTTTATAGTTGTATATTTATGAATATGATGAAGTGGATTGCCAGTAGTAAAACTTTTATATTTAGTTGTATCCTTTTTAAGCATTTTAAAAATAAAAGTTGTGGTAGCAAGAAATTTCTATTAAAAAAAAAAACAATGAATAAATAAAAAGATTGATTATTAAAATTTAGCTTTTTATAATTTGGTAATTGATTGTAAACTATTCGATAATGAATTTTTTTTTATTTTGATTGAGGAAATGTTAAATTTATTCCCTGTATGTATATATATATATATATATATATTAATGAATTGTATTATTACTACTGAAAATCTGACTGATTTATATAAACAAAGCTGTAGATTTGTATGTACAAATCCCTTTTTTCTTCTAAATGAACTGTTTGAGTAATAATCCAGTCTCTGATTCTTCTAAACGTGATATCTGCCCTTTAATATCTGCCGAATGAATTTGATTTTCATGTATGTTAAATATAATGATTTATAGTAGGTGATATAACACCTTAAAATGGTTTTAAACTTGACAAACAAGCATTCTATTGTATAAAAGTACTTTAAACAGGGTATCCGCGCGCCTAGAAAGTCAGGGAAAGTCAGGGAAAATCATGGATTTAGGCAATGGATTAATTTTGTCATGGAAAGTCATGATTTTCTAAGTAAAATGAGTAAAAGTCATGGATCCACAAAGCTACCAATTAAAAAAAAAAAATAAAAAAAAAATGCTTCTGCAAGTAATTTTCTTTCTGCACGGAAGCAGCTGCATACTTTTACCTTTTGTCCACAGTGCAGGACTACCATTCATCTATTTGTACACACGGGACATATTATGGCGCCTTAACTGCGTGGCGAGACAATTGCTACGGGGTGACCAGGAGGTGTTAGTGTTCCGATGTGCAGTATCACGTTACGTGCGATTTGCTGATGTTTGAGAAGAAAAAAGTACGCATCGGCCTGTGATATAACAAAGGAGTAGGAATGAAGGGGATGATATCGGAACGTCATTGGCCCATCCGGTGATCGTGCGTATATTTCGTTGTGAGAAGCGAAACCGTTGAAGATACGAGCGTAGAAAAACACTCATTAGGGCAGAGTACACTGCACCGGAAGGGTCAAATATTTCTGTCGGAGCAATACAATTCGATAAGTCATCTGTTTTTTTTCCTCGAGTGTTAATAAGGCAAGACCAGGGTAGGCTTCTTTCTCACCCGTATATTCGGTCAGCTAGGAACTCTCCTCCCCCCTCCACATTCGTTTCAAAGAATCTGATCAGGGTTGTAAAAAAACCCGGGTTTTTGTATTAAAATCCCAGCCCAGATGAGTTTCATTAAAAAAAAAAAAGCGATGTTTTGGGGGTGGGGGAGAAAATCCGGGGTTTTTTTCGAAGGAGGGGAATCTTTTTTCTCAAGCAATATTAATATATAACATGTGTATGTAGTTTTTGTCTTTTGTTATGCTTGAAGATGCACTGTTTAGAAAACACGAGAAACATTAACCCGTCACAGTGTCCGGCGTCGCCTCCACGCTATGATATTGAGAGACGAGTGTCGCGTATGGAGTATCGGAGATCGGAACATTTTAAATTTTAAATGCCAAATTTAATTACTAGATGCCGTTACAGATATCCATAAGATTCTTGATTAAAATATTAGGAACACAAATCAATGCAAACATCAGCATGGGTGTAGAGGGGGATCGCTTGGAATAAAATACAAGTTTACATAATATATAACCTTATTGAGTGTATACCCGTGCAACCCCGCCTATGGAAAGCAATTATTTATATGTAAGTTTTCAGAAAGAAACTATATTTGAATTTTAAACATGGAAACAGAAAACAGGGCACTTTGGGGGTACACTAATAAATTTTAGAATTATTACAAATTTTATTATAATTTAATTATTTTTGCTCTTAATTTCCAATTAAATATTATGATAGCTTATGTACCCCACTTAAAATATAAATGGAGAAATTTGTTAAGCAAGGAAGAACTGGCTTTAGAATTGCAAAGCATCAGTAACAGTAATGATGTGATAAACAATGTCATAACAAATATCAGGTTGCCCGAAGAGCAATGCCCTACCCATTCGCCAGATCGATGGCTAAATGGGTAGGGTGCTGCACTTCGGCACAGAAGTTCAAGGGTTTGAATCCCACTGCTGGCATGAATGTTAACAGCCGTTTGAAAATTCATACTTTGGAGGAAAAGAGGAAACCTTTACTGCAAAGAGTTACTAGGAGTTTCAGTAAATAAGATTTTTATTTTGAGACATTAAATTTTGAGATTTATATAGAAATGTTAATAATTATTATTGAAGGTGAGGCACTAAATATTTTGGCAAAATCATTGCATTGAATTATTTAATAATATTTTTACTTGCCATTTGGCTAAAGTTACTGAGTTTGGTACTCATGTATTATCCCACTGACCATATTCAGACACCGCAGCGCTCCTTTTTTTTTAGAAATCTTTCCTTTTTTCAACTCCTCTTCTTAGCCCACTCTCCTGTTTCTAATCATGGATCTTGTTGGTGCTTCAACCACATTTGGCGAAATTGGCGTGCTTGCAGCTTGCGTGCGTGGCGTGCTTGCAGCGTGGCGTTTGAAATCTGGCGAGGGGATCGTAACTCAACAAATTGATACATAAACAAAAACAACATTTTGAGGAAAATTTTTACAAAAATTGAATATTTAAAATCTAATTGAATTAACAAAGAAAACACAAAGGAAACACATAACATTCATACTAAATAGACTGAAACATTCACTTAATCACAAATTAAATACACTGAGTGTGATTTTCATCACAAATTTGTGATTTAGTGTAAATTGTAAAATTAATTTAAACAAAAAAAAAAAAAAAAAAAAAAAACTGTATTTTGAGTGGAGGTTGAAGAGGAGTTGTAAAATTGAAAATTTTTTTTCAAATCTCTTATTCCTTATTTTACTACATTCCTCCTTTTTTTTTTTCGCATATTCCCTCCTTTTATTCCTTTTTTCTTTGGGCCATTCACTCCTTTTATTTGTTTTTTCTTTCTCAACGTTTACGGAGTTATGTAACAGCAGAACGGATTGCACACATTTGTTTTGGTAACATCTTTGTTTTTCTATTTTTTTTTCTTTCTGTGAGATCTCCCCCCCCCAAGAAAAAAAGAAAGTTTTAGGCTATTTATTGGTGTTACAGATGTTTGGAAGTTAGCGAATAACGATCAAAGTGTCAAAACTAAAAGGGGGACCCGAATTTTTGGATTGTAGTGTCAAGAAATCTGTTTACCCCGTTTCTGAACCCAAGAGGGGGAAAAGAAACGTTACTCCGAGCCTGTGCGCTAAAAAATGGACTGCCGCATCAAATATTAAATTCAAGGATAATTCTAATCCGTATTTTTTTTTTTTTTTTTATTTTGACAAAGAGCAGGAGAGAAGCGTTATCAGTTGATTCTCGCAACACGTGCTTCAAGGTCAAAAAGCCGTGTGACGCGCGGTACAAATGAAACATATAGAACGTGTGTGGTTCTAGATGTAATAGTACAGCTAAGCCGTGACTGTATGTTTTTGGTGAAAAACAACCGTTTTCTGGATTTCGGTTCCGGAAAATGCGCATTTTTTTAATGGGCCATTATAGTTAATACTGCTATCATAATATGGGGGCTCTGAAACGGTAGAATTATGTTTTAACATCCTGCGTATAGATTATCCCCCGAACACACGTACATGTAGACCGATCGTAATACTGTTTGATATATCGATATTTTTTTAATATCACGGTAACAGTATTAAGATTTCAATCCCTCTTATAGTTATTTCTAACGATACTTCATCTTATTGGCTGAATTTTTGTGCTATGATCAGTATCTGTGAGAAAATAACACTGTTGCAAATAACTTACGGAAGTTAATTGTTGTTGAAAAATCCGCACCTTTTTTTGTTGAGTTTGCATCTGTATTGAAGTTGATGAAAAAATTTATTAATGAAAAATCGTAACTTTTAACGGCAATTCCGATAAAAATCAGCCCGCTAGCTGAATCCGCAGGACGCTGCCAAGGGTTCGAATCTCGCCGCTTTGTTCGCAGCCGTTCAGAATCGTAGTAATTAAGTAGTAAACTCCGATGATTTTAGCTGTCGGGTAACATAAAAGTAAACTCTAGCGCTCTCAGCCCAATCTAAATGGTTACAAATCTGTTAGTCTACTAAAGTAGAATTCGAACCCACTGTCTCAGATACCGGAAGAAAGCCCGTCGAGTTCGATCATCGTCCTGAAATTTTACAGTTAAAAAAATTTTTTTTTAATTGTTCACTTAAAAAATAGCCTTACACATAACAGAGTATATGTTATTTAAATCATGAGTTTTTAGACATTGATTAAAATTAAATCAAATGCTAATTATTGTATCTTTACAAACTATTAAAGTATAGATTTTACTGCATTTAAGAAATTCTAGTGTCACAAAATTAAAAATTTGTTTGTAGGAATGCCTTCTAAAAATTTAGTATCTAAAATGCGCATTTATATTATTAGATTTTTTTTTTTTTTTTTTTTTTTTAAATTAGGATATTTGAGAAACTTTTGATTTGAATCTGTTTTGAACATTTTTTGATTGGGAGACTCTAGTAATTGTTTATATTAGTAAAAATTATTTAGCATCTGGTATATTTCATACTTAGGTACTTGTTTTTGCATTATGTATACTTAAATATTTTTAAATTGTTCTTTATTTTCCATTTTTCCTCCTTTTTTCCCCTCTAATATTTAACTTCTGGATCAGCTACTTTTATTAAAAAATTTTTGAAATTGTCCATTTAAAAAAAATTAGACTATACTGTATTTTTTAAACATTTATTATAAATCAATGTAAGAAAAATTAATAGAATTTTACAAACTAGTTATAACAAATTTTGCGGTTACAAAGTTTTCAAGTTCTGTTTGAAAGTGCATTTTAAAGCTTTGCAATTTGAAACAGCTTTTAAATTATTGATGTACTGTTGAAATCCCTATTTTAACGAACCAGCTTATAACAAATGAAAATTTTGATCTCATGATTTTCCTTTTGTTTACAATGCTAATTTACCCATAAGTAGCAATTCTCCATTTTATACATTTATAGTGAATCTTAGGAATGAGGTAGAAGAATCCTTTCTTTCATTCATTTACTAAGTATTTTTTCTTCATTTTGTATAAAACTTTTTTGCAGTTCTAAAAACAGATTTAAATATGTTTCTAGATTTAAAAACAAAGTGCATGAAATTAATAACATCTTGTCCAGACACTCAAGGAAAGAAAATGTTTTTTGTTGTATTGGACAAAGAAATTCCTTAAACTAGCTTGATATAGAAGATTATAAATTAACTCAGTATTAAAATAGTAAGCAATAACTAGAAGACAAAACTAGTTTTGCATTTGTCTACATTTTTGGTCATTCTGATATTCAATCATTCAGTTGTTTGGTTAAGGTCAATTAAAATCATTAAAGATAATATTTTTATAAATCTTACAGAAAATAACATGTAACCTTATGTAAATCTTATACAAGTTATAATTTTCTCAGATCTAGCATTTTTCTTAAAGGTTCAAGTACAACAAACAATAAGGTTCCTCAAAATTTAATATTAAAAGTTCAACCGTATTGGTGAATTTATTTATTTTTTTAATGAGGCACATTGAAGAAGCATCTGATTTGAATTTATTTTAAATATTTTTTTTCTAGGAAATTTGAGTACTTGCTTATATTGATAAAAAGTTATTTAGATACTTCCATATTTCATATTTAGGCACTTGTTTTTGCATTAAATAAATCAGAACATTAATTTTTAATAGTTATTTAACTTCCTCTTTTTTGATTTTTTATCCTTTTTTTCCTTTTTTCCCAAAATTTTGACTTCTGTGTCTGCATATTGCCAAGTAAAATTTGTTCGCCAAGGAAACTCAAAATAAGCAAGCTTAATTTGTGGGTAAATGTATAAGTATATTATTCTGGTTTTTCCTTAAATTCTAGAAAATTAGTTAAGATTTTTGTACAAAATATAAGTTTATCTTTAGGGCTATTATGTATAAACATTATAGGGTTATTATGTTTGGCTATTATTCATGGTCACCTCGATAATACCCTGAATTCAAATTGGAAATGTTTTCATTGCATTCAGAAAATTGCTATATCATTAAACTTAGGTATGCAGGTACTACAACAATATATATATATATATATATATATATATATATATATATATATATATATATATATATATGAGTTTATAAACACTTATAAAGTATTTTTTATTTTGAATTTCTCTTAAAGCATACATTTTATTTGTATGTACATCAGAAGTTTTATTCCTATATACCTTAACAAAATATTTTTAAAGTCATGGAAAATGATCTGCTAAAATCAGGGAAAGTCATGAATTTGAAAAATTTTATTTTGGCGAATACCCTGTTTAAATTATAAGCTTTTGAGAGTAACAGAATATGTATAGACACAAGTCTTTTATTTATTGTAGCATTTTGAAAACTTTATTTGTACAGAATTCTTTTCAAATATGGTATGGTTTCAAATATGATATATCTTTTATATATCTTTCTAAATATCCTATATACCCATTAACTGGGATTTTTAAATTTCCCATAAAATAAATTGTGAAAGTTTATATATATTGCTCTTTAATAAGATAAAAATGAAATATATACTTCTGCTAGTTTTTCCTGTATATTTGCTCTATCACTTAGTATCTGATTGTAACTAGTCAAAAAAAAAAAAAAAAAAAAAAAAAAAAACCCTAGGTTTTTTTTTTCTGAATGAGCCTAAGATTTGGGATATATTTCCAGATTTCTGAAATAACAGTGATTTATAGAAATTGCAGAATTTTACAACTCTTACGTTTACTGTTTCATTATAGCTTTTAATTTGAAGCATTTTTATCTATTTTAAAACTTGCTTTAGCCATTATTGCTGCTAGTAAATATTTAATGTAGAGTTTATACAAATTAAATAACTTGTCAAAAATTTGAAATTGCCAAATGCATACTATAATAATTTGGACAGAACTCCTTCAGACTAGCCTCCTTCTGGTTCAGCAATGGTGTTCTGATGGTTCATATCATGTTTCTAATAATTCAGATCATTTTAATCATGACATCACATCAATTTTCTCTTCATCTTTGATCAAACTTTATCTAGATTTCATTTATGTCAAGACTGAGTGATGAATTTGTCTGCAAGTTGAGGCTTGAAAAATAGAGCTGCCAGCCTTTCTAAAAATTTTTTTTTCTTTGTCTGCAAAAATATTAGAGGAAACCGCCTGTTTTATGTGCATTATTTTTAACAAACTTTCCAGTAGTGAAGAGACTTTGCCCTGGGCTTAAGGATATCTAAGTATTAAAGCAATTTTTCAATTGTTAAAAAATGCAGATAAAATTATTTTATATCTGAAACTACAAATGAAAACAATATTAGACAAGTATTTCCATATACCCAGGTGGGCTTATCTTCCTTGACATTCATAAATTTCTTAACATTTTATTTTATTGCTTCTGATTTTTAATGCTATCTTTATAAAGAACTAAAATCAAATTTTGCCTTAATATAATATAAATATTAGAAATATGACTATGCATGAATAATTTAGTCAAAATATTGAGCTTTAATGGTAATTTTTTATTTTTCTAGGTTATTTCAAAAGGAGAATTTGTTTCATTAGAAAAATATAAGTATAAAGATCAGAATGGTGTTGAAAGGTATCAATATAAAACTTCTATATAAAATTTATTATACAAAAATTCTTTCTTATTGTGATTTGTTTATAATTACAAAAGATTTTGATGGAATAATTATCAATTTCCTTTTTTTATGCATCATGTTTTTGAGAATGGAATTTGACTTCTGAAATTATCTTCTTTTCTGTTTGTTTATTGCAAATTAGGAGCATTCTGCATTAGATGCCTTAAATCTTTATATAAATATTCTGAAGCATTCATTCTTTCATTCCAATAAAATACATGCAACTGCTTTTAGAAATAACTTAGATGCCTAATGCTGCTATTGAGGACAAAGATTCAGATTATTATTTTATGTTCATATAAAATGTGGAGTAAGTGTGTGTACACTTTTGGATAGTGAAATACATTATTCCAATTTATATCTTTTTGCCAGACATTATCAGTTTAGAGAATTTGCAAGCAAATTTCAAAGCAAGTTAGACAGAAACAAGGTTTTGACTTAAGATTTAGCATATATGCTTTTTACTTTTTTTCCTCCCTACTTTTTGAAGAATAATATAAATCATATTTCTGTAATTAAAGGAAAGAAAAGTAGAACAGGATGGTATGAGAAATTTAATATTGTAATACTCTCTAAATTTTTATTGATATATTACAATTGTACTTTGAACTAGGAGTGAACAGAAAGAGAAACATGATATTCAAATATTCTCCCAAAATATAATCTATTTCCATAGGGTATGAATGAGTAAGCAATATCAACTGTGCACTGGCTATTGTATACCTGTCAACTTGTACTGTTTAGCTGTATTTTGTACACATTATAAGATTGTATGTTTGGAGTTAATTTTAAAAAAGGATTATCATGAAAAAATAAAGGAAAGTTTTGCAAGGGGAAGACAAATGTTCTTCGTTCCCAGTGCAGGAGGTGTCTCACAGAAATATCATCTGCTGTTGTCATCATGCAGTTTGCAGTTTGATGGAATTTTATAAGTTCATCTGCACAGTCTAACAGTATCACATAGAAATACAGAATAGTTAGGTAGTAATTAATAGTTAGATATCTAATAGTTAGATAGATAATAATTAATACAGAATGTTCAACCCGAATTTACAAGTTCCATTCTTAATAACTTTTAGAAGATATATTAATGGCTAAAATGCATTGTTTGAAAAAGAACAAAGGCAAAGGCAGTCAATCATAAATAGAAATGAGTAATGCTCTTCTAGATCTTGTTTTATGAATTCAGATTTTTGTTAAGAACTCTTTTAAATGAAAAGATTTTGAGTACTAGTAACTATGATACAAAAGTTTATTAGATGATGGGAAAATATATAATCACAAAAGAAATAAGATATACATATACATAAGATATACATATAAAATTGTTAATTGATATGTCTTTGATCTTTTAATAGTAAAAAGGGGGTAATTAAGGGCATAAAATTCTTTGTTTACTGTGCATATAATTGTTAAGCAGTTTTCTTTAGTGAGGATTTGTTGAAATATTTTATAAATACACAGAGAGAGATAAACTTGGGAATGTGTTTGGTTTTCAGCTTGTGAAGTTGTAAGATTTTCAAAGCAATAGTTGGTAGCTATACTATTGAGGGGTAATTCCATACCAAATCAACACAAGGTTTCTCCCTGACCCCCTCCAATTTTGATTAAATTTGGTATAGTAAGTGACTTCATGGTAATAAAGAAAATCCCCAAATCTTGTGTTCCAATAATAATTGGTTTGGGAGTTATAAGGCTTTAAAGTTGCCAGATTTGTATAAAAGATACATTATCAGCATACCTTTAAATTACACTTGCTACTCACCTAATTAAGCTAGAGATATGTGCAAGGTGTTATTTTAAACCTTTTTTAATGGGCTTTCATATGATATAAAACACATGATGACTTGACAATATTTTTAAAAATTTAAATTAAAATTAAAATTTAAAATTTAAATTTCTCAAAAAGCCAAGTTTTTAAAATTTTGAAAAAAATCTCAAAAATTGCTCATATTATTGTTAATTAATCCTCAAAGTTTCATGTTGGGATCATAATGGGATCCCAAGCTACAAAAGTTTTTTGTTGGATGTATTTACTATTGGAATAACGAAAATGAGAACATGCATTCATTACTTTTAATCTAACTCAGCTGTATAGGATGGTATTAATGTTTACACACTACTTTATCGACATATACTCTAGTAAATAGTACATTTAACATTTGTGAAGATTTTAGAATGTAGAAAAATCATTAAAGTGCATTACTTTTGATGGATTGTGCTACTTATTTAGTTGAAACTGGTAGAAAGCTTTATGTGTTTTGAGAATTTCTACTTCAGAAAGAATATACATGGGTTCTGTTGGAGTTAAAGGATTCACCTTACACATAACATCTGAAATTGGAATCCATAGTACATCTGGTTTATATAGATATAAAAAGATGGTGATGGTTCAGATGAGTGAAGGAATGTCACTTTTACCTCTTCAGAGTCTTTCTCTTCTTTCTCTTAACATAAATGTAAGCCACCAGTTGCAATTATAAACAGCAGTAATATAGCCTTTTATATCAGCAAATAGAAGCTTTTATTGTGATGCTGTCGCAGTTTGCATCAGTAAATCTTGTGAAAAGGAAAATGTCTTCTCAAAGACTTTTGTTTTTGATTCTGTGGGTAGAAAAGCATGATATTTCCGAGTCCCAGGAATTGCAAAAGCATTTTTAAATCAGTCATCTTGAAATATAGCTGTAGAAACATGTTCTTCTTGGTTTGAAAAACAAAATGTATTCCTGTGCCCAGTTAAAAAGTTGTGGTGTAAGTATTTGATTTTTATATGGTTGTAGTAGGCTTGCTCAAGCCACTAACTCTTGAGTGTACCTCTTACCCCATCACAAGGTCCTTTACCATAAGCAGTTGCCCAAAAATGCCATTCTGCCTCAATGCCAAAATATTCCTTATGTAAGCATAGATTGGCAAAGTTTTTCTTATTTATATATTGTGCAGATGACCCATCTGAGAAATAAAATATTTTCCTTGCACCTTTTTTAAATTCTGTCTTAAAAAAAGTAATAAGCTTCTTTTGAAAACAGTAAACTGCTACAAACAGTCTTAAATTACAATGTATGTAAAATGGTCAATTCCAAACTTTCCTTTGTAATATACAACAAATGGGTGAGTTGTAGATTGAACATTATTCCAGTGGCAGCTCTGGGCCTCATCCTGTATAGCAAATAAGCAAAATCAAGACCTACAAACTCTGAATCTTTAAATTTTCTTTTATATTGTTTATAAATGAATTTTGTTGTTTCACCACAAAGTCATGATAAACTAATACAGACATTTTCTCACAAAATAAGTCAATAAATTCTGATGCTGACTTTTGTATGGTTTCTAAAGAGCTCCTATCAACAGAAATCCACTGATTGAAAATGAACTTTTCCACCATATTTTCATCGAATGTTTCATCAAGTATGGTTTTTAATTCTGTAGTCCCAGAACATGATGTACATACACTCTCCCATGTGGCAGCTGACTGATGCTGGATTACAAATCATCAAATCAAGGCAGTCCTTGTATGTGTTAATTTTTCCATGTGTTAATGGAAGCTAATTTGGTATTTTATAGCTTGGGATCCCATTATAATCCCAATGTACTGTCACAATGTATGAAGCCAGATGTACTATGGATTCCAATTTCAGATGTTATGTGTAAGGTGAATACTTTAACTCCAACAGGACCAATGTATATTCTTTCTGAAGTAGAAATTCTCAAAACACATAAAGCTTTCTACCAGTTTCAACTAAATAAGTAGCACAATCCATCAAAAGTAATGCACTTTAATGATTTTTCTTCATTCTAAATCTTCACAAATGTTAAATGTACTATTTACTAGAGTATATGTTGATAAGGTAGTGTGTAAACATTAATGCCATCCTATACAGCTGAGTTAGATTAAAAGTAAAGAATGCATGTTCTCATTTTCGTTATTCCAATAGTAAGTATATCCAACAAAAAACTTTTGTAGCTTGGGATCCAATTATGATCCCAACATGAAACTTTGAGGATTAATTAACAATAATATGAGCAATTTTTGAGATTTTTTTCAAAACTTTAAAAACTTGGCTTTTTGAGAAATTTAAATTTTAATTTTAATTTAAATTTTTAAAAATATTGTCAAGTCATCATGTGTTTTATATCATATGAAAGCCCATTAAAAAAGGTTTAAAATAACACCTTGCACATATCTCTAGCTTAATTAGGTGAGTAGCAAGTGTAATTTAAAGGTATGCTGATAGTGTATTTTTTAGACAAATCTGGCAACTTTAAAGACTTATAACGCCCAAACCAATTATTATTTGAACATAAGATTTGGGGATTTTCTTTATTGCGATGAAGTCACTTACTATACCAAATTTAATCAAAATTGGAGGGGGTCAAGTAGAATTTGGTCTAAAATTGTGTCGATTTCACATGGAATAACCCTGAGGTGAATATCAATATCTTTGATATATTCCAATAAATTGAAAGATATAGAAGCAGAATACTAGTGAAGTTTCAGATTTTGTTAGAATGTTTTGGGATCAAAGAGATATTTAAAGGAAGATTTTTCAGGTGTGTGTTTGTATGATGTCAAACTGGGAGAAATATCACTTTATATTGATAGATGCAGAATGTCTTTTGGTGAAAACAGTATTGTATTGCGTTAGAATTTGAAATATTGTTATTACGATGCTTGAAAATCAATATATTGATAAAGAATGAAAGTCATAGGGAGATGTTAATAAGTATGAATCCTCTTTGCATAGGTATAAATGAGTTTCTACTCTATATATGATAGTTCCCTCCATCATTTGATCCAAAAAGTTTGGGTTCACTACTATGCTGTATATATATTGAAAGTTAACTTTACAGAAAAAATATTCAATATTAAAATAGTTGTAGCTTTTATTTTGATGTTATTTCCTAAATAATATATTTTGTAGTATATTTTTGTTTAGAAAGGTTAAATGATTGTATTAGTAGCATTGACATAAGTGCTTCTATTTTTTTCATTATCTATGGGAAAGAGGCTAAAGAATACTGGTGAATTGCATGTGTATCTCAAAATTAATTTTATTCTAATGTGCTTCTGTTATAGTTTAACAGAATGAATTAACCTTATACTATTTTAGTCCAAAAACACTAATAGAGGGCATGATCTTTCATGGTAAGAATTTCATATTGTACTTAGTTTCTACACATAAATCCTCAACTTGTTACCAGATAGTTATGTAAAATCGTTTATTCAAAAATCTCTTGTATGGGATTGAAAATTTCAAGTATTCTTTTACAGAAAGATCCCTATAATAGCTTTTCAATATGAATTTTAAGCTTTTGATGCTACTTTAAGTTATTTCATTATTTAAAAATGTAGTCAAACTAAACTTTTTCATGTTATTGGTATAATTCAAGATGTCAGTCTACTGCATTTTCAGACAAATTCATAAAACTTTATATTTTCCCTCTTCACTTATGCTGTTCAAGTTAAATTGTTCCACTTATAAATCACTGATTTTAATTTAGTTTTCTTATTGCCAAACAAAGCTTTATTAGTTGATAAGAAATCCAAATTTGTAGACTGTGGAATCAGATAACTTTGATTTAATGCTCAGGATTAAATTCTTTCCTTAAAATAATAAAAGTAAATTTTCCTGTTTTTTTAACAGTCAATACTGAAGACTTTGTCGAAGACTATTATTCTAAATTACATTTACCTTTTTATTTATAGTTAAATTTACACTTTTCTATATACTGTTTTGTACTTTAACCATTTGTTGATAAAGAAATTTTGAAGTTAAAAGAAATTTTGTTTTCCCTCTGTACTAAATGAATATATTTAAGCTGAAAGTCTTGCTCATTGTTTTTACTCTAGTTTAATATTTGTTTGATATTGTCTATTTATATTAAAGCTAACAAAAATGAATTTTATTTAATTGGTAGGATTGTTTAAAATGGTTCTTAGTCATTAAAATATTGGGCTTCAAATGATCATTGGTATGAATGCATATATGCCTGTCTGAATTTGCTTTTTGCTGTTGTATAACAAAATAGTTGACTTATTACAATGAATAACTGGATTATTAGTGCAGTGTTATCTTAATGAATTTAAAATATAGAATTTAAGTGAAACCTCAAGTATGATGTTTTGAATCTATTATCGGTGACTTTTATGATAGTATTTTTTCCCCCCTGTATTTGAATGTAGGACTTGGGAAGTGGCTGGACGTACCTTTAAACCAGAAGGTGACAACCCTGATTGTAAGTAAAACAGTCATGTCATTGTATGTTTTTCTCAAAAGAAAAATGTTTTAGCAATGAGATCTTTTTGGCTTTGCATGAATTAAAGTAAAAACTTTTTCTATTAAATGGCAAATTTCTGAAAAAGCCATTAACATAAACTGCCCTTTAAAGATATGTTAGGCAAATCAAAGTCATTTAAAGAATTGATTACAAATTTTTGTTATAAAAAGTTGAAATTTCTTTATACATATATGTCATATATTAATAAAATATCTAATATTCTCATTTTTGAATACCAAATTTCCCAGCTGTAAAGTGTCATATTTAAAAGCGTGGTATCACCATCTTAAATTCTTTTTGCCTGTCTCTCAATACTAAAGCTGGAATAAATGCTTATTCTCTGTCCACTGGCCTGTAAAATAGTATTGTTTTTTGCAATAATTAAATTACTCCCTGCCGGTTTCGAGCTTAAAGGATCAAGGTTGACTCTTGCTTCCCCAAAAGTTCTGATCTATCATCCATCTTTAGTCTCATGGGAACAAAGTCACTTGATTTAATGCTGTGAACAAATGTATATAATCTTGGAACTTTCTCTGCAGAGCTGTATTTCTTATGCAGCTTAGTTAGATTGGGGTAATTGGTTCTATACACAGAATATGTGTATTAATATTCACTCTAATTGACCTTGAGTTAAAAAATAGTTTTTAAAATGTCCATAGTGTTATCTGTTAATTTGAATAATGCAATTGTCAAGAATTGAATGATTTTTCTTGAACTCAGGTGTTGGAACTTTAGCTGTTCTAAGACGTCTCTTGAAATATGATTGTTTAATCTTGGTGAAACAGTATAGACCGGCTCTTAAGCAGTATACGTTGGAGTTGCCAGCAGGTTAGTATAAATTTATTGCCCTTTTGGCATTTTACTAAAACTATGTTTATGTATTGGAAAAAAGTTTAGAATGTTATATATGTTTGTATAAATATAATGCAGTTATCCTTCTTAGTTTGATATTCTCATCTAAAATATTGACGAAAAAAAAAGGAATTTTCTATTTTCTTCTCAATTGGCCTGTGTGTTTTAAAAATGCTTCTAAACCGTGTTAAAATCTTTCTAATGGCAGTTAGATTGTACTTTTAACATGATGAAAATTTGGTTCATAAGTGTGTTTGTAATACTTTTGGTTTCAAATCCTGTTCATAATGCTTTAAAATATTTTGCATAATTAGAATGTGTATATGCATGTCTCAACTCACTTTTGTTTTCCATTATCACTAGTTGATGTATATCTTCTAGCGTATATAAAATTGAGAAGAATTTACTGAAAGTTTTCATGGCTGTTTATTGAACTAAATACTGTTTTTAAGCAAATGACTGTTCTAAAATTGAATCTTTTGGAATTAATTTTATTTTCTCCTTCAAATTGAGTTAAAAAGAATTGAAACTTAAATTAAGAATAAAGCTAGAATTTAAATTTTTGTCATTGTAAATTTGAGTTTCTTTTGAAGAAGCCAGACTTGTTTAAGATCTTTCATCCTCTTTTTGTGAATGCATAATTTTCCAAAGCAAGGTTAAAATTCTTGTGTGGGTTTGTTAATATGAAGATTATTGTATGTTGGCAGTTTCATGTGTCATCAGTATTTCTAATCAAATGCTTTGTTTATACAATTACTTTGAACAAATGACATCCTCTATTAAAATGAACATGTAACTTTTTTATTAAGAATGACATCTATCCTCGCTAATATTCAATTATGTTTCTTTATTCCATGTATCCATTACAATGAGTTGATGCCTTCCTCTATAGCTCTAAAACACTTTGAGCCCTGACTTGTTCCACAATTATATTTCAAACAGCACTCTGTTTTGATTTTTCCCAGATCTTCATTATTTTAGTCATTAATAACATTGTCTAACCGCCTTTCTCTCGGTTCCCATAGGTTTCCAGTAGATGATCTTTTTCTCAAGCCATAATTATCTTTCCTTTTAATGTGTCAAAACCAAAAAGGTGCTGGGACTTAATAAAGCTAACAATATTTTTACCTTTTTATTTTCTTGATTCAACCTAATTCTTCATTCTCCTCTACCATTAACAGGTCTCATTATTCTCCTCATCGCCTTTTGTTCAAACACCAGCACTTCATTTTTATCCTCTTTAGTCCAAAAGATATCAGTATAAAAAATAAGCTTGGTTTCCTTTATGAATTTTTGCATGCATTTCTTCTGAGTAACTTCCTGATTCAGTAACAGTGATAGTTTTAAAACTATTCATTCTTTCAAATTTAAAATTATCTACAGTGAGTTTTGTTAACTTATCATTTGCAGTTCTGCCATTTTCCATTTATTTTTTTTTTCAGCATTGTTTCACCAATGAATGTACTAGTATTGTTCTTGGACATTATCAGTATTTTTCATGGTAAAATGTTTGCTTTTATGGATATGAATACAAAGTATACTGTTTAAATATAACTTTTTTTTTTATTAGGAAAAATTACTAGCCAGCCAAATTATTATTTTCTGAAATGATGTGAAAAAGATTTGTGCACAGTTACATGCATTATCTGTTAAAATGATTTAAGTCACTCTGGAGGAATGTAAGAATAAAGACTTCATGATAAGTTCTTAAGAAGTATGAGTCATACCTATATCTTCGATAATGGAATTTTCTACTCTGCAGAACATATATAGCAGCAGAACTCCCGAATAATTGTTATTAAGAAACTATTATTATACATAAATATAACAATATAAAGCAGAAAAAAATACTTACAAAAGGTAAAGGAATTTTTTAATGAAAAGTATCAAAGTTCTTTTAGTTTGGTTGTTCTTCTATTATGATCTGCATCCATATTCTGATGTTTAGTTTCATTAAGCCAGTCTCCCAAATATAGACAAATGGTAACAGCCTTATCTGATAATGACAAATATTCTCTTTTCAAATCACTAGAATTCTGACATTTTATAAAGACAGTTTAATAAATTTTTCACTCTTCCAAAGAAAAACAAGGTTTATAATTTTTGATCCCCAATTGTTTGATTTGGTAATCTCATTAGGGAAGTAGAATCTCTGAGAGAGTCAAGATGTTCAGTAACATCCTCATATTCCTTATTTTCTACTTGTTTGACTCTGAGAGAAAGTCATAAATGTGTATGAATAATAAACATATATGACTACATAAATAAATAAATTAGAAATGTGTTGTTTTAAATTATAAATGGTACTATTTCTAAAAAGAAAAACTTGGTGATAAAGTATTTTATTTCAGTTGGCAAAAAGAAAGTTCCTGAATGAAAAATGATTGAATATAAATTGTAAAAAATTGCTGATATTTTAAAATTTTGTGTAAATGAAAGTGATTGTATGTGAATTGATTTTGTTAGGTCTCTGTGATCCTACTGAAAAGCCACATGAAACTGCTATTAGAGAATTGAAGGAAGAAACTGGTTACATGACTACTGCTGTCAAACATACAAGTCCTCGTAAGTAGGAGATATTTTCTTCATTTGTTGGATATATGTTTTTAAACAGGTTATTATTTCTGTCAAAGAATTTAATCCATTGTGATGTGACAAATGCAGTTTATCTCAGTCAAGGATTAATTTTGACAAAATGATTATTTTACTTATTAACTAAAAGTTAAGATCTTCATATTGATTTAAAATGTTTTTCCTTCCAAATCTGTTTCTTTAGATTTTGAAACTTGTTACTGTGACATGTTAGAGCTATTGGATTAAAATTGAATTTGTGTAAACATTATATTCAAACCATATGCCATTTCAATTTTATAAAGTAAATTATTGATTAATTAAGGATGAAATAGATATAAATCTGTCTGGGTATATTTCAGATATCTAGAGCTGAAAGTTTTGGCTGTCAGTCAAAAACCTAGATTTTGAAATACCAATGAATTATTTTCTTAACATTTTAAATTTTAAACAAAATTGTGTACAATATGCTTAGAAAAAAAAAATCCAGTGTAGTATTATAGTACTTTTTAAAAAAGCTGGATGCATGGAAGTCATTTTCTAGAAAAACTGGCCTCCCTTTTTCAAAATTTCTGAAACTGAAACTCTTTTATAATAAATTTGAGCCATTTTAAGTGAGGTAGGGCTTTAAAATATCTGTAACTCCTTCATTGATTTACAGAAAATAATTTTGTCTAGTGACAAACCTCCAAGATTTTTTTTTTAAACTAGATAGATTAGAAGTGACTTAAAATAAAGTATCACAATTTTCAATGTCAAACAAATGTATTATTTAAAAAAATACTTCCTAAAAAAGGTATATTAATATATTTTGTTTGACATCTATACTTCCTTCATGGCAGTATTGTACAAATAAAATTAAAGAGGGGGGATTTTTTCATTTTTGTTTAACTTTAAATAAATACATATTTAAAATAATCTTTGTAAATTAAATTGTTATATTTAATTTTTTTTAAATGCTATATAAAATATTTTGTAATTTAGCTATATAAAATATTTTGTAATTTATAATTTTTGAATTGTATATTCATAAACAATGTAGTAAAAAATGTGAGTTCTATATATATATTTGTATCTATGAGACAAGGGTTTGAAAAAAGTGTTTTGACTTTGACATTTTGTTATCTTATAGTAACAGCTCTTGATCCTGGTTTGTCAAGAAGTACAATGAAGGTTGTTACACTTGAGGTAATTATGGAAATAGTGTAGCTTCTGCTTTATTTTCTTTAATTATGAAAATAATATGTTTGACTTGTTCAATGAATGTTTTTAGGTGAATGGAGATCAGATAGAAAATCATTATCCCAAACAACGCCCTCAAGATGCTGGTAATTTTCCCTCTTTTTCTATTGTAATGCATGTTATGTCATTTGTCAAGTTTTATTCACAAAACTTGAAAGAAAATTTAATACATATATAAATGAGATTCATTTGTGTTTAAAAAGCAAAAAAAAAAAAAAACAGCCAAATGTAATTGGTATTCTTAAATAATGGTATGCAAAACCATAAACATTGCTTGTGACATCCAGGAAAAACTCATGTTATTAAATGTTCCTAGATTCTCTATAAAAAATGCTTTGCCTGTCAAAATGTGAAAGGCAGATACAGGAATAGATTAGCTATAAGTCGTAATTTATATATTTTTAATTGATGGAGTTAAATCATTTCTGACTCTGAAGATTATAAAATGACTTCCGTGCTGTAATGGTCTAATGCTTCCCTGCCTATAGGTTTATTAATTGTTAACTGCTCTATTAAGATGGTAATACTTTTAAATTTATTTCTCATTATACTTATAAACATTTGGGAAACTAAGAATGGAAGCCTAATATGTGTAACTGTCTGTACTTTGCATGGCATTATGTGTTGATGGAGATGGTGTATGTCTGCCAAATTGACACCCAATATTTGACATTTGTAAACTTCCTGTATTTTTTATTTTACTTCTCTTGTTTCTTATTTTAAGGATACTTTGCATAGCTAAGCACTATGTCTCATTCCAACTGTTGTTGTTCCTGAAAAAAATCGTCAGAATGTATTGAGATTCAGTTTAAATTGTAAGAATTATATTTTCTGCATAATTGAGCTGTGAGATGGTATATTGAAGCTGGTAAGCTCTAGAACTTTCATGCTTGTCTGTCTGCAAAACTGATACTGATTTTGGCATCTTATAAATTTCTAGGCTTCAGTTGTTTATTTTACCTATGTTAGTGTTTAATGAATTTGCTGCTTGTTTCAAAATATTTGAATAGTTAGTGTTTTTCTAAATGATGGCTTCTTAATTACATCTGCTTTAGTCATAAAGTCCTAATGTGAAAATGGCAAATGATGGTTGCATGGATTTATGGGTCCCACTGCTGCCATGCATATTCAAAAGGGCTCAAAGCAAGATCTGATTGGCAAAAAAGTAAACCTAACCAAAGCAAAAATTTATAAATAAAAACTAGACGCTGTCAACTAACTGTTATCAACAAAATAGTCTGGGTTTGACAGAATTGATTCAATATATAATTGACTTCTGAAAGCTCTATTATAGGTAATAACATATATGATAATAAGTACAATATGTTAAATTTGGATAGAAAAGTTAATGCATGAGTTACAGCATAACCAATTCTAACTGAATTTATTTTCATCTATAAGCAGTTAGCATTATAGGTAACTGTTAACTAAAGTTTTTAGTCAATAGTAATGGTATAGTGTCTTGTTCATACAGAAAATATGTATGTCTATTTTAATATTTTAATCACATCTAGTATTTCTTTGATAACAAAAATTAGAATATAAATAAAATTTCATCCTATGAAATAACTAAGACTGAATTATTTGTTCTGTTCATTTGTTAATCTTCTTTTAAAAATTGTGCTTTTTAGGTCTAATAGAAGTTGTTCACATTCCAATAAATGAACTTCTGCCTCGATTGAATGGTATGTTTTTGCATTAATTCTTAAAAGTTTTAGCTATTTAAAATTATGTCTTTAGAACAAGATTCTGCATTACTGAGCACTTTCATTGTTTTACTGATTTGGAGTTTGGGATACTGTTGTAAGCATAAGTGTTATTTTGATACCTAACATGGTATAAATGTTAAAACTGGGAATTATTTTATGAGTGTCAAGGAAAATACTTTCAAACTACTTTATAAGATTCTGTAATGAAAGGATTTATTTTGTATAGATAATTAGACATGTGGGAGCTTTATTATTAGCAAACTTTTGGAAATAGCTATGATTTAATATTTTTTTATCTTGTGATATCAAAAGCAACTTTTGATATAATTTAAAACTATATTTTAAAAACAATTTAGACTGTTGACCGATATCAGGTCATGTGACATAATATAAAACTTTGGATAATGTAGTCTAACATAGAGAATTTTTTTTTTAAATCGATATTGTCTTTTGTTGCTGTGTTTTTAAAGAAATTCTCATGAATTCTTCTGAAGGAACTATTTTGGGATGAATATTCATTTGAAGTTATCTTTATATTTTTTACCAATGCAGTGGAACCCATTTAAGTTTTCCAAGGGACCAACTGATTAAAAATTTGGGGGTAATCAGAAAAATACAGTATTTACATATATGGATTTCTTATTCAAAATGATTAATATAATTTTATATTAAAGGTCTTCATATTTTTTTTCAATTTGTTTTTATCACTTTTATTTAACTTCATGTATATATCAGTTAAAATTTTATAATCAATTTTTAACTACCTTCCTGACATGCTGGAGTGCCTGAAATTTTGCACATAGGTTTATTTTTGGTGACAATACAATTTTCAACAATAGAAAAAATTAATTGGTGAAAAGAAATTTTGTTTTGTAAATGCAAAAAGCTGTTCAGAATACTTGGACTCCCAAATGCAGATATTTTCAATTAGTATTGCCATCTATTTTCAAGCGGCATAATTAAAACCTCAAATTAAATTTTCAAAGTGATTTGAACAAAATTAAAATAATGACTCCTGTTTCAGAAAGGAATACACATATTTTAAGCTTTTGTAAAATATTACAGTTATTAATATTTTAGCAATTTATGAATATTTGGGATTTTCTTTATAGACTAAGTATTACTAGATTGGTAATTTTTCTTATTTTACTGTACAATAATGAATAACTTTGTATAGTTGAGCTTTGCTAATTAATTCAAACAAGTATTTAAAAAATTACTTTTCACACAACTTTTTTTAAAATTAATAATTTTTTGTTAAAAGCTCCTATATGGGAAGTGTCATCATCTGATGCATAGAAATTGCATGGGGAGTATCTATAGGATAAAGGTCAGTTGTTATAATGGGTTACGTAGCTAAAAAATAAAAATGTTGCCTACAATTTGAATCAGTGTCAAAGTAACATATTACTGATTATTATTTATTTATTTATACAATACTGACATAATTGTCTAAGTGAATTTTTATATTAAAATACTGATATATTTATTATATGTTAAACACCTCATGCTTTTATTTTTAGTTGTATAACCCACCATAACAACTTACCCTTAACCTATCGATATTCCTTGCACAATTTCTCCATATGAGTATATTACAATTTTTATATAGAAGCTTTTTACGCAATTACTTTTTTGTGCTGTTTCTGAATTATTTATTACTTGTTAATGCATTTTTTATTCTTTTTTTTTTTGTGAAATAAGATTTTTTAGTTTTTTATTCTTTTTTTATGTGATTTGTCTTTAAAGATTGCTATGAAAATTTTAATGTGATCTCTTGTTTAACAACAATGTTATTAAGCCTTTTAGCTGGCAAATTCAACATTTTTGTGCAATCTGGAAATCATTTTCCATTTCTTAAATTTTTGGCTTCTGGTCAGTAAATGAAAGCTTGTGCTTGATCCTTGTGTAGACATATATAAAATTTTATTTAATGTAAACCAGTCTCTAGGAAGTGCAAAACAGAAATTAAGTTTAAAAAAAAACCTTTGCTTCAGTAAATTCAGATGCTCTCTGATGATTTAATAATGTGCAAAAAATGTATATTTTCAGGCACAAAGTTAAAACGGATCCTGAAATAATTGTAGCCAGCAATAGCAACACTAAATCTGAAAAAACTAAAATAAATGTGATAACAAGACAAAATAGGTTAAATGTGAAAACATCCATTTTTGTATGATGGAGAAATTTTGGGTGAAATGTTATGGTGGAGGGGTTAATTTTAATTGAGAGATCATTTTCATTCTACACATTTTATTGCCTGCAGATGGGTATGTTTTGTTATTACCCAATGTCTACCTGTGTGTGTGTTTTGTTTGATGGGATTCCAGTTTGAAAGAAATTCAAATGAGAAGTTAAAAAGCTTTGAAATTGGAAATGTTACAATTATGGATATATGGGGGGAAATGGAGACTGTAGAAATATAAGTAGGAAAACTTGTTCCACTGTATATTCTGTTGCATGATTTTCTTTCTCTTAGTTTCACTTATTAGTTAAAAATATATAATTGATACTTTCTTGCAACAACTGAAACTTTAATATTTCAGAGTTGTAACTTCATACAAATTTTTTCTCTTCACTAGAATATTATACGTATCTTCCCAATTGTTCAAAAATATTTCTATATTTTAAAGTATACCGACTCAGTTAATGGTAATTTGTGAGAGTAAATGTCACCCTTTAAATAAGAATTCAAATGATAATTTTAGACTTGATTGAAAATTGTAATTTACCCAGACTAACTTGTATCTAATAAAACCGATTTCTGATTTGAATGTAGGTGTATTGGTCAAATAATGAAGGCTATTTGATATTCATCAACTATCAGTCATAATTCCATGTTTGATACTTTCATTTGTTTAGTGACCTTTTTAAAGTTGTGTATGTTCTATAGAATTCTTCAGCTGTCAGTCATAAATATTTTATTTGACACATAGATTGTCATTTCTCAGTTGTTGGTGATCTTCATGCATGTACATAAAATTTATTAATTGTTAAGTCATAAATTAGTATAGATAAGTCCCTCCATAGGTTTTGGACTAATACTTGATTCTTGAAATAACTTTTAAAGTTTATTTTTAAACTTCAACTGTAGAGCTCTTTCAGTTTTTTGTGATTTTAGTTTTGAAAGTAGCTGCATTTTATGTAGTAGAGAAAAACTATACTTTTACAAATGCACATTTACTTTCTAGTACGTAAAATTATCCCAATTTTTTAGATAATTGCATATCTAGCTAATAATTGAAAACTTAATGGTTTGCAGAAATTATGTCTGCCTAATCCTAGTTTCTTTAAATTACTTTTTTAAACTCATCAGGCACAAAATGTTTAAAAATTCCTCCAGTATAAAAAAGAGATGTAGGGTTTCCAAAGAATATTTTATGTATAATTATATGGAAAGGTTCAGTAAAAGCATTTAAATTTTCTTAATATGGGTACTGTAGTTATTTGAAAGGTTTTTAATTGATTTACTTTTTGTTTTCTATATTTCAGAAAATAAGATTATTTTTAATCAAAAATAATCAAACATTTTTTTTTAAATAAAGTAATTCCAAAAATGAATTTTAAATATTAACACCATAGTAGTAAAATCATTTGATCTTGTGTGATAGAAATGGGAAAACAGATTTTGTTAAATAATTCATTTACTTTAAAAAGACATGTCCAAATTTGTTGGAATTTTCCAAATAGTTGTGAAAGTGAAAATATACTGCCTAGGTATGTGAAATAGTTTTCTTATCAACTTTTATGAAGTAGTGGGGAGAAATAGGAATAAGGATTCCAAAAGAAATTTTGTAAAATTATTTTCTAAATACAAAATTTTTAGTAAATACATTTTATTGTTACTAACATGTAATCATCCATTCCTTTTGAGAGGTTTTAAATTCAATTTTTTTTAAAGCATAACATTGACATTTAGTCAATGTTATGCTTTAGTCAGTGTTATGTAGAAGTTTAATCTTTGTTTTGTATTGATTGGATTCTTTTATCTTGTAGATTACAGTGAACAAGGTTATATCATTGATTCAAGAGTTTATTGCTTTGCTATTGGTTTGACCATAGGAGGCAAAAATGCTTGTTATAAGCAAACTGCCAACCCTTACTAATACTTAATTGTGATTTATATAATTGTGTATAGTGAGCTCAGTTTATATCAAGTGGAACTTTCTCTGGGGATTCAATTCACTTTTCATCCCGTTTGTTTTTGTGATATTGCAGGGTGTGTTTTGTTTTAACTTTTTTGTAAGCATTTTTTTGCATTTGTCTGTATAAGTATTTGTAATTTTTCTGTAATTAATAAAGTATTTAACTGTTAATAATTATTGATTGTTTGTTTTGTATTTAGTATTTATTATATCTTTGTACTGTGTAAAAAAAGAATTATCTTTTATTTAAAGTGTTTGATGTTGGACTATCTGGCCCTTTTTTTTTTTTTTTTTTTTTTCAAAAATTCTTCTCAATCTGGAAGTTTGTTGATAAAATTTTTTGTTTGGTCTTTATGGTTTAGTTACTTTTTATACTTGATGTCTACTTGAGAGCTGGTGAAACTGTGTATTTTTCATTCCTGTGTACATATAATGTGTTCTAATGAGCTCATAAACCTTTTGCTACAGAAAATTGTTTTATTTAGTTTTTTGTTTGAGATGTACAACATTTGACACAATAGTATCAGCTTTTTATAATTTTTTCTTTATTAAGTTTTATTCTTAAAAGTTGGAATAAACTATATTGTCATTGACTTCTGTTATTAATACAATTTATCAAAAGGGAAATGTTGCATAAAAGGAAAATTGGGCATTCTTATAAATGTATTACAAGGAGGAGGGAAATGTTTATATTAGAAATACATATTAGATAAATTTTTGAACAAATATTTTGTTGCATATAGTTGGAGAAAGAATTACTAAGTAATGCATATAAATAAATATGCATTTGATGAGGCAAGTGCTTCCTGTTTAAAATCATTTCTGTTATTTTTATGAAAATTGATTAAGAAGTCATGTAAAGTAATGATTGTTGTTTGGACATAATGTAAGTAAAAGGAAAATGTATTGAGTTGAGGATACTGTTGATGTGCTTGTATGTTTAAAATCATCAGTATAATAAACTATAAGCTTTTTTTTTTATTTTCCAGTATTGAAACCAGTTTAGAAATAACTTGATCTTAATTGGGTGAAAAGAAAAGTAATCAAATCATTATGGAGAGAAATTGAAATTTTGCTCATAACTTAAGTCTAAAGCAAGAACAGAAGGAAGTTGTACTGTTCCTAATTCTCAATTGAAATAGATAGGCATTCACTTTCAATTAAGTTAACAGATTAGATAGTTTTCCTAATCTTCCATTTGTTCATCAGTTTAATTTTCTCTGAGGTCTTAATATGTAGGGGAAAAAATGAATCTTGAAAATGTTTGAATGAGACAATCTTTTACTAACTAAATTATTGAAACTGCTGTTGGAATTGAACGTGAATATTATAAAAAGGCACCCTGCAATGTATACAAAAAATCCGTATGGCTATTTCAAAAAGAAACTTTGGATTTGTTAAATTCGAAAGTCGATTTCTCCCATAGTTAATTTAGAATATTGATCAGAAATGAGGTTTTTTAATAAAAGTTTTTGTTTTGAAATTTTGATATACTTAATGTGATGCAAAGCACTTTCTTGACAAAAAGGATCGCTAAAAGTTCAGCCTAATATTTGTATATACCTCACTATAAATGAAGACTTTTTAATTTCGATAAAAGGTAGTTGTCATTGTTTACAAAAGTTTTTAATAAGAAAGGAAAAGTGTGATTTTGTAGTGTTTTTAAGTAATGAGTCACATCCCCATCCATGATAAAATTTCAATATCTTTAAACTATGCAAAGGTTGTGTTTACAATTTGCTTAGAGCAGAATGGATTTTTGTTAAAATACATAGTTTATTAAATAATTATTTAAAATCTTACATTGTTTTCAATGTGCTAAAATATGTAATAAGGAAAGGTTTTTTTTTCCTGAGACCTGAGATTTCCTGAGATTAAGGGGACTCATCACCTTTCAACTCTTTTAAATGGAATATTTTTTTCTTTTTTAATTGATATCAAAATACATGGGATTTTCAGCATTTGTTCTCCAATTTTATTTAATTAGTTTTTCTGAACTTACTTTGTTTCTAAAATATAAGAACTTTTATATAAGAGTTGCACAGTCAAAAGTGAAAGCTTGTTTCAAAGATTTTAGTTTTCTTGACACTGTGTGCAGTCTTAAAACAACACTGAGTTTAATAACTTTTGCTTTTTCATAAACAATTTCTGGGTATCATTATTTAAATTGTAAAAAAAGTATCGGAAATATTACACCAAAGGATTGAATTTTCAAAAAAGCTAAAATAAATAATTCCATTTCAAATAAATATAAGTACTAAAAGAAGAAATAAGCAACAATGAAAAAATTAGGTAGAATTTCATTATAGGTTTTGAATGTATTGACTGTGAAAATTTGAAATCAGTAAGTGCAATAGATTTTTATTTACAGTTCAAAAACATCATATTCAATCAAATTCATTTGAAGTTTCTATAATTTCCTTAAATGCAAAGATTGTGTAGTTTGACTGGTTCTCAGTCAAATATTTCAATAAATCAAAAGTTTTAATCAATTGAGAAATGTCTAGAGATTTTAAAAATGCAAAAACCAAAAAATCTAATTTTTGAAGGTTTAAAGTTGATGTGTCCCTTAAATGTTTAAGTAATAATGTATTATTTAAATGCATCATAGATAATTTTTTCGAATTGACTTTGCACATGTAGAAAGATAATTTTTTTGCATAGTTAATTTTCTCTTCTTGTGACCACTTGCATGCCTATGTGCAGAAGTGCATACAAAACTTGCTAGCCATATTTTGAGGATTGTTTTTTTTATGCAACTGTTTTATTTTCCTAGTGTTTGAGAAGTTGTTGAAATTGCAGTAAATTTCTACAAAATCTTTAGATTTGATAATTGCCTTGAATTTGTTGAATAATTTGGTACTTTCGCAGTTCTGATTTTCTATATTTTGGACATGTTAGTTTTGGTTTACATTCGAACGTATGGTGCAAGTTCTTGGGATTCAGTTTGAAAGTGCAGGTTCTTGGACTGTTAATTTTATTTTTACGCTAAATGTCAGGAATTCATTAGAAACGACTTTACTTTCCTTTCCAAAGTTCAGTAAGCGATGGAAATGAGTAAAGTGTGAGATCTGCAAAATAGGTGGGACATTCAAAAGTTGCTGCCTAAATTTTATATGAAAACTGGTACTTTTGGTGAAGATATATTGTCGCATTGATTGAAGAAGTTACTTTTTAAGTGAAGTCGAAAGTTTTCAGTTCATTTCCAGAAGAAACTATCATTCGAGGAGTTGGTGTTGAAATTAATAGTTCCTTTTTATATAACAGTAGCGAGCCTCTGTACCTCTATAATTTAATATGGATTTAACTCCCATGTTGAACGAATACCGATGTTTTAATGTTTATCGCATTACTTTTGTTTTCTCACTATTCCCTTGAGTAATATAACACAGACATAAAAAGCCGAAATTGGACCTATTCTTATCATTAATGGTGACTGGAGTACAGAAAATAGACGGCCACCCGTGCGTCAAATTATTTTTTTTTAAATTTACAATCACACATTTTAAGTGATTCCTGCCATTAAAACAGTAACTAATGATAACGAAGTTTTCGACATGGTGGTGTTTACATGAGCCATTAAATAGTCGAGAATGGAAAAGTGGAAGTATTTGAGTTTTTGAATCCATTGAGTTTTGTTTTTCTCGTCGACAAGTGAAATTTACACAGGTTAAAAATTTTGTGGGAGTCAAATATACTCGACGGATGACACCGGTCCAGTACTCTAAACGAAAGTATATCTTTCTTAAACTGTGGGTCGCTAAAATGGGAGGCATTTTGATATTTTTTTAAATAATTTTACACAGTGTATCTGACAGTACAAAGAAAAACTGCAAACATTTCGACGCATTTTTTGAATAAGAGAAATTCGTTTCACTTGCTTTGCACGAGACGCCGAGTGAGGCAGACTACGGTAAATGTTTGAATAGAACCAAATAATTAAATAGATGTTTATTATGTTACTTGTTTAAAATTTTCCCTCTGTCTTAGAATTAAAAATGAATGACCTAAAACTGCAACAGTAGTGTGGGAAGAAACCGACAATGGGTCGGATTGGCTCGATGTTTATGGGGTCGCCACATCAAAAAGTTTTAAGGGGTTGAAATAATTAGCGAATCTTTTCTTGAAGATACCAGATCGATTTAATAATGAGGTATTACGATACTTTTTAAAAAAATATTTTTCGAACTGTTATCAAATGTTTTTGTTTTGATTTTATGAATAATAATCCCAAGGCATTCTTTTTTATTGCTCTCAGTTGGGGAAAGAACGCTTTGCAGAATTTGGTATTGTCGGAAAGCCATCAGAAATCTGAGGAATGGATGCATTTTCTCGCCTTTCGGGTCACTATAACTATACTAATAAAGGGTTTTTGCTTTTCCGGTATTCTTGCGGAATCGTCTAAAAATTCTTTTAGAGCAGGGTTATTTCTAAACCGAATACAAGGTAAATTTGGGGACATTAGAAAATATTTTTGGAAACAAGGCAATAATTTACCATACCCATATAGATTTGTCAACTCTCCGGATTTTTCACCATTTTCCGTGGCAAATGTGTGGATTTTCGTAAGGAAAGACATTAAAATATTTGTTTGCAACAACTGAACGAAATTTTTCTCCAGGCTGTGTCGAATTGGGGCTCCGTGCAATCAAGCTGAAATCAAATGAAATTCTTGAAGAAGGAACGTTTATGAATATTCGAAAGGTAAGACGTGTCATTCATTTTAACAATTCCACATAGTAATCCCATCGTGAACAGATTTTTAGCTATGCCACTCATTTTCGTTTAACAATAACAAATGATACAATTGAAAAAACTTGTTGATTTGCAAACCAAGGCAACAGGGGACAAGAAGTCAAAGTATTTTTTTGGGAAAAAAAAAAACTAAATTAAGGGAGTGTTTTCAAACTCCGAGGACCTTAAGTAGGAGTGAAGATTTTTGCTTTCAGAAATTCGGATTTGTGAAGTTGAACTATTTCTTATTTTCTAATGGAATTGAATACTGAGAAAAACCAGTGTGTTTGTTTGTCCCGAAAGAGATTTTTGGATTGTGTACCGTCCACTTTCAAATTGATCAAGTTTGTGAAAAAGGCCATTTTGGTTTTTCTTACCTAATAAAGAGTTACGCCATAGTAACAAATACAAGAATTCAAGTTTAAGTAACACTTCAATATAACATTTAATGCTATGTAAACCGCAATTAAGAGAATGAAATCGCAAAAGGATTATTTTAAAATGCTTACTATAAAAACAAAATATTATTCATAAAATAAGTTAAAAATGCATAATTTAGACTAGATCTATGACAAATCATACAAGATTTTTACCTAACCATAATGAAACAAAATATTTTCTTTTGAACATGGGTTAATTTTAATTTACAATTAACTTTATAAAAAAAAGAAAC